>CM068303.1:42338519-42707499 GCA_034768395.1 Linum lewisii | reverse complement strand
ATTACTTGTCCTCTAAAACTTTCGTTTGCATCGCGCAGGTAATTCTAGTAACTAATAAAAGCAAATCAACCAACCACTTGCACTCATTCTGCAATTGGAAAAAAAAAAATACAACAGAAGAGGAATCAAAAGCAAGACGAACTATTGAGCTTCAGTATGAATTGGTTATATTTTCAGAAGAATACCACATATATATAAGTTTGTTATGTGTTGTAATTACATGTCTTAAAAGTACAATCCTAAAACAGATATCACATCATACAATTCATCGTTCAGCATTAAGTATGTATGATTGAAAAACAACCATCAAAATAGCAATAAAAAAATCATAAACTGCAGCCCATGCGAACAGCAGGCACCACAACGTTAAAAGTAGAGAACTTGCTTACATCTCTTGAGGTTGAGATAATGAAGTTTAATAATACACCAAATGGATGACACTCCAAACAGATTTGCATAGCATTCAAGATTCAAACTTTAAAGTTTCTGGGCATTGGATAGGTCAAGGATCAAGAGCAGATTGGAATGTTGTAGATCAATGCTCTTCAAGTTTACTGAAATCTTAAAAGAGAGATGGGTAGAACAGAGGTTTACTTCCACCCTTAAACCCATAAACCCAGAAGTGAAGGCTTCAACCCTTAAAGTGAGAAACAAATAATACCAGTAAAGTAAATGCAACCTTAGAGCTTCAAAGAAAGATATGGTTACTTGTGAATGAGAAAACCGTTTTGTCCTTTAACACAATCCAACCCCTTTCACTTCACAATAGAACCTATGCTAGAATCATAAATCGATGGTGAAAAAAACTTTCTTAAATTAACCAGATCCTAAACATATGCAAGGCTATTAAGACCCAAGTCGAACAATTAATGTGGGGTTCTTCCCAAGCTCCACTTCTTGAGAAGATGAATCCCTTAGGTCTTAGTTAATCCAAATCAACGATGGCCTTCCTAACATCCAATCTCTGAACTGCCCCCTTAATTCCAGATGGTACAGAGTGCTCACCTGGAAGTATGTTACCACAATTCTATCATCGCATCCTCAACCTTCTCATCTGCATGTTTCCTGCATTTCACCTTTGCTGAAGTTGGGTCTGCTGTACACGAAGAGAAAATAATCTAAAAAATAGCAAACGCGCAGAACTAACACTAACTGCACAACTTCGTAAAAAAAAGTAACTGCACAACTCAACACCACAGAAGCACGCTAATCTCGACATCAACCCAGTGAATCCCAAAGACAAAGAGAACCATCGGGTTTCAAAGGATTTCTCAATTTCCAAGCATGAACCAATTGTACTCAAGTGAAGCTGAAAGCAAGATTTCCGTATGGCAATTCGTGACAGAGGAAGAAAGCCATAGCAGCAAGGACTTGATGCAGGGGAGAGGGAAAATCGTGTGAGGGAAGAAGAAGAGAAAAAACAAAGGAAGATACTAACCTGCGAAAAGACCCCATGGGGCTGAGATAATCGATGAGAGGTGGAGATGGAAGACCATCGATGACGGCGGATGACGAAGGAAATCGGAAAGCCAAAAACCAACAAAAGAAGATAAGAGAAGTATCGAAAACCATAGATTGGAAAGAAGAAGAAGAAGAAGATGGAAAAGGCAGAAGAGACAGCTCTGGCCACTGGGTAGAAGAAGTAACTTGAATGGAGTTGGCCTGGAACTGGATCGTAGAAAGGGAGTAAAGAGATAAGGACAGTGTAAGTTACTCTACAAAATAAATGAAACGACAGCGTAAAGTGGGACTGTGCTACTGTTCCTTAAGTAACAGTAAGCGACAGTAAAATCCCCTCTGCTTTCTAGGTTTAACTAGGTTAGGTAGCCGCGCGATGCCGCGGGGACTTAAACGGGAGTTGATATAATGTTGTTTACCCATAGGTGAAATTATAAATATTTATACAATTATGAGAGTAATGTGATAAATGCTTGATAAAATAACTTTAAAATCATATGTACATTGAAAACAACTTTAGGGTTAAAAACTTTCAATTAAGACTTGTCTAGATGTTTACCGCTAGTGAACATTTAAATAAAGAAATCCACTCAAACTCCAACTCCAAACTAACCCAATCCAAAATGAAAAAGACAAATAACTCAATCCAGAAAAGGAAAAGATAAAAACAAACTCCTAACCCCTCTTAGAACATTCTAAATACGACAACTCCTCAATAGCGACTTGCTCTCCGCTTGCAATGATTCAATAGCGAGTCACTCCTCGCGTGCAACGACTAATCTCATCTTCGAAACGCGCAGCTAAACGTCCTACATCAGTTACACTAAGTGCACACTTAACTTTCTCTCTGTACTTCTCCATTTCCTTCGTTTGTAATGGTAATGATGAGTTGATGACTGCTGACATGGTGGATTTGTACATGGAACATTGAGCTACAGGAGCCTTGTTTGTTTAACATTAATCCCTTTTCCATCTCTACAGATTATTATCTACTGAAGACTCCAAACAGAAACTTACAAACACAAAGAGAGAGAGAGAGAGTAGATTATTGGGTAAATAAAATTACCTTAACTCTACCGAATGCCATGGTGAGAACACTGTACACAATCTGAGTGGCCATGACGAAAAAGAAGATGCAGAGCTGGTTTAACCCTAGTTATGTTATCAGTGTCGTCTTCCCCTGAATATTAATTCCATGATCCATTATTGAATTCCTCCAGGGTTAAATGCTGTTTTTGGGTTTATCTTGTCAGCATAGTGGCAGCATTTGGGATGCAAATTTTGGCTATTATATAATTTCTCGGTCACCGTCAGAATCAGTGACATTAACCCCAACACTATCATCACCAATTAATCCTATCAATTTCTTCTATAAAAAAGGAAATAAAGTTGTTTAGAACATATAGGTTGGTTGTAACACTTTGGAGATATGCATGGCCACACAATGCTGCGGAGCTTGGTGCTGAGTTTAGGTTGGTAGTCACTTAAGAAGAAGAATTGAAAGTTGAGTTCGGTGCGTGTATGATGAGGCTGAAGCAGACTTCCCTAGGCCAACTTAAACTCAAATCAATATTTCAATGGTCTCCAAAAGACAACTAACAAAGATATGAAGTCTAAGGAAAACACAACTTCTTATGTTCACTTATATAAGGATGGTGAGCACACACGATCAAACATGAAACACCTATGATACTACTTACCAATGATACCAAAGAAACTCATAAACACCCAGAAGAGCAGAAGCCTATAAGTTGGCTCGTCTATTAGACACACAATTATCATCCCAACTTGTCTTGAGAGATCCCTCAAATGATTGATCCCTAGAGATTACCAAATGGATGAGGACACTGTAAAAAGTGATTGGAACTGGCAGATAGATGAGAAGTTGGGCATGAGCTCCTCCCTATATCAAGGTAATGTCACTTTAGCGCCATTACGAAACAAACTGCTCATTTATACAAAATCATCACAGAAACATAGAGGAAGAAAGAACAAAAACACTATAAATAAAGAGCTCTGACAATGACTTTAAGACTTGTTCCAAGTAAGCAATAAAAACATTGGAGATAGCGTCGAAGGTGGATGAACGATGAACCAACAATCTATTGAACTAAATCGTCAATTCTTTGACAGTGTTTCCTATCAATAAGCACAAATAGATGCATGGGTGATCGAACTTATCTGGCTGAGCAACAACATAAGTAACTTAACGTCTTGAAAAACACCAGCCTGTGAATTGTGGGGCACAGTGCCAACGATGAGTTTGGAGAACTCGAGAGATGACAACATCATGGGCCTATGCTCATACCCACTTGCAGTAAGTGCTTCTGCTTGCTCCTACTAAACAGAAAACCAAATCAACCAATAATAAAAGCAATTGAGAGTTAAAAAGGCAGTCCAAAGAGAACAAACAGACTTTCCCAGCTTGAGTAATCTTGGAGAGCTATTCCAGTTGTTGATGACTATGCACCTCAGCAGCAATGATTACTATAAAATCCGAGGTCTTTTAACCACTAACACTGAATTGCTCTATCACAGCCTAAAAACCCAAACTCGCAATCTTTACATTTCCAAAGCAATCTAACTCTAGAACCTATAAACAGAAGAGATAAAAAGATCGTTTAACTGTTGTTGCTTTTTGACTTGCTCTCTCATGCTCTTGGCTTGCTTTCCCAAGAGGATCATTGTATGAGATACAAAGAGACAACAACAAAAGTAGTCTTTTAGTTCGTAGATAAAAGATAAAAATGGCCTACCTTATTGATAGAGAAAACGCTATGGCTCTTGAAAGATTTATGGTCTCCTTTGCACTAAGAAATTACTTCGGAGCTGCAATACTTATTCAATGGTTCAATGTCTTCTTGCTCATAGATCATAAAGGCAAAGACAGTCTAGTAAGTAAATATAATCTATGAACTCGCATGTCTGGTAAAATAGTAGTAATAATAGAGAATCGTTAAAAAAGCAGCAATAACTGGGAATATGCAGAGAAACAGACAGATATCAGTAGAGGCTCACAACACAGACCTTCATATAAGCACCAATGACTGGTCTAATGGCATCTCGATCCTTTGAAACCCAACCTGACAACACAATCTGGCACATAGCAATCCTGAAGGAGAAAAGGTTCAGACAAAAGGTGCAATAAAAGTTTGAAATTGGAAGTTTGTTGGCTACCCATAATGTGGAAGCTTGAAATTTCTGAGAAAATTCCATCTTGGAGAGTTTAGACAAAAGGGTCCAATAAAAGCTAGGTGGATGGTCATCATCTAAGACACGAGAAGGCGTGAGTTGTGTAGCAGTATCCAAACAGCTTTCATTCAAACATCAACAATCCCATCAACCAAAAGGAAAACAACTTTGAGCTTTAAGCTATTGAGAAAAAAGGATGATCATTTACTTCATTCAACTCCTTTCCACATACGAAACTTGGATATGCACTTGGGTTGAAAATGGACAAAGTTTGCAATTGAAGGAAAATTAATAAAAGCAACATCTTTAGAAATCAGCCAGCACTAAACTTCATGGCCAAAAAAAAAAAAAAATCAGCACTAAACTTTTATCAGAAATCCCATCCACCAAAAGGAAACAACTTTTAGCTTTAAGTTCATCAATTGTCAGCTGATTCAATTAACAGAAGAAGTCATATTTTGGTCTAGGTTTCTAAGTTCATCAATTGCCAGCTGATTCAATTAACTGAAGCATGTAAGTGAAAATAAGAACACAAGTAATTAACTTACTTGATATGTGTCATGATTTGAGAAATAGACTGGATTTAAGAATGAGCAATTCAATACCCATTGAGTGCATTCATGGGTTAGGGCCTGGGGAAAACAGAGTTGTTGTGACGGCCTCGGGTCGTATGAGATAATCAAGTTGACTGTGTCCCTCTGGCCTGTAACTACGGAAGAGTAGCAGAGCAAAAACCCCCAACCATCAACAAATAAACCCAGATACAGAGGTTTCAAAAATTGGAATCCCAAATAAAAGTAAATTAGGTGAAGAACAAAATCAGAGAGAAAGGGAAAAAATTCGAAATAGAAATCATTCTTACCTCACAATCAATCCAGCGAATACCCAAAGCAAAGAACTCATTGGCCTTCAAAGGATCGCCCAATTTCTAGGCATGGAGCAAGTGAAGCTCAATTCCCATCGATACTCATGCAAGAGGATGGAAGACATGGAAACAAGAGTCTCGTCCAGGGAGAGGAAAGCGTAGTAAAGGAAAAAGCATGGTGAGTAACATTAGGGATCGTGGTCGTGAAGGGGAAAAATCAAACGAAGAACATCCCATCGATCATAGATAATCGAGAAACGATGGAGGTGGATGACACAAAAAACCCGGATGCAGAGGCTTTACATAGTTGATGGAGAGGGACGAAATGATGGATCGAGGAAAAGGATTAGAGATGAACTCGATGGAGAGAAGGTAGACGGAAATCAGAGATAACAATTAGATGGGAACTAAAACGAAAGAGGTAAAAGAAGAAAGAGAAAGAAATCCTTCTTTCTCACCATTCCAAATCAACTAAAGGAACCAAATTGAGAACAGAGAAATAAAGCGGGAGGGGTACTGTTCCTTAAGGAACAGTAAGCGACAGTAGACACCCCTCCGCTATTTAGGTTTAACGTAACAGCATATCGGACCATATAGTAAGTGTAGTGTGAACTGTAAATGAATGGGATGTTGAGAGATGAAGAAGCTGATCTGGGTGGTGTGAACTGTGAAGGGAATCTCTACTCTAAAGCAGAAGCAAAGCAGAAGCAGCTCCTTGAAACAAATTAACAAACAAACAAAGACAACAACGGTGAGAGGCCCCTCTTCATTAAATACCAGCCCTGACCCGCCTTCTGATGCGGTTTTCGTCCATGGGCTGGCTTGGCTGGGGCTGTCTGTCTGTCCGTCTGTCTTTTTTGGCAGAGTAAAAAAAAAGCAAACACTACATGTTACTGAATCATGTACGTACCCCGCACCCTTCTCTTCCTCATAACATTTAATATCCGCCCACCCACGCTCGCTCTAGCTGTGTAGCTCGCAGCTCCTTGTTGAAATTTCTTTGTCACTCTCAGAAGAGAGAAATTCATTTAAGGCATAGGGAATATTATGAGTGATGCATGGCCGATGAGTGATGATAATATCTCTCTCTATCCTCCCCTTATTGAATTGAATGCTATCTCTCTCTCTGTCTCTGTCTCTGCTGCTCTCTCTTTTCCTTCCTTCCTTCCTTTTATCATGTATCATTTTAATGCTGCACCACCAACTGCTCCTCATCTCTATTCCCACCCTTAATTAAAACCCCTCCCCCCTTAGCCACCCTCACTCACTACTACTCTTCATACTTAGCTTCCTCTCTCTTTCTCTTCATTTCTTTCATTATATATCCCTCTCTTCAGCTTCGAGATCTACTTGTTATAAGTTGTAACTTGTTTGAAAGGTGGTCACTGAGTTATTGGCCCGGTTCACTCAGACGTCGCCGTTTTCTTCTCTTCCAACTTCCATCATTCGCCTCTTTTGATTGAGCCGTGCCAATATCTCAATGCACCTTTCATCATCATCATCATCACCATCAACATCATATCAATCTTCTTCTTCTTCTTCTTCTTTCTTATTATTATTCCTAGGCTTATATATAGAGCACCCGCTCTTGTTACTAATGCTTATTAAATTTCGATTTCAAGGTGGGTTTAATCTAATGTTTTTACTACGTACCGTACCGTACGTGTCCTAATCTGTATATATTTGGTCCATTTGGTTGTTTTTCTTTTCAGGGCCGGAATTGGTGGCTGGGATGTGTATGGTGATTCAGCTGATTCAGAATTCATCACCTCAAAGCCAGAATCAATATATATTCTTTTCCTTTTTTCTTGTTTATCTACTTGAATAATTCGTGATCTATGATTCTTTCCTCCTCAAAAGTTGTATTTGCAAAAGAAAGTAATCAATGTATATACACTTGCCAAGTTAGACTTCATATCTATGTGAATATGTTTATGTTCATAAATTGATACAGTTCCATTAGCATCAAAGTATTATTGGTATAGATACATATAATGTGACATACATGGTGTAAAATGTTGTAAATTCGTTGTGATTGGAGATAAAAAAAAACAAGAACAAGTACCCCCCACCGTCGTCCTTTTTGCCATTTTCATAATTGACAATGAAATAAGTCAAAAGGGTAAAATGTAAGTAATGTAAATGTAAGCAAATAATTATTATACAAGGTGGTGGGTGGGTGGGTGTCCCCATTCGCAATAAATGTAAGGAAGATAGAGTTTTCAGTATTTTGGGCTGATTAAGTAGCTAGGCACAACGCATAATATTCTTTGTGGCCACCATGCAACATTAATATCACATGTTTTTTCTTACCAATTATATATTATTAATACACTGCTTATTCATATATATATGACATCCCAGCCAATTCTCTTTCCCACAAATCCACGTGGTAATTAATCTAATTATTCCCCTTTCTTGCTGTGTCTTATCTGTTATTTAGCGTCTAATTAGAATTATTACATCCGAAAAAGGGTTTGTTAGTATAGATTACATGAATATGGAATGTCATCAAATCTTGATACTACCAACCAACGAATAAATCCACAATTATATGTCATTTTCGGAAAGTAAATTGATTGATATATGGCTCCATATGGTTTATGTTTCATTTGTTGAAATGGAAGCATGCATGTGCAAAAAGGGTGGCATATTCTTTAATCTAATCTACCTATTCCTTAATAATAATGCGACAAATCTTACAAAGACGTTTTTATAACAATTTCAAAATACAAGGTATATATTCATCATCGTTGATTCTGATTGTAGCTAGCTGTGAAACTGATTTATAGTTTATACTCTAGTCTAGTCGTGGAAGAACTTGTAGTCTACTCTACGGGTAATTTCAAAGATGCATGGGAGATAGGTTAAGTCCCGACTCATATTATTTTTTATTTTCCCGTGTTGAAATGAAGTATGTCTTTGTGATTTTTTAAATTCAACTTAGTGCTTTTTAAAATTCAACTTAGTGTTATGTTACTTCGACTCCGTCATTGATACATATTGGCCGACAAGTAACAAATGAATTTTTTTTCCCAATGTACCTCCAAAGAGAACATTTCATATTTGTGCTCAAATCTTCCGAATAAAGAAACTTTATTGAGAAGTTTTTTTTTTATAATTTTGGATATAGTATTGAAGTCATTAATATTGAAATTGTGGAAAGGCCTCACATTTGATTGGTAACCACCAAATCCAGTGACAACCCCCACCCACTCTATGTTATAATTTGTATAAACTCAATCATACATATATAAAAGTTCCACTCAAAGTAAATTTTCTATAGTGAAATTTTAAACCTCTTTCAATAAGCCAAGTACTTAAACTTATCAGATTACATATATATAGTGAAGCAAACCAAATGAAGAAGCTAATTATGCTAAGTATATTTCTTGTGTTTTATAGCTAGGTTAGACACATGAGTCGTATTGGTACTGTCAATATATATAAGATTAACACTGAGTAGACCATAGGATATAGGGGTGTGGCCTCTCGACTATATACTGGCTAGCTTAAAAGTGTATTGAAATGTATTTAGCATTGTAGTGGGCATGAAGAAGAAGTTATTATTAGAGTAGTTAAAGTGGAATCTTTTTACATATACTGAATAAGGTACTTACTGTACATGCATATTAAATGGTACGTGGCTACAAAGATATAGAAATTAAACAAGTATGGCGGGAAGAGAAAGAAATGTGAGGAGTAAATATAAAAGAGGAAGTTGTTGGGAAAAGGGAGGTGAGGTGAAGCCTTAAATAAAAAAAAGAAGGGAGTTGAGTTTTGTTGTTACAGACATTTAATTGCTTACCTCAGTCCTCACCTGCTGTGGTTTTCCAATATTATTATTAATTACAAGGAGAAAACAAACAAAGGGCCGGTATGCTTCTCTCCTGTGGATCAGACTTTTTCTACTGCTGCAATTGCTTGCTTTGCCTTTTATCACTTTTGACACTCAGACAAAGATTCCCCTCTCCCCTCTCATTCATTGCTCTCCTCTGTCCCCGACCCCCTCTTCTCTATCTAACATAACAAAATCAACCCTCAACAATTCTGCAATAACATAAGTTCATAGCAAGGTTTTCAGAACCGGACAGGGGTCGAGCCGGCAAGGTCAAGGGTTCAAAGGTTTAATGAGAAAATCATGGTTGAACCATAATCGAACCAAGATTGAACCAAAATTTATCGATGCCGGACAGCTGACTGGTTCACGGCCGGACTGGTCCAACCAGGGGGCAGGATACGACATTGAAAACATTGGTTCATAGAGTGCTCGATTTCAAATGCACTATTCAATTGTTAGCACTCCAAATTATGAATTTATAACCTCTAAACTCCAAAATCTCTAACATTATACTATAACCCTTAAACACTAAACTACAACATGAAACTCTAAAGTTCAAACACAAATATGACGAGATTTTTGTACTAGGGTATCGGCAGTGCCGAAACCAGGATTGATATACCGAGGAGTCGAATTGTAAATCAAAAGCAGGTGCCGCTGGCAAAAAAAAAAATTTCAAATTAATTTCATAAATAGTAGACAATATTCATGCATCCAATACTAAGTAAAAATACACAAGAATATTTTTTTTATTATAGGTTGCTTAAGTAGTAAAAAAGAATTATATATGCCACCAGTAATTTTTCATTAAATTTTGATAATTTATGATAAAATCACACTATAAGTTGATTATGAGTAACTATTTCGTAAAATTTAAGACAACATTTCACCGAAACAACGTAATGAGGGAGCCGAACTTCAAATACCCCGGAGCCAAACTCTGAAGATACGAAATTTTACATCAAATTCTACTCGATACTGGGAGAGGGGGGCACAATGACTCACACAGCTCCCCCTAGTACCGCCCCTAGGTACTAGTACCTCCGGGGTACCACAGTGTTAACTATATATAATGTGATCAAAATATAATAAACGAGATTGTATTTAAGTACTTGTTCTATATATGAGGTTGAACTCAATAAATGACTGATTTCCTTTAGCAAGCCATCCAATGCACATACCTTAGATAATGCTCTTGCTATATGTAGATCTATATAGAGAGCTAGTCGCAACAGTTAATATCATTTTGCTAATGTCTTAAATAGCTCATGCGGCCTATGTATTGTAATGAAATTGGAACATGCTACCTAGCTTACATTCTCAATGATTTGTATTCTGTGCATAATAAGGTACGCCAAACAGTAGGGAAGTTGGACTTTATGACAACTTTGGAGTAAGATGTACCTAAAAGGAGAATATGGGTATAATTGAGGAACAAGGCAACTCTTAATTCTTTTATCGTAATTCCAACTACTGAGATTACTAAAATAGGTCTTAACGTTTTGAGCTCGCCGATGCAGCAACCGTGTGAGTCGCCGCCACCGACTCCTCCCCCCTCCTCCCGTTCTACCCCTTTGAGTCCTTTGGACTCCCCGGCCAAGTTGGCCAAGAAAGCAAAACATGATCAAGGCGTGGCGTTTATCAGAGGCGGCCGCATGGATTTAGATGGGTCCAATTCAGCTTCCTCTGATGTGAGAAAATCTTTCCGGGATATTCTCTCCTCCTCGAGCCAGTCGCAAACTCCTTTGGATGAATGGACGCAGCCCTTATCGGAAGAAGAAGCCAATCTTCCTCTGGATACTAACGAGGAAGACCCCGACTGTCCGGTTATAACTTGCACCAGGGACGAACATCGTGCTGCAAGTGCTAAGCTCAAAGATGTTGTTATTTTCCATATTCTTGGTCGTAGAGTGCCTTTTGGCGTGGTTAATAATCGTATTCAGAATATCTGGGCAGCTCCCGGGCAGGTAGGGTCACAGACATGGGTGCAGGCTACTTTACCGCTAGATTCGACAACTCGGATGATTGCCAACGAGCTTTATTGGAGGATCCCTGGAAACTTGGGGAACACTACATCGTTCCACGTCTTTGGGAGGAAGGTTTTGAACCAGGGTCGGACACTGTCTCACATACACTCTTTTGGGTTCGTCTTCTGAGTCTACCGTTGGAGTTCTTCTCAGAGAAATTTTCTTCGTCGGATTGGAGCTAAAATCGGCCATCTTGTCCGGATCGATCCCGTCACGCTTTCTATGGAAAGAGGAAATTATGCTCGAATCTGTGTTAGGTTTGATCTTTCTAATAAACTTCTCTCAAAGTACAAGCTCTTTCACAGAGTTGGACGCATTGAATATGAAGGACTTCACGTGGTGTGCTTCCAATGTAGTCACTATGGTCATACCAAGGATATTTGCCCTTCCGTTGCTCTAGTTGATGGTATGGATGGAGAGACGGTACAGCAGAATCCGCTTTTCATCGAGGAAGTCTTAACAAAGGAACGGCCGGAGGTGTTCGAAGATTTTGGACCTTGGATGCTTGCCAAATCGAAAGCGAAGCGTGTTGCCACTATTGGTGGAAAACTGATGACGTTAGATTTACCGCGTTTATCTCTCCACCTTTGAGCAACATTTCCCTTGTTTGACACCGAATTGTGATGTTTTCGAGTGTTTTTTATATAAAATGTGCTTTATTCCCCGTTGACCCTCTTTTGGGTCGCTTGATGTGTTTTCGAGTTGTTTTGATGAGATTTCAGGTTTTCATATTATAAAGGACCTTTCTACGAACTCGGCGATTCAAACGGGGACCAATTCGGAGTAGAAACGAGGTGGGAAGTACCGAAAGAAGTTCGGAGCTGGAGCCAGCTCCAAAAGTGCGCATTACGAGATCAAAAGTGCGCTGGCGCACTTTTCAAGCACCGCCAGGCGCACTTTTGCAAATCAGTTCCTCGGAATTTTGTTTCATTTAAAAAGTGCGCCGGCGCACTTTTGGCCATTTATCCGGATTTTGACGAAAATTAGGGTTTTAACCCAATTTCGAGGAGAGAGGAAACATACTTCACATTCGACAATTCTTCGCTTTTTCTCTGAAGAACCAGACAGTATCGGAGGAGAAGACGGAGCTTTGAAGACGCGATTGGGCGAGAAGAAGCAAGGATTAGCTCGGTAGATTTCTTGAGTCGTCAAGATTAGGATTTCTCGGAGTAAGATGTCTTCTTCTCCATTTTTCTTTTTTCTTGATTTTAGTAAGATGATTTTTTCTCTGATTTTTTCTTTTGCTATGTTCAACGGAGTACTAAAGGGTGTGCGACGGTTGCCGATGGCTTTTGTGATCGAGCACACATTTCACAGTATGGTCAAGTATTGGCACAACCGACATGGGCAATATCAGGCAATATTGGCAGATGGACATGAGCTAACTGAGTACTGTCGAGAATTCATCACCAACTGGACGTGATGCTCTGTCTCACACTACGTGCTCCCGTACGATGCAGGTAACGGAGTGTACGAGTAAAGTCTGCTCCCAACAATCAGAACCGTAGTGGTAGTAACAACTACGTCGTTCGGTTTGATGCTCTGTCCAACCTTAAGGCCATGTCATCATCAACACTGCCCTATCCCTACACATAATGGTAGCGCGCTCTAGCGAGTCAACCTGAAAAAGAATAGAAGATGTCAAATAATACAGACGAATATCGTCGATAATTACTCATGAGAAGTCAATCACTAACCATCATCTGATACTGGGCACCAGCGTGTGAGAGGGCCATGCGCGTCCGCCTCCTATACCATTCGTCATACTCGTCGTGGAAGTGGTGGCGCGAATCATCAGAGACTATCTCGCCGGTGGCAATGTGCCGATCCCTCTGCTCCCAATGGAGGACAAACTGCCGGTATTTACCCCTCCAATCTGTGACACTCGACCTGAAATCAGCCGCCAGTAACTCCTCCACATGTCATGCTGGCTCCGCGTCCTGTGGGACTCGTTGATCGAATCCGAACTATCGGATACAACGGTCGGGATGGTGCCATGCGATGCAGTCTATGCACAACAAGGGTGTAACGACCCGCCACAATACATCTCCATCCAACACAAAATCCTGAGTGCGGTCTGCGTACGACATCCACTGGAGACAGCGGCAAGAACATTGATGTTGTAAGGAAAAAGCAGAAAAAAAGTTTCGAAGGTACAGAGATAGAAGGATAAGAAGCCTCACCACAAAATCCGTACACAGGTCGAGTGCATAACGTATATCCTCCAGGTGGGCCACCCGATGCTGATGCCTCTCAATGATAGGTAACCAGCGAACGCCCCGCGGAAATGTGTCAACCTCGGGGGGGTGGGGGGTGGGTCACCACCCTGTATGTAGCGCTTTGCAATACGTGGGAATCTCTCCAAGGCCCATAGCTCGACCAACAGGGTGAATCCGCCAATGTCACCGGTGCCCCTCATACTACCAGCGAAAAAAAAGGTCGCCCTCCCCATGACCTTATACAGTCATGCGAGAACCGCACTACCCCAGCTGTATGTGGATGCAACCCTCTGGTCCCCAATAAGCTGTAGGATGTGAACCTGTATGTGATCTCCATTTTGGTCAGCCAGTAGAACGCCAGCTACCAGAACCCACGTGAACGCCTGTGCGTGAAAGGTAATAACCTCTGCTGGAGCCCCATCCGGCAGACGATCGAATAGCCTCTTAACCCATGAAACCCTAACTGCCCTACCCTGGATAGCGCTAGGTGGCGGTGCGACGCCCAACCACTGCTTGCATATCTCAGTCACGGGGCGCTCGTCCGGAGCTACAAGAACAGGACCTCCCGTAGTAGGAAGTCCGGTGAGAACCTCCACGTCCTCTAAAGTGATAGTGGCCTCACCAGCGACCAGGTGGAAGGTGTTCGTCTCCGGCCGCCACCTCTCAAGCAATGTCGTGACCAGCTCCTTACACAGTGTATGACCAAGTACCCGACGAACCGTTAGAAGTCGGCACCCTGCCAAGAATGGCTCATATTGTGGACTTCAATGCAGTGAGGGGCTCCGCTGGCGCATCTTCAAGGCCTTGCACTCAGAAGGGCTACGCCAAACAAAACCAGCCCTATGCTTGTTCTCCCCCAGAGGAGAGAAGCATTCCTAGGTTGAGGTCTACTAGCCTCGGGAATGTCATCCACTAGTGGCCCAGGCCATATGTAGTAAGACATCTATCGTATAGTAAGTTGCTAGGTTAGTATACAGGGTAATATGTTTATTTTCATACAAGTATAACCCATAAACCCTACTTCATACTAGCATGCAAAGTCCGATCTAGTAGTCCTACATACAAAAGTGAACTATCCTAATCACACTATATAATGGTAAGTTCGATTTTGTAGTCCTACATACAAAATTGAACTATCCTAATTCACACTAGCATGCAACAGAGAAACAACCTATAATCCATAAACAACCTACGTACACAAAATATTTTTAATTTAAATAATTTGAATAATGTGCACACTACTTACCTCGTGTACTGGTCTCCAACGAATATCCTCTGCAAGACACGAAAAGCTTTAGAACGAATTCGTACTACCGCATATATATTAGTTTTATTGTTTAAGCAGTAGCAGGGGCGGAACTGAGGGGCAGCCAGGCCGAGCCCCGGCTCACCCCATTTTCGGTCCCGAGCGTTAAATCCGAGTATAAATTTGTGCTTTTTACGAATCTGGCTCAGTGCAAAATTCAATTCCGGCTCAGTGTTATTTTAATTTCGCTCAGTTCATTGTTATAATTTCAAAATTAACAACTAAATATATTCTAATACCTTTGTCTTTAGAAAAAAACCTAATATAGTTAATATACTCAATCATATTAACCATACGCTTCCCTAATGCTAATGTTTCGTCAACATGTGTAGAGGGTTGAGTAAACCTAATACCATTTTATCTCGACTTATGAATGAGTAAAAATACAATATTTAATGATAAATCGTTCAAAATATTAAAAAATCGCCGGTGGCACATTCTAATTTCCAAATTTTCAAGAGTAATACTAATCATCTTAAGAACAAACATATCGAGCACAATGATCTTGACAAATATCATTATACATTGAAAGTAAAATAATATACGTAATGTAATATATATTCTAGTAATAAATTTCGGCTCAGGGCATTTTCTAATCATGGTTCCGCCCATGAGCAGTAGTACGAACTTATACTATCCATAGGGCTTCAGTTTCATCATTTAAGCTTTAGTAGGAATTTTTAATTCCGCATAGGGATTTATTTTTATGGTTTAAGCTTTAGTCCGAATTCATGCTACCGGTTACGAATTAGTTTTATGGTTTAAGCAATAGTACGAACTTTTACTACCAAATGGGATTTAGTTCTATCGTTTAAGCTTTAGTGTGAATTATTACTACCGGTACAAATTAATTTTATGGTTTAAGCAATAATACGAACTGGTACTACCAAATAGGGATTTAGTTTTATCGTTTAAGCTTTAGTGCGTATTCGTACTACCGCATACGTGTTAGTTTTATTGTTTAAGCAGTAATACAAACTTATACTGCCCATAGGGCTTCATTTTGATCATTTAAGCTTTAGTAGGAATATGTAATACCGCATAGGGATTTAGTTTTATGGTTTAAGCTTTAGTGCGAATTCTTACTACTGGTTACGAATTAGTTTTATGGTTTAAGCAATAGTACGAACTTGTACTACCAAATAGGGATTTAGTTTTATCATTTAAGCTTTAGTACGAATTCTTACTACCAGTTATGAATTTAGTTTTATGGTTTAAGCAATAGTACGAACTTGTACTACCGAATAGGGCTTCATTTTTACGGTTTAAGCATTTGTACGAATTGTTACTACCGGTTACGAATTTAGTCTGATGGATTAAGCACTAGTACAAATCTGTACTACAACATAGCCTTCAGTTTTATGGTTTAGTGTTAATGGGGAGTTAAAGTCAGTACTCTCAAGCTAATTGTAAATGATATATGTGAGAGCAATCATAATCTTTACAAAAATTTTTTAAATAGGGGAAAAAATTTTTTTTTGTTTTAACTTAGGGGAAATTTTTTTGAAAATTTAAATTTTTTTTTAAAAGGAAAACAAATTTAACCCTAGGTTTATTTTTTTTTTAAAATTTTTTGGAAGATTATGGTTGGTTTAAATTTTTTTTTTTTTTAAATTTTTTAAAAATTTAAAATCCCCAAGGTTTTTTTTTTTAAGCTTTTTCAATTTTAATCCTAGTTTTTTTTTTTTTTTAAACAGTGGAAATTTAATACGTTAGGGTTATTTTAGGTTTTTGTTTGTCAATTTTTCCCTTTAAAAATTTTTTTTTTAAGAAAAAATTTACCCGGGTTATTTTATTTTTAAAAAATTTTTGAATTTTAAACCCCCTTTTTTTTTATTTTTTTGGGCAATTTTTTACCCCTTTTTTTTAAAGAAACCCGGGTTTTTTAAAAAAAAGTTAGGGAAAATTTTTTTTAAAAATTTCCAACCCTTTTTTTTTTAGGAAAAGGGAGAAAAAACATACCCCAAAAATTTTTAAGTTTTTTGGTATAAAATTTTAAATAAAGGGGGGAAGTTTTTTTAAAAAAACAACTAAAAGTTAAAATTGGGAAAAAAATTTAAAAAGTAATTGTTTTATTTAAAAAAAAAATTTCCCCCGGGAAAATTTTTTTTGGGTTTAAGTTGAAAAATTTCCCCTTTTTAGTTTTATTTTTAAATTTAAAAAAGATTCGATGGGTTTTTTTTTTGTTTAATTTGAAAAAAATTTACTAATTTTTTTTTTTTGTTTAAGTGTAACTTTAAAAATAAATTTTTTTTTATTTTTTTTTTTTAAAGGAATTATTCCCTTTTATTTTTTTTAATTTAATGAATTTAATTCCCCGGGTTTTTTTAGGGTTTTAATTTTGTCGAAATTTAAATACCTAGGTTTATTTTTTTTAAACTATCAATTTCCCAAAATTTTTTTTTTTTTAAGCTTTTTGGGTTTTATACCGTGATTTTTTTTTTAAAAAACGTTTTACCCTAGATTTGTTTAGGGTTTTGTTTTTTCGGAATTGTAACCCAAAAAATTTTTTTTAAAAGCTTTTTTTAAAATTTTTTTTAAAGGGGGTTTTTTTTTTAAATAAGAATTGAAAAGATTTTTTTATTTAACAAATTTTTTTTTGTTTCAATTTTTTGGTTAAATAGAGAAATTTTTTAAAAAAATTTTTTTTTAAGTTTTAAATTTTACCCTTTTTAAAAATTAATATTGAAAATTTTTAAAAAATTAAACTTTTCAAAATTTTTTTTTTGGCTTTTGGGGAATTTTATGGTTGAAAACCGTTATTAACAATTTAAAAAAAAATTTGGAAAAAATTTAAAAATTGAAAGTTTTTGTTTGTTAAAATTTTTTTTAGCATTAAAATTTTTTTTTTTAAAAAATTTAAAAATTTTTTGGGGTCAATTTATTTTTAAAAGAGGTTTTTTTTTTAAATGGGGGTTTTTTTATTTTAAGTTTAAAAATTATTTCCCCAAAAATTTTTTATGGGTTTTAAACATAGTAAATTTTTAAAAAGGGGTTTTTTTTTTTTTTTAGTGAATTTTTTCCCAAGAAAAAAATTTTTTTTTTTTAAGCTTTTTCGAATTTTACCTTTGGGGTTTGTTTTATTTTAATTTTTTCGAATTTACTACCCCAAATTTTTTTTGTTTTAAGGGGGAAAAATTTTTACCTGGGGTTTTTTTTTTAAGCTTTTTAGGGAATTGTAACCCATAGGGATTTTTTTTTTTTTTTTTTAAAAAAATTTTTTGGTTTTGTTTTGTTAATTTTTTTCATTAAAAATTTAAATTTTTGTTTTTTTTAAAAATTTTTTAATTTTATACCCTAGGGAAAATTTTTTTTTTTTGCTTTTTGAATTTTACTACCTTAATTTTGTTTTAGGGTTTAAGCTAGTGAAAATTTTTACTACCCTAGGTTTTTTTTAAAAAATTTAAGGTTTTTTTTTACCCAAATTTAGTTTATTTTTAAGCTTTTGAAAATTTTTATAAATTTGGTTTAAGTTTATGGGGGGAATTTTACCCGGGAAATTGTTTTATTTTAAGGTATAAATTTTTAAAAAAATTTTTTTTTTTTATTTTAAATTTAAAAATTTCCCCAATTTTAGGGGGAGGTTTAACCTAAAAAAACTTGGGGTTTTTGTAACGGGAAGAAAATTTTTTTAAACTTGATTAATGGTTTAAACTTAAAATCCCCGTAAAATTTTGGGAAAAGATCAATTTGATTTAAATTTTTTTTGGGGTTTAAAAAAAAATAGTTTTTTTTGTTTTTTTGGGTTTTCAATTTTTTAAAAAAATTTATAATTTTTAAAAAGTAGCTTTTAAAGGGGCGGTTTTTGGGGGGGGGGTTTTGGTTTTTGGGGGGGGGGTTTTTTTTTTGGGGGGGGGGGGGGTTTTTAAAGGGGGTGAATTGAGGGGGGGGGGGGGGGGGGGGAGGTTTTTTTGGGGATTGTTTTTTTAAATTTTTTTTTGGGTTTTTTTTGTTTGAAAAGGGGGGTTTTTTTGGGTTTTGGGGGGGGAAAAATTTGTTTGAACCCCGGGGGGGGTTTTTGGGGGGGATTTTTAAAAGGGGGGGGGGGTTTTTTTTTTTTTGGGGGAAAAAAATTGGGGGGGTTTTGGGGGGTTTGGGAATTTTTGGGGGGTTTTTTTTTTTTTAAAAAATTTTTTGTTTTTAAAAAAGGGTTTTTTTTTTTTAGTTTATTTTAAAAATTTTTTTTTTTTTGTTTTTTTTTGGTTTTTTTTTTTTTGGGGGTTTTAAATTTTTTTTTTTTTAACCATAAGATTTGTTTTTTTGGTTTAAGCTTAGGCCCTTTCCGGGAATTTTTTATGAACAAAAATTTATTCCAAAAGGGTTTAGTTTTTTTTTAGTTTTGGGTTCATACGTTAAATTTATTTTATTTTTTAAAAAAAAACTTTAAACCAACTCGTTTTTTTTTAAAATTGGAAAGTATTGGGGTTTTTTTTAAAAATTTTTATTTTAAAAACCTTTTTTGGGTTTAAGAGGAAAAAATTTTAACCAAAATTTTTAAAAAATTTTTTTAATATTTCTTTTAAAAAAAAAAATTTTAAAATTTTTTTTTTAAAAGGGAAAAATTAAATTTTTAAGGAACATTTTTTTTTTTAAAGTTTAAAATTTTTACCAAAGTTGAAAAAATTTTTTTTTAAAAGGGAAAAATTTTTTTTTTTAGGGATTTTAAATTTTTTGTTTAATTTTGGGGGTAGAAAATTTATTTTTAGGGATTTTTAAAAGGTTTTTTTAATTTTAAAGGGTTTTCGAAATTTTTTTGGGTTTAAATTTTTTAAATTTTTAAATTAAAAATTTTTAAAGGGTTTTTTTCTTTGTTTAGGGAAATTTTTTTGGTTTTGGGTTTTTTTAAAGGTTTTAAAAATTTTTCCTTTTTTATAAAAGGGGGGAAATTTTTGTTTTTGAAATTTAATTTATAATTGGGGTTTTTTTTTGTTTTAATTTAGAAAAAATTTTAAATTTTTTAATTTTACTATTTTTGTTTTTTAAAGGGAAAAATTTTTTATTTGGGTTTTTAAAAATCCCTTAAAATTTTATTTAACAAAAGTTTTTTTTTACTTTGGGGAGTTTAAAACCTTTGGTTTTTTGAAAAATTTTAAATTTAAAAATTTTTTTTTAACAAAAATTTTAAATTTTTTTTAGGGTTTTGGGATTTAAAACTTTAAAAATTTTTGGGGGGAAAAATTTTTTGGAAAATATACAAAGGTTTTTTTTATTAATTTAAAAAATTTTTAATTTTAACTTTTTAAAATTTTTTGGGGGGTTTAAATTTTTTTAAAAACTTTTTTTAGTTTTTGGGTTTTTTTAAGGTTAAAAAGAATTGTTTTTTAAAAGGATAAAATTTTTTAAAAAAAAAAAGGAAAAAAATTTTACCCATAAATTTTTTAATGGGTTTTTTAAAAAAAGTTTTTTTTATCCCAAAATTTAAATTTTGTTTTTAGGGTTTTAACAGTTAAAAGTTCCCAAATTTTTTATTTTAAAAATTTTAAATTTTAAAAAGTAGGGATTTATTTTAAATTAATTTTGGAAATGTTTATTTATAAATTTTTAATTTTTTGGGTTAAGAATTTTACCCCTTTTTTGTTTTTTTTTTTTGGTTTTTCCCCCATATTTTTTTTTATTTAAGTATCAAATTTTACCTAGGGTTAGTTTTATTTTAAGCTTTTGTAAAAATTTTTTAAACCCCAAAAATTTGTTTTTTTTTAAAGGGGTTTTTTTAAAGGGGAAAAAATTTTTTTGGTTTAAAATAATAAAGGGTTTTAAAAAATTTTTTTTTATTTAACTTTAAAAAATTTTCTCAAAATTTTTTTGTTTTATTTTAAGCAAAAAAAATTTCCCAAAAAGGTTTTTTTTACCTTTTGTTTGTTTTATAAGTTTGTATTTTTAACGTAAATAATTTTTTAAAGGTTTTAAAAAGTTTTAAAAAAGGTAAAAATTTAACAAAAAATTTTTTACTTAATTTTTTAAAAAAATTTTTTCCCTTTTAAATTATTTTAAATTTGAAAAAATTTTTTTTTAAAATTTTCTCTTTTTTAAATTTTAAAAATTTTAAATCTACATTTAATTTTTATTAAGCATTTGTTTAATTTACACCAAATTAGTTTTTTTTTTTTAAGGTTAGTTTAAATCTTCTCTTTCGAATTTTTTTTGGTTTAATTTGCAAATAAAAATTTTCTTTGGGGGTTTTTTTTTTTTAAGGTTAGAAGGAATTTTACGGGATTATTTTTTAATTTAATATAAAAAACTATACTTCATAGGTTGTTATTCATTTTAAAAACTTTTTTAGGAAAATTGTTAAAGCATGGGTATTATTTTAACCTTAGTCGAATTTACTCCGGGAGAAATTTAATTATGATTTAAAATTTTTTCAAAATTTCAAATGGGAATTTTTTTGGAACTTATTAAAAATGTTACCATTAAAATTTTTTTTTAAAATTTAAGAATTGATTATAATTGTTTTTGGTTTTTGTTTAGTTAAATTTAATACGTTTGGTTTTTATTTTGTAATCGAATTTACTACCTGGGGTTATTTATGTTTAGCTTAGTGATTTTACTACCAAAATAATTTATGTTTAATTTGGGAATTTACTCCTAGGATTATTTATATTTAAATTTTTACAAATTTAACTGATTGTTTTATGGTTTAAGTTAGTCGATTTATCCCGGGTTGTTTAGTTTAAGCATTGTACGAATTTTACTAGGCGGAATTAGTTGTTAACTATAATTTCTCAATAGTTAAATTTATGGTTAGTTAATGGGGGTTAAAGGATTTTTAGTAATTAAATCATATAGGTACAATCTTTAAAATTAAAGACTTTTTATCAATGAGAATCTAAATGTTAAGGAGTTGAATTATACAATTAAAATATTTTTTAAAAACAACTTAAACCCAATGTTTATTAATTTTTAAGTTTAGCAATTTAATTTCCACGCAAGGGTTATTTTAAGGTTAAGGAAGCTTATCTATCATTTTTTTTGAGGTAAAACTTGTATACCGATGGGATTTTTTATGTTTAACTTTAGAAATTTCACCCTACATTAGTTTTTATTAATAAGTACGAACTTTAACCCCAAAAGGATTTGTTTTATTTTAAGCTTAGTCGATTACTACCGGTTACAATTGTTTTATGTTAACATAGACGAACTTTATACCAATGGTTGTTTTCGTTTAATTTGTGATTTTACTACCTTAAAAATTTATGGTTAAGCATATAACTTCTCAAAAGGTTGTTTTATGGTTTAGGTTAGGAATCATCTACCACAATTTTTTTAAAAAGAAACTTTAAAAAATTTGTTTTTTAATTTTAATTTTAGGAAAATTTTTTAAATAAACTTTCTCCAATAGGATTAGTTTAGAAGCTTAGGCCCTAAAATTTTTTATGTTAAGCATTTTAAACATTTCCCCGGTTAGTTTTTTTTTGAAAATTTTCCAGATTTAGTTTATGTTTAAGGTAATTTACTACGTTGATTAGTTTATGTTTAAATAGACGATTTACTCAAAATTTTTTTTTTAATTATAATTTTCCCAGTTTTTTTGTTTAAAATTCGTTTAAAGGGCTTTTTTAGTTAACATTGTACGAATTTACTACCAGAAATTTGTCTGTTAATTAGTAAATTATTAAAAATCCTTTTTTATTATGGGGGTTAAACATATTTTTAAAAGATTTTAATTTTAACTTTAAAAACCCAAAATCCTTGTTTTGTTTATAAAAATGTTAAAGGAGGATTTATTTCAAAATTATCGAATATTCTAGTAGTTAAAGTTAACAAATAATTTAAAATTTTTAGTTTAAGTTAGTTTTCAACGATTGATTTTTTTTTTAGTTTGAATGTATCCCTTTTTTATTTAAGCAATCACTTACTGTAGGATTTGTTAGTTTTTTAGAAAAGTTTTAGTTATAATTTTAGTTACGTTTTTTACATGGCCATTTATCATTTAGGATTAATTTATAATTTATTTTTGTTAGTTTCAATTTCGAATTGTTTTATGGTTTAAGCAATAGCATTTACTCAATGGGATTTGTTTTAGTTAATTTGTAATTTTACTACCGGAATTAATTTTTGGTTTAAAAAACTTCAAAAATTTTTTTAGTTAGTTAGGGATTGTATACCAAGGATTTATGTTAAAATTATAAAAAACCCTAGGGTTAGTTTACATTGTTTAAAATTTTTAAGAAGAGTTATTTATTTAATAGAATTCTTATTACCGAACAATTAGTTATTTAAGCATTTTAATGTATACAATAGGATTTATTTTCTTACTTAGAATTTTCCTTACGAATTGTTTGGAAAAAACAATTTATTTATGGTTTCTTCAATTTTCCGTTTTTATTTTAGGAAGTTGTTCTCCCGAAATATTATGGTTAGGGTTTTCAATTATACTTTTTTTTTTGGTTATGGGATTAAATCGATTAGATTAATTTATGTAGAGCTATTATCTTTAAAAAACAAATTTAGTTTAGCGTAGGAATTTTAAAAAAAGGAAGGGTTGTTTTTTAAGTTATAGAATATTTTTAGTTTCCGAAAAATTTTAACAAATGATCTACCAAAGGGAAATTTTTATGTTTAATTGTTTATTTACACGAAGGATTAGTTTTATGTTAAGCGTGAAAATTTTTCGATACATTTGTTTTTTAACGGTTCACTTTACCTTGGATTTGTTTTGTTTAAATTTAGAATTTTTAAAAAATTTTTATTTTTGCATTACGAATTATTATGGGAGTTCATTCTTTAAAATTTTTTGTTTAATTTGTAATTTCCCGGATTTTGGAAATTTAAAAAGGGGGTTACTTTGTTTTATTACCCGGGTTTAGTTAAATTAAATTTTTTTAGTTTTGGTTTTTGGGGAAATTTTTTAAATAAAAAGGGTTTTTGGGTTTTTTCCTTTTTTTGGGGTTTTTTCCCAATTTTTTTTGGGGTTTTTTTTTTTTTTTACTTATTTTTAAAAAGTTAGGTTTTTTTTTTTTTTTTTTTTTTTTTTTTTTTTTTTTTTTTTTTTTTTTTTTTTTTTTTTTTTTTTTTTTTTTTTTTTTTTTTTTTTTTTTTTTTTTTTTTTTTTTTTTTTTTTTTTTTTTTTTTTTTTTTTTTTTTTTTTTTTTTTTTTTTTTTTTTTTTTTTTTTTTTTTTTTTTTTTTTTTTTTTTTTTTTTTTTTTTTTTTTTTTTTTTTTTTTTTTTTTTTTTTTTTTTTTTTTTTTTTTTTTTTTTTTTTTTTTTTTTTTTTTTTTTTTTTTTTTTTTTTTTTTTTTTTTTTTTTTTTTTTTTTTTTTTTTTTTTTTTTTTTTTTTTTTTTTTTTTTTTTTTTTTTTTTTTTTTTTTTTTTTTTTTTTTTTTTTTTTTTTTTTTTTTTTTTTTTTTTTTTTTTTTTTTTTTTTTTTTTTTTTTTTTTTTTTTTTTTTTTTTTTTTTTTTTTTTTTTTTTTTTTTTTTTTTTTTTTTTTTTTTTTTTTTTTTTTTTTTTTTTTTTTTTTTTTTTTTTTTTTTTTTTTTTTTTTTTTTTTTTTTTTTTTTTTTTTTTTTTTTTTTTTTTTTTTTTTTTTTTTTTTTTTTTTTTTTTTTTTTTTTTTTTTTTTTTTTTTTTTTTTTTTTTTTTTTTTTTTTTTTTTTTTTTTTTTTTTTTTTTTTTTTTTTTTTTTTTTTTTTTTTTTTTTTTTTTTTTTTTTTTTTTTTTTTTTTTTTTTTTTTTTTTTTTTTTTTTTTTTTTTTTTTTTTTTTTTTTTTTTTTTTTTTTTTTTTTTTTTTTTTTTTTTTTTTTTTTTTTTTTTTTTTTTTTTTTTTTTTTTTTTTTTTTTTTTTTTTTTTTTTTTTTTTTTTTTTTTTTTTTTTTTTTTTTTTTTTTTTTTTTTTTTTTTTTTTTTTTTTTTTTTTTTTTTTTTTTTTTTTTTTTTTTTTTTTTTTTTTTTTTTTTTTTTTTTTTTTTTTTTTTTTTTTTTTTTTTTTTTTTTTTTTTTTTTTTTTTTTTTTTTTTTTTTTTTTTTTTTTTTTTTTTTTTTTTTTTTTTTTTTTTTTTTTTTTTTTTTTTTTTTTTTTTTTTTTTTTTTTTTTTTTTTTTTTTTTTTTTTTTTTTTTTTTTTTTTTTTTTTTTTTTTTTTTTTTTTTTTTTTTTTTTTTTTTTTTTTTTTTTTTTTTTTTTTTTTTTTTTTTTTTTTTTTTTTTTTTTTTTTTTTTTTTTAGTACGAACTTGTACTTCCCCATACGAAATTTAGTTTATGGTTTAAGCAGGAGTAACGAACTTGTACTACCGTATGGGGATTTAGTTTTATCGTTTAAGCTTTAAAACGAATTCGTACTACCGCATACATATAAGTTTTATTGTTTAAACAGTAGTACGAACTTATACTATCCATAGGGCTTCAGTTTTATCATTTAGGCTTTAGTAGGAATTTGTAATTCCGTATAGGGATTTATTTTTATGGTTTAAGCTTTAGTCGAATTCATACTACCTGTTACGAATTAGTTTTATGGTTTATTTATAGTATAATTTATACCAATAGGATTATTTACGTTTAAGCTTTTGTAAGAATTTATAACGAATTTTTATTAAATGGTTTAAGTTACGAAGTATCTGATTAGGGCTCAATTTAATTAATTTTAGAATTTACTTACGTAAGAATAGTGATGTTTAAGCAGTACAATTTACTACAACTTAGTTTTATGTTTAGGATCATGGTTAATATATACTTAGTATTAAATAATTTAGTATTATTTTCAAAAAATTAAAATGTTAGTGAGTCAATCGATTTAAGTTAATTTGAGAGGTTTATATTAACATTACTCAATAGTTTAGATTGATGACAAGCTTAGAACAATTCATCACCTCTAGAATTTATTTTATGGTTTAACATAGTACATAACGTAATTGTTATGTTTAAGTTATGAACTTAGTCCGATACATATAAATTATTTTATTAGCTAGGTACGAACTTGTTACATGGGGATTATTTTATTTTAAGTTTGAGATGTTATTATCAACATAAAGTTTATGTTTAAGCATAGATACGAACTTAATACAATAGGTCAGTTTATTTAGCTTTAGTTGATGAATTCCGTTATTATTTTTTGGTTTAAGCATTAGTCAATTATCTACCTCTAGAATTGTTTATGGTTTAGCATCTAACTTTATAAAATTGATACCGATAGATTTAGTTTTTTTAGTTAATGTTTACCGTAGAATATTATTCGCTATAAGAATAGTTATGGTTTAACCAATAGATTTAGTTTTATCTTACGTTAGAGGAATTGTCTTACGTTTAGTTTATGAATTGTTAATACCAATACAATAGTTTATTGTTAACTTTAGTTTAGAATTATACTACCTAGGATTTAGTTTTATGTTTAGCTTATAAGATTGTTCATATAGGATTAGTTTTAGTTTAAGCTTATAGTCAGAATTTCAATCCGGTTAGAATGTTTTATGTATTTAAGCAATAGTACGAATTTTACTACCAAGGATTTAGTTTATCTTAAGCTTTAGTGGAATTTTACTACACGGTGTAAATAGTAACTTGATTGACTTCGGTTAAATTTGATGTAAGCAATTAATTACAACACTTGTTATGTTTAGAATTAAGCAGTATTTTAGTTAGTTAATCTTTAAGCTTTAGTGGAATTGACTAAAGCATTACGTGTATAGTTTTATTTATTTAATGTCATAGATAATAACATTTATCTACCCATAGGCTTTATTTAGTACGATACTTGTACTTCGAATACCGAATTTAGTTTATGTTTTAAGAGAGTTAGAACTTGTACTACCGTAGGGGATTTATTTTATCGTTTAACTTAAACTAATTTTATACTATACAATTATTTTATTGTTTAAGAGCTTAGTACACTAACTAATAGGGTTTTAGTTATTTAGTTTAAGCTTTAGTACCGATTTATTCGTTAGTTTAGTTTTTTAAGCAATACAACTTTACCATGGGTATAATTTTTTATGGTTTAAGCATTGTACGAATTTTACTACCATTAGGAATTAGTTGTAGATTAACTTTAGTAAATTATTACTAACGTAGCGAATTTATTTTATGGTTTAAGCATATACATGAATTTCTACATAGGTTATTACTTTACAACATTAGTCAATTTACTACGGTTAGAATTAATGTTAGATAAGCAGTTATAAACTTTACTACAATAGTTTAGTTTTATCGTTTAAGCTTATTAGAAATGTCTACTTACGAGTAGTAAATATTTTATGTGTTATAGCAGATAATTTTTACTAATTGCTACCAAAGGATTAGTTTTATGTTAAGCTTATGGATTGTACGCATAGTTTATGACTACAATTACCATTGTTTTTTAAGTAGTAGATTATACTGGTTTATTTAGTTATACGAATCTATACGTACATTTTTTTTTAAGATAGTACAATTACTACAATAGGTGTTTTATTTAGCTTACGAATTACTGTACAATATTTTAAGCATGACAATTACGCAGGCTTCTTTACGTTAATTGTAGATTGTATACGTACGAATAGTCTAAGCGTTGTACGAACTTGTACTTCCGCATACGAATTTAGTTTTATGGTTTAAGCAGGAGTACGAACTTGTACTACCGTATGGGGATTTAGTTTTATCGTTTAAGCTTTAGAACGAATTCGTACTACCGCATACATATAAGTTTTATTGTTTAAGCAGTAGTACGAACTTATACTATCCATAGGGCTTCAGTTTCATCATTTAGGCTTTAGTAGGAATTTGTAATTCCGCATAGGGATTTATTTTTATGGTTTAAGCTTTAGTCCGAATTCATACTACCGGTTACGAATTAGTTTTATGGTTTAAGCAATAGTACGAACTTTTACTACCAAATGGGGATTTAGTTTTATCGTTTAAGCTTTAGTGTGAATTATTACTACCGGTAGAAATTAATTTTATGGTTTAAGCAATAATACGAACTTGTACTACCAAATAGGATTTAGTTTTATCGTTTAAGCTTTAGTGCGAATTCGTACTACCGCAAACGTGTTAGTTTTATTGTTTAAGCAGTAATACAAACTTATACTACCCATAGGGCTTCAGTTTCATCATTTAAGCTTTAGTAGGAATTTGTACTACCGCATAGAGATTTAGTTTTTATTGTTTAAGCGTGAGTACGAATTCTTATTACCGCATACGAATTTAGTTTTATGGTTTAAGCAATAGTACTAACTTGTACTACCAAATAGGGATTTAGTTTTATCGTTTAAGCTTTAGTACGAATTCTTACTACCGCATACATATAAGTTTTATTGTTTAAGCAGTAGTACGAACTTATACTATCCATAGGGCTTCAGTTTCATCATTTAGGCTTTAGTAGGAATTTGTAATTCCGCATAGGGATTTATTTTTATGGTTTAAGCTTTAGTCCGAATTCATACTACCTGTTACGAATTAGTTTTATGGTTTAAGCAATAGTACGAACTTTTACTACCAAATGGGGATTTAGTTTTATCGTTTAAGCTTTAGTGTGAATTATTACTACCGGTAGAAATTAATTTATGGTTTAAGCAATAATACGAACTTGTACTACCAAATAGGGATTAGTTTTATCGTTTAAGCTTTAGTGCGAATTCGTACTACCGCATACGTGTAGTTTTATTATTTAAGCAGTAATACAACTTATACTACCCATAGGCTTCAGTTTATCATTTAAGCTTTAGTAGGAATTTGTATACGCATAGAGATTTAGTTATGGTTTAAGCGTGTCGAATTCTTATACCGCATACGAATTTAGTTTTATGTTTAAGCATAGTACACTTGTACTACCAAATAGGGATTTAGTTTTATCTTTAAGTTTAGTAGCAGTAATTACTTTAGTACGAACTTGTACTACTGCATAGGGCTTCAATTTTACCGTTTAAGCATTTGTAGAATTGTTACTACCGTTACGAAATTAGTTCGGTATGGATTAAGCAGCAGATACAAATCTTATTACTAACATATAGCCTTCAGTTTTATGGTTTAGTGTTAATTATGGGGAGTTAAAGTCAGTACTTAAGCTAATTGTAATGAATATATGTAGAGCTATCAAATCTTTACAAAAAAACATTAAAAGCTCACTTAGTTTTGAGTCAAATGCATGAGAATCTCAATTGGTTAAAAGGAAGGCAGGTTTGATATTCATACAACATTACTACGAAGTAGTTCTATAGTATCGACCTGGAAACAAGCATTAGAAACAAATTTGATCTACCTCATAGGAATTTTTTAATGGTTTAAGCATTAGTTTTAATTCATACCACCGCATAGGATTTAGTTTTTGGTTTAAGCGTTAGTACGAACTTGTACTTCCGCATACGAATTTAGTTTTATGGTTTAAGCAGGAGTACGAACTTGTACTACCGTATGGGGATTTAGTTTTATCGTTTAAGCTTTAGAACGAATTCGTACTACCGCATACATATAAGTTTTATTGTTTAAGCAGTAGTACGAACTTAAACTATCCATAGGGCTTCAGTTTTATCATTTAGGCTTTAGTAGGAATTTGTAATTCCGCATAGGGATTTATTTTTATGGTTTAAGCTTTAGTCCGAATTCATACTACCGGTTACGAATTAGTTTTATGGTTTAAGTAATAGTACGAACTTGTACTGCCGCATAGGGCTTCGTTTTTACCGTTTAAGCATTTGTACGATTGTTACTACCGGTTACGAAATTAGTCGGATGGATTAAGCAGTAGTACAAATCTATACTACAACATAGCCTTCAGTTTTATGGTTTAGTGTTAATGGGGAGTTAAAGTCAGTACTCTCAAGCTAATTGTAAATGATATATGTGAGAGCTATCATAATCTTTACAAAAACATCAAAAGCTCACTTAGTTTGAGTCAAGTGCATGAGAATCTCAAATGGTTAGAAGGAAGGCGGGTTTGATATTCATACAAGATTACTACGAAGTAGTTTTATAGTATCAACCTGGAAACAAGCATTAGAACAAATTCGATCTACCTCATAGGAATTTTTTTAATGGTTTAAGCATTAGTTTTAATTCATACCACCGCATAGGGATTTAGTTTTATGGTTTAAGCGTTAGTACGAACTTGTACTTCCGCATACGGCTTTTGCTTGGGTTGTTTTCTTCGTGCCAGCGAGTGATGCTGATATGGGACATTACAATGAGTTCATGCACTATCTAGGGGAAAAACAGCGGGCAGCAGTGGCTAAATATAAAACCACTTTGTTTCTCGTGGCGCCATCTGAGTTCTCCGAGAAAGTACTGAAAGTACCAGGGAAAATGAGTATATCTGGTGTAGTTTTGAGACTAGAGCCTCTTGGTCCGAGTTCTGGTCCTCGCCTCCACCACCATCCAAATGACAACAGGGAAGCAACTTTGCACTTCCAAGGGGATGGTCATATGCCATACAACAAGGCATCATCTCTGCCAGATTTCGCGAAATCAGGTGGTGATCCATCTTTTCCTGGACACTTGCCAGCTCCAGCTGTATCAGCTGGATTTTCAGGTTCAGTACATCCTCATGGGAACATGTCCGATCCCTACCCTGATAACAGGAACAACTATCCTCCTACCGAGCTGAGGAACCCCATGTTCGGAAACAGAATCATGCCATCATCACAGGGATCATATTCATCAGGTAATAATGCAAACGATCCTGGTGTTTATCATGAACGTAGTAGTAGTCACTTGGTAATGCCAGGAACAACAGGACCACCAGAGAATAATAGCTTAGCTCAATATGGTGGTGGAACATCAAACCACCCATCATCATCTGGTAACATGTCCATTCAGGAACCCACTCCTAGTCCAGCTCCAGCATCTCTCGGGTTGCAACCGCATCAACTAGCACAGTTGGTATCTTCACTTCTTGCACAGCAGGGCCAGGGCCAGGGCCAGAACCAATTGGTAAGCAGCAATCCGAATGCGAATACATCATCAACGGTGGAGGATTTTAGGCCCGTACAACAACAGAGTTTTCAAAACAACAATCAGCAGAATTATGATAGTTCAGCAACTCACTATGGTCAGCTACAAGAGCTGCAGCAGCAGACTGCAAATGTCCTGACAAACATGAACAGGGAGGTGCAGCCCGGGGCTCCGTCAGCAGTTCAAGGTGCCGGGCCACAAGATGGTGGTGGTGGAGGAGGAGGAGGTGTTAAAAGGCTTGAAGCAACATTGGAACTTGCAGCAACTCTTCTTAAGCAGATACAACAAGGGAAGGGCCCATAACCAATAGCATCATCATCTTGTTATTATCAATTATAAACATAAATACCTGATATTTATGGGTATATGATTTTGACTTAATTCAGACTCATCATCTTCTGCAATCATGAGATTTCTAGGCAACTTTCTTCTCTTTTCATCATCCGAGTCTTCTTTTGATAATTACAGAATCAAAAGGTCTCAGAGAATTAATTACAATATAGTGTTGATATTACATACAATGATCTCTTACCAAAATGAAGATTTAATATTGCATAATTATTGGTAATTGGAACAAACCATGATCCGTTCCTGTTTTGATAACCTCTCTAAAGTGATCCATTTGATAAGATGAAAAACCATTTCTTCTTTCATAAGAACAATGTGCTAGCTACTATAACTTGTGACCTGATGGTGCAAGACTCGAAAAGTTGTGAGTCGGTAAAAGCCTTGTGACTTGGGAGATGAAGCACCTTCTGGCCTAGTGGTAAAGCACTTGGCTAGATGTTGGCTTGGGTACATCCACCCTGGGTTCGACTCCCACCAGAAGCAAATTCAAGGATTTCCTTGTTGAGAGCTAATGTGTGGTAGAGACTAATTTAGGTGAGTGGGCTTGGGCCATTTCTTGGTCTGTGGGCTTTCAGCAAGGGCCGGAAGAGCTAGTAGCAGGCGACTGTCGGTAACGATGGTGAGAAAACATCCTGCACAGAGGTCTGTCTCTGATGCAGAACCGGAGTTTAACCTTGGGTGAGGATGCCCGAAGGGCGACCCATTGTGAGGCTTCTCCGTCATAAAAAAAAAATTATAACCTTTTCAATTTTAACTTTGTTTGAAATTGATGTGGACCCAAACAATTTTAGTAACCACGCTCCCCAAAGTTGTAATAGAGTGGCCAATGCTATGGCTCCCTCTGCCTTCCCCTCCACGAGACCTTTGATTTTCATTCTTCGTTTTTTTTTTCTTTTGCAACTTTTGACCTTTGTTTCTTTTCTATCTGGGGAGGAAATTTTAGTGGTAAATTAATCACGAAATGTGGAAGAGGAAAGCTGTTTTTGAAACACTAGATAGTCCAAAACCAAACTGATCGGACACCATTCTCCGGAATCCGACCTCTTCATTAATAAGGTGGATGAGTCTCTTCATAGAAAGAGTAAAGAGAAAGGGTGAAAGAGGACACCCTTGACGAATTCCACATTCTGGAGCAATGGAATCAGTTAATTCGCCATTCCACAAGATTTGGAAAGTGGTCGATGTAATGCAGCTCATGATAAGATCGACGGTCTGACTAGAGAGACCCGTTGCTCTAAGAGTATCTTCAATGAATCTCCAACTAATTTTGTCATAGGCTTTCTTGAAATCGATTTTGATCACCATCCTTTGTCATGCATCAATGTAGGGGTGGCAATTCGGTTTTTCATAAGAGGATTTTTTCGTCTTTTCTCTGGCTCTGATACCAAACAGTTTCTTCACAAACTCAATTTTTCGTTTCAGACAATCTTTCAATTTTCGTTTCAAATAATCTTTTCATTTTAATTCCCCATTTTTTACTTTTCTTAACTTTCCCTTTCAACACCCTATTTTTTACTAATCTTGCCTTAACTTTATTTATTATTTTTTTTTCTCATCTTGTGTTTTATCAAAAATTCCAAAATTATTTATTGTTTCCATCTTTGCTTTGTTTTTCCCAGTATCTTTTCCATTAAGACTGATATTTTTACTTGATTTATAAATTAGGTACTCAACTTTTTTATTTTTCCTTTGGTTTCGTTTTATTTTCCTTACACTACGGATTGGTCTTCTACTCATTTTGTACACACTTATTCTAATGGGTAATCGCTATATGGTCCTATAGTGTTTTTCTCGACTAATTCGATTAGATCGTCATCAACTGATCTTCTCGAATATATTCAGTTATAGTCTCTGGATTTTCTCTTAATTCTTTGTTTTCGTTATTCATAAAAATTTTATATTCTAAAAGTTCTTCCTTAATGTTTTTCCAGGACTCTGGGTTCTCTTTTATTCTTGTGTATATTTTATAAACGAGTTTATCGAAATAATATATTATTTTATTTAATTCGTCATCCATTCTTATAACTTCTTGCTTAGATCTGTAATCATTTGTTTCAATGTTTCTATTTCACTATTATCCTGATTTTGATGAATTATCGTAATGTTTTTATGTCTTCTTCTTCCTGATTCTGGTCATCCGATTCTTTTAGGTGGAATCTTTCTGACTGGGTTAATCTTTCTATTTGGTTTTCTCTAATTTTTCTAGGATCTTGTTGTATAGATCACCTACTAGGTTCGGCTTTTACTATTTTTAATGGTGCTTCTAAATGAATTATTGGTTTAAATAGGTCTTCTATAGTGATAACTTTTTTATCCTTGAATGTTAAACTATGATGACTGTTTGTTAAAGCATAGTTTATTTGATATATTACTGAAAATGGTTTGCTATTTTCCTTCATAAGATCGTTTCTTTTCAATTCGTATTTTATAACTATTGATGAATCTAGGTTTTCATCTGTTAAGCTTAATCCTTGTTGTAAATTTATATCGAATTTTATTATCCACATTTTAGATTTCCTGATCCTTTAGCTATGATACAGTCTGAAGAACTCGGGCCCGGCCCGAGCTACTGTCCGGGTAGCCCGAAACCCGGTCAAACCGGGTCCGGGCCGTCCCGGGTAGCCCGGAATTTAACCCGAAATATAGACCTAAATACACCGGATACCACTAATCTTTTTAAAATCAATCACATGACCACTAAACTATTTTTCGTACACCGGGTACCACTGAACTCAATTTATTATCCACAATTTACCACTCCATCCAAAAGATGGATGGAAAGCTGACATGGCAACAAACAGTGTTATCCTAGTCATATTATAGTGCCTACATGGACGCTGACTGGACGATGAATTAAATATTAAGATTTCCCATTGTGCTAGCGTTTTGGTGAGGGATCAATTTAGGTATTTTTTTTTATTTTAGGAAATCTATTTCCCCTTTAATGCTCCAACTCTTCTTCTTCCTAAACAAAGAATTAAACCTGCAAACTCTGTTCCTGAGACTTCGTTCCTGGAACGTTTCATCCTTTTTTTTTAGTGAATCAAGACTGAAGCGATTACCAGATGGAATCTTATTGATTCAATTTAGTGTGGCGCCAAGACTTCATATTTTTTATGCTATTGAAGTTGCATACCCACCCCTCATGTGCAGAGTTACAGAAAATTCAAGTTGCAGTAAATCCTAGGTGCAGACCTAATGTAAGTCTGATTTGTTTGGTATTGTACACTGATACTACTGTTATATATAGTTATATCACTGTTAATATAGGCTGAACTATTTGTTATCTGCACAGGGTCTGCTGTTTTTGTATATGCGGGGATCGAGCTTTCGGATTTGGCTGGGGTTGGGTTGTGGGATTATTTTGCAAGGTGAAACTATTCTTCTGGGATTATTTTGCAAGGTGGGATTATTTAGCATCTTTGCTCTGTTTTCGTTTTGTACATTCTTCCTTCGGGTTTTATATAATTATTATACACACATTCATCATGCTAAATCATGATCTGCATCAATGGTGACAACACCTCAAGTTCAAGTTGCTGTTATTTGCTCCCCACACCACAGAAAGCAGAGCAATCTTTGCAAAGCTCATGGCATTATGAATACGAGACCATGATTAGACTTACAAAACCATAAGATATACTATCTAAACCATACTTAAATACCATGTAATTTGCTGGTAAAATAACAGAGAGTTATTTCCATGAATTTACTGCTGTAACTCCTTGAAATGACGAACTAACATTGATGTAGGAGTATGCCACTAGGCCATTTTTGAGTAGGTGTTTGCTTTTCTAGCTGACAGCTGTTCATACTTGATACATTAGTACACTTTGAGATTTGCTTCGGAAATATTGGTTGATGAACAGAGAAATGTTTCGTTTGATCAGTGCAATGTGCAGAAGGATGATTTAATGATGCAGTATCTACAACGTTGATTTTGTTCCTGAAAGTTGATGTTAATAAGTGACTAATTTTCATGTCTTTCTGGTTCCAGGTTAATTCTCAGTTGGGCCAAAGAAGAGTGAGTTGAAGATCAGATGCATTCTTAATAGCGTTTCTCTACTGTTTCGCTTTTTGCATTCTTAAAGAGACGGATTTTGCAGAAATTCACAGAGTTAAAGAAAGATTTGATTTTTAATATTTAATTTATCCTCCAGTCAGCGTCCACGTAGGCACTATAATATGACTAGGATAACACCGTTTGTTGCCATGTCAGTTTTCATCCATCTTTTGGATGGGTGGTAAATCGTGGATAATAAATCGAGTTCAGTGGTACCCTGTGTACGAAAAATAGTTTAGTGGTCAGCGTGATTAGTTTTAAAAAGATTAGTGGTATCCGGTGTATTATCGAATTATGACCGACCGTCATCTGATCTGATTTCTCTTTCTCAACTCAATCCCTAATATTCAGTCTCTTTCTCTCCCAACTCCTCTCCTCTATCTCGACTGGCGACCGCGACTCCACATCGCAGTCTCCGCCTCCACGCTCGGATCCATCACCCGACTCCACATCGCTCTCTCCCTCTTCGATCTCGACTGCCGTCTCCTCCCAAGTCCCAACTCTCCCTCTCTTCTCCACTGTCGTCGTCTCGACTGCCGAGTTGGGACGCGGGTTGCCCATTCTCCCAGCTCTTCTCTTCTTCACGACTCACATCTCCAGCCGATTGGAAGAACCCTTCCAAGGTTTGTGGCTTTCTTTCTCCATTGATAGACTGTTAGAATGAAGTAAGAACAACATTCCTTGATCGAATTGTTTATCATGATAGGAAATCAGAAATGTAGTCGATTCCTTGATCGAATTTGAACTAAATTCTTGACGATTGATTCTAATTTTCTCAGAACAACATTGTCCAGTATCTCGAGAAGCTTAATTGATTTCGGCAGGATTTTGGCTCTCCTCGAAAGAAGGTTAGTAGTATTGATAAATGGTGCCTAGCTGTGTTGTGGCTTGTGATATGTCATCAGCTTCTTTCTTGGGCTTTGAATCAATCAATTTGGATACTGTCTATTATTTTTATTACTTGGAACTGAGTTGGTTGATAAGTAAGTACTGTCTATTATTTCTTCATTTGTAGCTAGAGACTTCTGTTGTTTGTTTTATCTTAGCAGTAGAGTTTGTTGTTAATCTCTGCTCATGTTTAGTATGCTTCTATGATGGTGAATATGGTCTTTTGAATATGGCCTTTTTAGAGTAAGGATGTGCTTATGAGTAAGGAAGTAACTATCATCTGTAATTTGTTTGGATTGAATTTTCTATGGGTTTGGCATCTTTGTCTGTTCCTGGTATATCTTGCTAGTCGGAAAGATAAATTATGGTTTTCAATTCATAATTGTTGATTTTTTACTTCTTGATTCAACGTAGCTGACCGCCTAATGCTCGGTGAGCATCTAATCTTCGCAAGCCTTCTTCTGATTTCTTTATTCTGTTATCTGTAAAGATCCTCCGTTTACCCATTCCGCACTCTTCTGCAGATTTGCATTCCCCGCCAGCAACTCTTGTCTGTTAATTGTGGGAATTAGGTTTCTAAATCGAATGGTGCTTCGTGATTCGATTCTCTCTGGTCGGACATGGCAGCAGGTATTTCAATCACACAGTAACTCTACTATGCTCGCGAGAAACTCTACTGGAGGTCTTTCTAGATCATTAACAGCTTCTTCACCTCATCGCAATCATGCCCCAGATTTCCAACTGGTTAGATGTTTGGCAGATGGAAATAACAAGTTGTTGTTTAATTCTAACTCGTACTCAGATTCAAAATCTTTCACCTCTATTTCACCAGCATTGCCCGGCTTCTACACACGGAGAACTACTTCCTTTTCCTCTATTAGCCCCTTGTTGATTCAACGATCTTATTTCTCGACTTCTGGTGGCAAATCTGATAAACCTAGCTCTCAAGTTTCTGCTGGACCTGGAACTGATGTGGGTGATGGCAGCAGTGGGATCGCTGGTGGTGATTGGATGGATACAGTTGAAGATGTATGGCATAGTGCTACTAATGCTTTCAACTATACAACAGAAAAGGCAAAGGAGACCTCTGATGCATTAACTCCTCATGTCCAACATGTGCTTGATTCATATCCTTATCTGAAGACTGTGGTTGTTCCAGTTAGTTACATACTAGTTGGCATCGTCTTTGCTTGGGTTGTAATGCCCAAACTTCTGAGGACATTTCAAAGGTTTTCTATGCAAAGTCCTGGCGGAGTTCTGTACACGAGCATAGTCGGGGAGGTAGTTCCTTATGACAAAAGTGCTTGGGGTGCTCTTGAGGATCCCGTCCGTTACTTGATTACCTTCATGGCATTTTCACAAATGTGAGTTCTTATTTTCATTTTCATCACATATGGTTGTTTATTTCTATAATTAGTTGATTGATTCTATCGCATATGGTTGTTCTTACTTGTAGTTGCACGATGGTGGCTCCAACTACTTTGGCAGAACAATACATTGGACAAGTGTGGAAGGGTGCAATCACAATTTCCTTAGTATGGTTTCTTTATCGGTGGAAGGCCAACATAATCAGTCGTGCAATGGCTTCTCGTGATTTGGAAGTGGCTGACCGAGAGAAATGGTTGACGTTCGACAAAATTTCTTCCATTGGGCTTTTTGTTATTGGCCTAACAGCTTATGCTGAAGCATCTGGAGTGGCTTTGCAGTCTATTTTGACGGTGGGGGGAATTGGAGGTGTGTTTTAGGTGTTGATTTGATTGCATTTGTTTGTTGTAACTAACCTTAAGCTTGCATCATTGAACTACTATTTTTTCGTGTATTTACATCGATTACCAAATCTTTACAGGAGTGGCTACTGCATTTGCTGCCAGAGACGACCTTGGAAATTTTCTTAGCGGTTTATCTATCCAAGCTTCAAAACCCTTTTCACTTGGAGATACCATAAAGGCAAGTAGAGAAAATCTTGTTTGATTTATGTTTGCTACTCATGCAGCATACTTCAGTGAATGGAACGTTTCTCTCCTTAGACTATAATGTATCAAGGTATTTATACCAACTGATTTGGTAGTTGATTAGCCAATGCAATCATCAATGGTGAAATTTTCATGTTTATTTGTTTGCTGTGGGTGAAATATTGGAGTGAAAGACAACTTTTGAGCCTAGCTACCCCGAATTCTAAAGTTTTTATTTCTTCTGGTCACAGTTGACTCTTATATATGAGAGAAGTTGAATTTATTGGTTAAGGTTGGTAGCATTGAAGGTGAAGTGATTGAAATGGGACTGACCACAACAATGTTACGAAATTCTGAGAAGTTTCCTGTCATAGTTCCAAATTCGTTGTTTTCCAGTCAGGTATGTGTTTAAACAGTTTAATTGATCATCGTCAATTGTCGTCATCTTGATCATGCTCATGTTGTTTAGGATGTTAAACTTGTAGGTCATTGTAAACAAGTCTCGTGCTCGCTTCTGAGTCATGGTAAAACAAATTCCCGTGGTAGTTGATGATGTACACAAGATCGGAAAGATATCGACGGGGATAGAGAGTATGTTGAAGTCAAATCCAAAGGTTTTCTCATTGGATGAAAAAGAAAAACCTTACTGTTTCTTGTCTAGAATAGAAAGCTCTTTTACAGAATTGACTCTCGGATGCAATATCAATCACATGGTAACCTTCCCTTGTTCCTACTCTTATTGATTAACATTGCATGGTCATGAAATCTTGAAGCACATTGAGCAAATTATTAATTTTAAGACATAAAAAGCAAGAGCATTCTACACTGTTCATTACTGTTGCTTAGCAATAGTGTCCCTTAAGCCCTTCTTCCAACACGTGTCAGATCTAAGGATTTAGCCTGTTCATTACTGTTCCTTATGAACAGTACTGAACAGTAACCATTCGGCGTCGTTTTATTTAGTCTGTGGAGGAAGTCGGTTTACAAAAGAGAAGGTGGGGTTTTATTACAAAAGTAAAGTTTTTATTTTTTTATTTTTAGAAACTGAAGTAAAGTTTTTATTAATATTTAATGTTGTGTCAGCAAAGCCAAGAACCAGACAGCCTCTAACCCAGTTCGGTCAGAGGTGAAATGCTGTCCGGTCGAATTGAGATTTTTTTGGGGTCGACCCGGAAGAACGATTTTCACGGTTCGTGTTTACAAAAACCTAAATCCAAAGTGTAACTGCCAATTTGACGGTTCGTGTTTAGAAAACCTAAATCCAAAGTGTAACTGCCAATTTGATAAAATATAGAGAAGAGATTCTTCGATGTAAGTTATTTGTTATTCCTTCAACAAAGGACAATCGATCTGTACCATAGTTAATTTCAAACCACCATCGATCTGTACCGGACCATCCGTCATGAGCCGACTCTTCCGACAGACCCACTATACCAGTCATTCCGACGTGAGCTTGGAAAAACGAAATCAATGAATAGATTCAAATAAAAGGAGGTAAAGATGAAGAAAAGGGAGCCGACTCTAGAGAAGAAGAAAAGGATTAATGGAGAGGAGGGGAGGAAAGAGGAAGGAAGATGTACAGGTTCAAGTTCAGAAGAAATAGAAGAAGAGAGAGAAAGAGAAGAAGAAAGAAAAGAGAGAGTGACGGCGTGAGGATGATCAAGCTTTAGGGTTTAATCAAATGTTATTTACATTTTGGTACTTTTTTATGGAGGTATTACGTTTTGGTACTTAAATTATATGTAATGACTAAAAGTCATGTTTATTTTAAAGAATAGTATGGCCGATTCTATATACCGGTTTTTACGATTCAATTCTGGTTAAACCTTTGACCCTCAAACCTCTCGCTCGACCGGTCCGGTCTTAACAACATTGCATAATTCAGTGGACCTAACCCTCAATTTCGGTTATGCTTTTCATGATTTCATTCGATTCTTTTATTTATGGGAAAATAGCATATTGCCTCTTTTTACTTTGTCAATTAATAAATATCCCCTTATATTATAAATCGTACTTTTACCCCTTCCTACTTTGATCATTTTGCCTTGTGGGTTCTTCCATTCCAACTACCGTTTTCTTAACATTAAATTTGGACACATTCGTATTTCGTACACCGTTGAAGATAGATATCAGAGGTAGAAGACGAAAAGTTGGTCATGAAGTTCATTTGGGAAAGTATGGCGAAAAGTATGATGAAATACAAAGTATTTTCAAACCAAGTTTTTTTTCGCCGATTTCATCTTATCTAATTGCATATATTTATATTCTCGGTTAAAAAATGTTTAGTAAGCTAATATATGGCTATTGGAGCTAATCTGATTTACTGAATGTGCATCAATATATTAACGCCATGAAGGCGAAGTCGGAACGAGAGAACCTAGCAAAGTAATCGAAGTAGTGGAGTAAAACGAGCAATTTATAGTGTAGAGAGCTATATGTTAAGTTGGAAAAGTAAGGAAGTCAAAGTGCTATTTTCCCAAAAAATAAATTAACTAATTAGCTGTGTTGTTTGGTTTAGAATGAAAAAGATTTCCTTTTCAAAATTTACCAGTTTAATGTTACTAAACCATTAAATATTTTAAAAATAAATTGAATTGACTCAACTCAAAATGAAAAGAAGATTCTTTGTGTGATTTATGAATATGAATTAGTAGAATAATTGTTAATATGTTTATTATGATATTGCATTTTATTTTTGAATTGAGGTTTATAAATATGATATTCATGTAATCTTTGTTTTTCATCCCTAAATAATGCAAGTGGTTCTTCAACATGTTCATAAAAGTTCGATTATGGTTGAAATTCTTATTCTTGAACTTTTTGTTTATTCATTTGACAATTAATTTGGTTCATATAATCTCATTTTAAATGTATCAAAATTTCCTTCATTAAACATTTTTTTATAAAAAGTACTACTATACATACTATGTCTAATATTATATCATATTAATATTCAAAAACTTACAATATTGACCTAAATATAATCACAGTGTACATCATGGTAATCCTTTATACCATTTTGTGACTACAATTTATATCTATTCAAGTACATATCTCAATAATACATATTGTAGTATTTATCAACGGGTGAGCAAACTTAAATTATTTGTATAATTACTTTTCGCGGCATCGCGCGACTTCACAATCTAGTAGATATAGAAAGAGTGAATTATTCATCTTTATATCACACTATTGCATATATATGATTGGTTATGCATAATTTTTCTTATGTTTTTGACAAAGCAAATATGAATGTTACGTTGCTGAACAAGAGATATTACTGGAATCGGCTCGCATAATCACGGAGAATGGTGCCAAATTGGGAAGCACATGGAATTCATGATTGAGGGGTGGATTGTGAATGTGATGATGCTTTTTTTGTTAGTTGTTATTTTTGTATATTTCATAAAAAAAAGTGCTACATCTATCATTATATTCGGAACGGAGCCTACTAAAGATAAATTAGCTCTTAATGTGAGAGCATTTATTAAGAGTTGAAAAAAAATTATTTTTGATTTAAAATTTATATATGAGGTGAAAAATTTAGAGAATAGCTTTGTCCTATGTGGCAAAAATAATGTGATTATCTCCCATAGATTATTTTAAGATTAAGATTAAGATAGATAATGGTTGGCGATGGGAGAATGATAAACGTATTGCTTTACGTATTAAACTTAAGAAGGAATAAAGCCTACTAAAGATGAAGAAGATAGAGGAAAAAGAATCTTCAATCATGCTAAAAGGAGTTTGGTTGGATTGAAATGAGTTGGATCTAATGATTGAGTTTTTGATGGCATGGAATTTTAAAATTATTATTTTAGTTGACGTGGTTGGCCGTAAGATTTTGGATGGAAAATTGAACCAAAGTGGACGAAATATCGATCTCTTTCTAAATCAAACATGAGTCATTGATGTGTTAAAGATGAAAGTTTAAGTGACCAATATGATAGATTGTCTTAACTTGAACTACAAAAAATTATTAATTAGCTCTTAATGTGAGAGCATTTATTAAGAAATGATATAAATTTTATTTTTGATTTAAAATTTGTAGATGAGGTGGAAAATTGAGAGAATAGCTTTGTCTTATGTGACAAAAATAATGCGATCATCTCCCATAGATTATTTTAAGATTAAGATAGATGGGAATTGAACCCGATGTGAATCGAACACGCAACTTTCTGATTTGCAGTAGCAGGACTGCAAGAGAGAGAATCAAGGAGAAGGGTTAAAACTTTGAAAATTGCTGATGTGGCAACTCCAAAATTGCTGATAGTGATAAGCCGAATTGAAAGAAGTAATATTTGAAGAAGGGTTAATACATATTTTTGCCACTTTACTATGCAAAGTTAACAAACATACCGTTTTACTATTTTCTAACCGATTTAACACCCTCTACTTTGAAAAGTTTAACAAATATGCCCCTACAATTTTCTTTTCATATATTTTCCATCTAATAAGTTGATTATATGTGCTACATCATATTATTTGTCCACAACATCACTGACCGGGATGTCCACAAGGTGAAAATATATAAATTAAAAGGAAAAGCATTATAATCACCATTATGTATAAATGTGTTTTCGTGGTATTCATTTTTCTTTTTCTTTCTAATTTAAATAATTTTGGTTTGTGAACATTCCAATCACCGATAAGGTGTACAAATAATATGAAGTAGCATGTATAATCAACTCATTAGACGAAAAATAGATGAAAAGATAAATGGAGGGGCATATTTGTTAAAATTTTCAAAGTAGAGGGTGTTAAATCGGTTAGAAAATAGTAAAGGGGTATGTTTGTTAACTTTGCATAGTAGAGGGGCAAAAAGGTGTATTAACCCTTTGAAGAAGTTCCAATCATTCATATTTTTATTAAAAGGCCAAAAACAAATTTGTAGCCAAACCTTTTCGGCTTATGTCAAACATAACCAAAACTATTCACAATCCCAAAAATAGCAATGTTTAGTTTTCCGTTAACTTTTCCATCCAAGTTAACGGAAATTCAAATCCTAAATCTGAGTTGTAGAGTGATGTAGCTATTATTTGCCACATAAGCATTTATTAATATTATTAATAATTACAAAATTAAAATTAAAAGAAATTATAATTTTTTTGTTAACCTAAAAAAAAATTGTTGGATCCCCTCCCCCCCTCCACCATGGGTATCACCGTCGACCCTTCGAACGAAGCCGCCACCACCGACAGTACCTCTTCGAACCCAGCCGCCACCGACGAGTTGCAGGTCCATCCCCGATCGAGTGAAGCCTCCCCCGACGAGTTGCAGGTCCTCCTCCTTCCCCATTCTCGAAGCGACGGATGGATGTCCCTTCGCTCTCTTTCTTCATCTCTCCCTTGTCTCCTGTCTCCAGATCTGGCCAAATAGATCTATGCCGCAAAACTCCGACCCTCGTCCTAGCATACATTAGTAATTATCATTTGGTATTGAAATTATTTCGCTATTAGGTTAGGAAGTTCAATCAGCTAGCCTAGTACCATTAGTAAGAGCCTGTTATACAAATTATCGAATATTAGTATGTGGCCAAGCTTTCAAGCCCAAGGACACGGGTTCGACACCCAGTTTGAGCAAATTCGGAACCCAGTTCGTTTTTCTTTTTCTGTCTCTATCAAAACGGCTGTGTTTTGATTAATCAGCCCCACACCAACAAGAACGACACCGTTCAGCAAGCATCATCGTCTTCTTCAACTTCCTTCTCCTGTTCAACATCCTATGAATCGGGCCTTCCTTCGTTTTGGAAACCGAAGCCTTGATTCAATTCTTCAATTCCTAAAGTAATTTGATTGAATGAATCAAATCCCATCCCCTTATTAACTTCCTCACCAAATCCAATCTCCCTCCTCTTCTTACCAAAACAGAACAAGCAAACAGCCCCCGGTTCCAGAAATTCAATCGGTGGCGACTGTTTAGCCATTGGCAGCAGCTCCTGCCGGTGTCGACGGCTCCAACCCCTTCTTCCCTACTCATTTCCCTATCTAGCTTTGGTAAGAACTCGTCCCGAGCCTAGTTTCCCATATTCGAAAAGCCTAGCTGATCGTGGCCCTCTGTTTATCAAATTTTAGTTTCCAATGAACACGGCCGGTGTGGAATCTCCTCGTTCAGGCATCGAATCAATCGTCTCGAGCCTGGGAAACATTCGTTCTAGGTAAGCCCAACCGTCCCATTTAATTAAGCGAACCAATACTCCCATTTTAGTTCAATAGGAGCTCGTCGGAAACTGGCTTTTAGCTGCCGTTGCTGGAGAGGATGACCGACGGCGGATTTGTGTTCAGCCACTAGAATTCCAGTGATGCAAATTGGTCAATGGAAATCCAGTTTACTATGTTTAGGTCCCGATGAATTGCCAAATACTTTAGTAGCGTGAAACTTAAACAAAGGAAATTTTATAAATTACCAGGTGGGTCACTGGACTTTCAGTCCGTTTCCAATCCAGTTTTCAGTTAAGCAGAATAACCCTATATCTTTTTAAGTCAATCAAATTAAGCCCAGTCAGTTAACGAATGAAAAAAACCCTAAAATCAATCTTAAATTAGGATTGAATACTTATTAGAATTACGATTAGGGTAGTAAGTCATTATTTAAGCTTAATAAGATTTAGAACATAACTAATATTTTATTCTTAGGAAAAATAAACAAATTAAGTTTTTATAGCAACAATATGATAGGATTAAGAACACTTAATTATTAAAAGGTAAAAATATTATTATTGCCTTATTAGAATAAATTATTAATCAAGAAACATAGAATATAAAGTAGTATCATGAAAGTTAAATATAGTAGATTGGATCAATGGAAGTAAGTAAATTAGAATTATATATTAGGTTAGTAAATAATTTTGGATAATACTATTCACGGAAATTTCAAGAAAAATTTAAGTATAAATTCTCTCTCTCTATCTCAAAATTTAGAGAACTAGGTTGGTTAATAATGAATTTCTTCAACACCAAGAAAACCGCGTTTCTAGTTTCTGGAAACCTCACTCAATCACTTCTCAAATAATTGAGAAGTTATTCTTTCTCGAATTTGCCAAGTCCGTCGCCAGAATCTATTTAGTCTATCTTTACCCTAAGCTTTATTTAATCTGATTCCTCGTCTTTGGGACTCAGTAAAGACGATCAACCAGTGGCATAATCCTCGACCCCGCTCTTTGACTTCCTCCACTTGTTTTCAAGGTGGGTTGGTTTTAGGGTATACTATCTTTTCGTTGCTAGGTTTATTGTTATGCTATATTATGTTATGTTACCTTTTATAAATTTTATGCACCTATGTTATATGCATGTTAACGAGTCACACCTCACATAGATAAATAATAGGTGAATTAATAAACGGTACTCACTAGCTAGACCTCCGCCCCACCCTAGTTTTCAGTTATGGGTCGCGAGCGACCCTCAACATGACATTGGGCCAGATTGCCCACAGTTTTCAGTTGGACCAGAGAGTCCCTTTTTCAATTGGACCAGAGAGTCCCTTTATCAGTTTTCAGGGGGCGGTACGGCTAGTTAGTTGGGTTGGAGCCCCTGAGTAAAAGTTGATCAGATTTAAGTCAAGTCAAGTGTTGATATGAAGCACGATGTTATCTTTCTCAGTTTTCAGTTGATGATTTCCATGTTTATATCATAGTAAATGTTCATGAGATATAATACGATTATTTAAGTTATGTTTAGTTAAAGTCACCACTACTACTATTCAATAATGAACCTAAGTATCGGATCGAGTTAAGATTCGACCCATTTTAGCTTAAAGATTATGAGCACGAATGACTAACCCCAAACCACCCACCAGGTCATCCAAAAGCTGATAAGGAGCCTTCTGATGACTTGGCGTATCATTTCTACGAGCTATGTCTCAAGCCTCAGAGTGAGTGAAGGCTTGGAGTGAAGTGAGTACTCTTCATGTTTTGTTGGATCTGATGGACTGTTGGAGACTGCTTTCAGATTACGTTGTATCGTATTTATGTTTGGAATTTTGACCACTTGTTAGGGTTATATCCTCAGTTACGATGATTTTTTTTAACCTTGGGATTTTTTAAGCTTTAACAATGATTTTATATTTGGGATTTTTCATTTCAATTTCAAGTGTCAAACGTCCGCTCCGGGGCAAATTAGTCTTTTCTTTTGTTTAAAAATTTAGGGTGTTATAGTCTCTATAGTTCATAGCACATATCAGCTGAATTCGCTCAATCTGCATCGGTTCCCGCCGTACTCTACTACCAAGCCGAGAAGATTTTGTCATAGGTTGAGAGAAACAATGAAGCTCAGTTACGAGATTGACCCGTTATTTAAAAAATTAGAAGCTTGAGTATTAAAAAGACTGCTAAAATCTAAATACGAAAGAAAATTCATTGTTTTGAATGAAAAGAAGAAAGTTTTGAAACAATAGGTTGCAGAAAAACACATATGAAGTAGTGCCATTATTATTAGTCATAGCTATATTTTCTTATAGTATAATTTCTAAGAAAGTTATAAAGACTCAAATTTCCATGTTATAAATTGAACATTGAACTAAAATATATAAATATTTTTATTACTTTCCATAAAAAAATACTAAAATATACAAGTTCAATGTTATAAATATGAATGTTTTAGAACTCTCTCTCCGTAGAGCACCTTCTCTCTGTTTTTCAGAGCATACATCTCCTCTCTGGAGCTTCTCCTTCACTCTTTCCCTCCTTCTACTTCTTTCTCTCTATGGTTGACAATCAAAATCTTGTTGATCTTATCAATAGCACAACAATGATGAGTTGTGAAGAACCAATCCTTCATCTTCACAGGATTCAAATCGAAGTGGTTCTTTCTCCATACGTTCTTTAGTTGGCCGTTTCATCAGTCAAAGAACTTGCTCCATATCTGCTATTAAGAATAATGCTTTAAGAGTTTGGCATCTTAAAGGAGACCTTCGAGTTCAATCTCTGCCAGGGCATAACTTATTTCTCTTCAATTTCTTTGAAGAAGAAGATAAAATTCGTGTTCTATCCAATAGCCCTTGGTCTTTGATGCAATCGCACTTAGTTCTTCAAAGCTGGGATTCTCTGAATTCACCCCAAGAAGTTCATATTGATTCAACTCTGGCTTGGGTCCGTGTTCTGGGGCTCACCCCGGATCTTCGAGGTGATGATAATGTTAATCATGTTTCTACTCTATTCAAATCTCTGGTTGCTATAGATGAGGAAGGCCGACATCCTGAAGAATGGAGTAGCTACCTTCGGTTGTATCTGGAATTATTCATAGATAAACCATTACCAACTGGTTTTCAGTATCCTGGCGATCATGGGGAGCTGCTCAAGATTGAATTCATCTATGAAAACATTCCAGACTTCTGTTATTGTTGTGGTATGATGAGACATACCATTTCATACTGTGAATTGCGTTCAGCAAATGCATAATTTTTTCAATCTCACCCAACACGATATGGAAGTCATATGTGTGTGGAAGTTCCCAGGAAATTTGAAGTTCATCGGCCTGTTGGAAGGAGGTCTTCTGATTCAGATACAGGGAAATCCCCAGTAGCAGACTCCTCTTCAACTTCTGACCGTCGAACAGGGGAAAGCCATGCGGTGGATCAAGCAGGTGACCAGGATGCACCTATGTTTCCTTCATCAGTAGGAAATCCAATTCTACAGTTGTCAGCAGTTCCTCACTCCACTTCTGACCTCTCTGCTTCTAAAAGGTTGACAGCTCCTGCTGTTTTGTCTTTTCCTTCTGGAATAATTACAAAGACTCCTTTCATGCTGGCAACTGCTGATATTTTTGCCCCTTTCTGGATTGGCTATCAACATTCAACTTTCATGAATGAATTGGGTTTCTCTCATCTGAATTTCCCAAATAATGTGTTGATTCTAAGATCTTTAGCTCAGTATTATACAAGGATCTCTTTTGGAGAAGTTATGTCCATGCCAATACCTATCTTGGTTTACTCACTCCTTAAGCTGCAAAGTGATCAGATATCCAATGTTATCAATGCTCTTCATCCTAGTCATCCATGCTTCAAGCCTTCTGATGGGAATCCTCTGGACTCTGCTCTTCCTTTTCTAAAACCTGATAGGAGCTGCTGGGAAAAATCTTTGTGGTTCCCAACCAGACCCAGCCTTACTTCAGTCAGTTAAGAAAAGAAGAATTACTACAACTTTGCGTCCTCCTACTACTTTAGATGACTGGGACAATGAACCAGAGAGCTATAATATGGGTCTCATGTCTGGAGATAGGCCACTCATGATCTTCAGAAAACCAAGACTCCCTTCTTCTTCACATTCTATTAATGAGATTGTGGAAGATGTTTCTGCTGAAAAGGCTTCGGTGGCAGGCCAATTGCCACCATATTCCAAGTGATGCTGAGCTGGAATTGCAGGGGTTTGGGACAATCTCCTGCAATTCAATATCTACAGACCTTGATCTGTAAGCATTGTCCCTCCATAGTTTTCCTTATGGAAACAAAACAAGCAAGGAATTCTATGGAAGCTCTACGTAGACGGTTTAAGTTTACTCATTGTTACTATGTTGATCCGGATGGTTTATCTGGAGGTTTGTCTCTTTGGTGGACTAGAGACATTGATATTCAGATTCTGAGAAGTACCAAACACTACATAGATGTCTTTTTAACATCTGATGTAAGTTATAAAATCAGCTTCATTTATGGTGCTCCTCATAGAGAAAATCGTAATATGGTCTGGGAAGAAATTATGTTCAATCATACTCCTACACTTCATGATCCATGGTGTGCTTACTTGGAGACTTCAATGCAGTTTGTTGTCCGACAGAAAAAGAAGGTTCCAATCCACCTGACTCATCTACAATGAGAGACTTCAATAATTTCATTCAGTTCCTTAATCTGATTGAGGTCCGTTCACAAGGTTCTTGTTATACTTGGACTAATAATAACACAGTTGGAGGTCTTGTTCGTCAGAAGCTTGATCGTGTACTCTGCAATAATGGTTGGCTGGATTTGTTACCAAGGGTACACTCATATGTTCTTGCTATTACACAATCAGATCATGCTCCTTTAACTGTGCTTCTTGATCCAGCTATTCGGGCAAACAGAATAGGATTTAAATTTGAAGAAAGTTGGCTCTTTGAATCCACATATCTTAACCAAGTTCAACTCAGCTGGTGTAAGGGTTCTTCTTCAACAGAGAGCTTGCACTTTTGTGCTGAAGCTTTAACAGATTGGAAGAAGAAAGTGATTGGCAATAATAGTAATATTATTTCACAGTTACTTCATGAGCTGGATGTGCTTTCCTCTTTGCATGTTACTCCTCTTACTGCTCAAAGAATCAAAGACATCAACATTGAGCTGGCTAGAAGATGGTCTATGCAGGAAGCATACTGGTCTCAGAGAGCTAAGTCTGACTGGCTAAAACTTGGTGACAACAATACCAAGTTTTTTCATAGATCCACTCAACAGCGAAGGAGTTTGAATACAATCACTTCTCTCTTAGCTGAAAATGATACTTTGATCAACACTCCTCATGACCTCTCTGCTCATATTATCAATTTTTATACTACTCTTTTCACTCAAGATTTGGAGGTCACAGACTACTCTTTTCTGAGCAACTTACCTAGAAAGATTGATGTTCATATGAATCAACATCTTATACGGCCAGTAACAGATTATGAGATAAAGACTACAGTTTTTCAAATGGGTCCTTCCAAGGCTCCTGGCCCTGATGGTTTTCCAGGGAGGTTTTTTCAGGTACATTGGGACCTCATCTCAGCTGTGTTTTGTTCAGAGGTTCACTCTTTCTTTCAGACAGGAGTTATTTTGGATTCTTGGAATGATACTTTTATTACCCTCATTCCTAAAGTCAAGCATCCTCAATATATCACTCAGTTCAGGCCAATAGGTTTGGCCAACTTTAGGATGAAAGTCATTTCTAAAATTATGACTTCAAGGTTAAAGCCTTACATCTCCAACATTATTTCTGAGTTGCAATCTGCATTCACTGGCAATCGGTGTATACAAGATAATGTTGTTGTTGTTCATGAAGCAGTTCACAAACTCAGAACACGAAAGAAAGGTAACAAGTGTGACTTCCTCTTCAAAGTTGACATGCTCAAAGCTTTTGATCGTGTTTCATGGGATTTTCTCTTTGCAACTCTTAATGTCATTGGTTTTCATGAGATTTGGATTCATTGGATTCAAAGTCTGGTCACTTCAGTTCGTTTTAATGTTCTTCTCAATGGTGCTCAGACTCAGTGGTTCACTCCATCTAGAGGATTACGTCAAGCAAATACTTCTGATGTCCTTAAGAATTTGATTGCTTCTGAACTTGGAGTATCAACTTCCACTCCTCTTGGAAATTATCTAGGGGTTCCAGCAGAATGGGGATCCACTATGAAGGAAACTTTCAGATTCATGCTTGAAAGACTTACTGCCAGAGCAAAATCATGGCAATCAAATTTGCTGTCTCATGCTGGAAGCATATTCTGCAGAAAATGGAACAAATCATTGTAAACTTCTGGTGGAGTGGTGATACTTCTAGTGCAAGATTACATTGGCTACCTGCTGATGCACTAAGAAAATCAGTTTCAGAAGGAGGATTGGGATTTCGTAATCTCTATGATTTCAATTTAGCTTTCATAGCTAAGATGGCATGGAGAGTTCTAATCAATCCAGATTTTTTATGGACTCAACTTTTGAAGGGATTATACTTTCCTCACACTGACTTCATGCAGGCTACTAGACACTGCAAATCTTCATGGATCTGGTCTGGTATAATGGAAGGAAAAAAGCCTTGTTACAAGGATTGAGGAAGAACATAGGAGATGGACATGGTACTTCCATTACAGAAGCTTGGATACCTGAAGCATATCCAGGTTTTATCGGTCATTCTTCAAATGTTTCCTCTACTGTTAAAGTTGTTGATTTCATCTTAAACCCTCAAAGACTTTGGAATGTTTCCAAGCTTCAATCTGTGTTCTCAGAACATGTGGTGAAACAAATCCTGCTTATCCCTTTAGGACCTGATGGCTTCTCAGATCGTTTCGTTTGGCATTTTGAATCATCAGGGAATTTCATAGTTAAATCATGTTACAAGCTTCTTCAGGCTAATAGAGGTTCAAACTCTCATCCTTTGGATTCCAGTACAAGGAAACTTTGGAAATGGCTTTGGAAACTTGGCTTACCACCAAAAATAAGGTTCTTCATTTGGAGAGCTTACAAAAATGCACTTCCTACTAGATTAGGTATGCATAGAAGAAGATGTGAAATTTCAGGTGTTTGTGTTACTTGCACTGCTGCAGATGAAAGTACATAACACATTCTTTTTCACTGTTTTGCAAGTATGTCCTTTTGGAAACAAGTGATGCCTTCTGTTGTCTGCCCTGCTCATGATCAGTCAACTAAGGATTGGTTTGCAGGTTTAATTAACTCTATATCTCCAGCTGTAGCTACAGAGATTGGTTTCACAGTTTGGTATCTTTGGAAAATGAGAAATGAGATGCTTTTCCAAGATCAGGTACCTAATTTAATAACTCTGGCAGCAAGAAGGTCTCATGAATTACAGCAATGGAATGCAAATGTTCATCTACATCGTCCAATTACTTCTAGCTCTTATACAGATCATTCACTTACTTCTCTAGCTCCGACATCCTTGTCTCAAAGGATTGTGTGTGATGGTGCCTATCTGGCTACCATCCGGAAGGGAGCCTATGGTGTCATTATGTATGATGCTCAGGGTCGTTTAGTCAATGGTAGAGCTACTAGTTTCTACTGTGCAGCACCAATTTGCGCTGAAGCTTCTGCAATCCTTTCAGCAGTTCAATTGGCTAAGTCTTCTTCATCTCCAACAGTCATCTACTATGACTGCAAAGTTCTTACTACAGCTATTCAAGAACCTGAAAACACTTGGCCTTGGATTGTTGCAGAACTTTAGCATCAATTACAAGATCACTTTTCTGGAATCAGCATATTTCTGTTTGTTATGCTTCAAGATCGATGATCCAGTTGGCACATCATATAGCGCACCAAGCTCGAGATAATACTTTGCCAGGAGATTGGCTCTCTCGACTGTAATGTTCTGTTTGTATATAGTTTCTTTCAGGTCTTTTCTTTTGTTCTTTTGTAAGCTTCAGACTACTTTTTGTAAGCTGCTCTTGGTTGAAGTGCTGGAATAATATTCTCCATCTTTCATAAAAAAAATGTCCCAAAAAATTTCTTTAAACATAAATATAATAAACAATCAAATATTTAATATATACATACAATAATATCATGTTTTCTAAGAAATTTAGAAAGACTCAGATTTGAAATTTCCAAAAAAAGCTTATAAAATTCAACTAAAATGTTTAAAATCCTAGAAACACAATAAGTAACTAGATTAGTCACGGCCTGTTGACCGACTTTAACATAAGATAAATATTTAAAACATTAAATATTTAGTACGTCTGGACACAACCCCTTCGAGTTGGCCACGGGGCTTCCTATCCTCTCCAAACTCAGTGAGTGTCTTCGTACCTCCTAAATTTTAAATTCTTTACAAAGTGAGCTCATTACTTTAATACGGGTTCGGAGCAGTCCTACTAACGTCAGTGGTGTATTTTTTTTGGCAATTTTACCACGTCATTGTTGACATGTAATAGAAAATATAAATTAAAATTTAAAAAACTAAAGATATTTAAAAAAATTAAAGGTATACCTGCAAAAGAATTAAAAAATAATTATAGACAGGCCATTGGCCGATTTTTTGTGTTAATATTTTACCGAAAAAAATTTATTTTTATTTTTATTTAGATTTCTTAGAAGTGTGGTTGAATTTTTTCTACTTTTTAATATATAATAATTTAATTCATATGTTGGTAAAAAATTATAAATTTGTTATCAATTGTTGGAATATAATAAATAAAAGCATTGTAGTTATGCTTTCTTGTTGTTACGTTGAAAACACTGCAACTTTTCTTTGATTAAATAGTAAACTACTCCAATCATTAGGTGTGACATTGTTGGTTGTTCACTTTGTCTCTTAAACATGAGGTTGAGAGTTTGATCCTTGTTCGTGAGAAAAGAATCAAAAAATTTTGTTTGCCAAAATCGTTTTTTATCCAAAATACCCTCATTCCTAGAATGAAGGAGAAGCTCTAAAATCCCCAAAACACTCCAATCATTAGGTATGACATTGTTGGTTGTTCACTTTGTCTCTTAAACATGAGGTTGAGAGTTCGATCCTTGTTCGTGAGAAAAGAATCAAAAAATTTTGTTTGCCAAAATTGATTTTTATCCAACATACCCTCATTCCTAGAATGAAGGAGAAGCTCTAAAATCCCCAAAATGCTGACGTGTCAACTGAAAAAAATGGTATCTGCTTTAATGTATTAGAAGATGAATAGAGAATTGAAAATCAACCATTTCAAACTAACCCTAACAAAAAAAATTATTTATCTTTTTTAGAACACAACACTTCAAGTTCTCTATTATTCACCTACAAGTGTATATTACCTTATCAGTAAATAAAGATTGAAACGTGCAAAATGACAGAGTTTGATTGAGCAATATATACCCTTTGCTGAGGCCGTATTGGATGCCTAACGAATTTTGGGTCCATGAATTACAAATTGGTTGGATAACGATCAAGCATCAACCTTCAATCAATTTGAGTCATGAGTTTGGTTGGATCAGGCTAGATATTGGATTTTTGGATTGGCTCACTCTAGTCACTACAATATAAAATCTTACAAACCACATTTGAAAAAAGAAAATATTTTTATATGTAGGGTTATCGAATGAGTTAATCTATCAAAAAAATTAATCATTAATGATCATTGTCCTCCACTAAATAGGGAATCTCACGGAGAACTGAAATTGAATTCATTCTGTTTTCTCTTCCGATCAATTTCACAGTGTACAGTCTATCGAGCGTCAAAATCTATTTCAGATTGGGTCTGGATTAATCGATTCATTAGTGCAATGATTCATCATTTCGTGGATGTTATGAAGTCTCTATAGTTCATAGCACATATAACCTCAATTCGCTCAATCCCTATCTGTTCCCGCTATTCTCTACTACCAAGTCGAGAAGATTTCATCATGGGTTAAGAGCTACAATCAAGCTCAGTTACGAGATTGACTCGTTATTTAAAAAATTAGAAGCTTGACCATTAAAAAGACTGCTAAAATCTAAATAAAAAAGAAACTTCATTGTTTTGAATGAAAAGAAGAAGCTTTTGAAACAATCGTTGACAAAACAAAAAACTTATGAAGTAGTGCAATTATTATTAGTCATAATTACATTTTCTTATAATATGATTTCTAAGAAAGTTATAAAGACTCAAATTTCCATGTTATAAATTGAACATTGAATTAAAATATTTAAATTATTTTTATTACTTTTCCATAATAAAAATACTAAAATATACAAGTTCAGTTTTTTCTTAAGAGTTATTAGGTGGGAGGTGGATCCCCATCCAACCTTCATTATCAACCATTAGATCATCCTTTGACTCTTTGACCAATCCAATGGTCTAGATTATTAGGGGTATTTAGGACTTTACACATATCATTTAATTTTTATATTATAATTTAAATTCAATAAACAATATTATTTTTATATTTAAATTAAAGAAATAGTTTTTTAGGGACCATAATTTCCGGCGATCGGCGACCGGCCGCCGTCGCCGGCGGCTTTTCCGGCGACCGGCCGACGACTTTTCCGGCGAAATTTTTTTTATTTTTTTAATTTTTTTTTTGAATTTTTTTTTCCAATAATTTTTTTTTACTTAAAAAAATACTAGTTAACACCTTTTTTCTGTTAACTAGGTAACAGTGTTTTTTAACTGATAACTAGTTAACATCATTTTTTTTGTTGATAACTTGTTAACGAGATTTTTTGTTAACAGGTTAACCAACCGAGTTAACTAGTTAACATATCAAGTTGTTAACTAGTTAACTATGTTAACAAATTTTTTACTCGATAACAGTTATTTTTGTTAACTAGTTAACAATCCGAGTTAACTAGTTATCAAGTTGTTAACTAGTTAACCAACCGAGTTAATTAGTTAACTTATCAAGTTGTTAACTAATTAACAAACCGAGTTAACTTTAGTTTATCAAGTTGTTAACTAGTTATCTAATCAAGTTAACTAGTTAACATGGTTGTTAAATTGATAACTAGTTAACAACGTTTTTTGTTTGATAACTTGTAAACAGATTTTAACCTGACAACTAGTTAACAATATTTTTTAACTAGTTACCAACCAAGTTAACTAGTTATTAAATTTTAACTAGTTAACCAATCTTGTTAACTAGTTATTAAATTGTTAACTAGTTAACTTATCAAGTTGTTAACTAGTTAACCAATTGATAAAATTACTAGTTAACAAATTACATCCTAACATTCAAAATTTTACCAAACAAATAAACCAACCACACCATCAACCAAACAAATAAACCAACCACACCATAAACAAACAAACCACACCATCAAAGATTCGGAATGAATTATTTTCAACCAAATCGAAATGAGCTAATGTCAAATTACAGCAGCAAGGATTGTATTACTAAACAGTCCTCAAAGATTTTGTAACTACAAATCAGTCACTTGACTTATCTAGTTAACAATTTAATCACTCTCCCTCAACCTCTCACTCAACCTCTCCCTCTGTCGATTGATTGCAAAACGCCGCCGCAGCTCTTGTCCCAACTACTCCTCCGATTTGTCTCTTCCGTCTCCGATTTCCACTTCAGAACCCCATTCCGGTAGGTCTTCACCGTCGACTAGACCAGAAACTCGACTAAATTACCAAGTCACCCGCGTTTGACCGCCCTAAGGAGTTCCGGCTGCGGAAGGATCGAATCGTTGAGCGGCTCTTCTCCTCCAGATTGACTCAGTGTTCGGGCTGTAATCGTGTTTAGTTTGGCGGTGCCGCCGCCTTCTGACGATGCAGATCGGGTTGAGGACGGCGACGAGGAGATTGATAACAGAGGAGCAGCGTCGTCGCGTAGACCACCACGCTGGTCGGTTAAAGAAGCGAGGGAGGGGGACCGGGAGCAGCGGTGGCCGGCGATGACGAAATTAGGGTGTCGGGGAGTTCAGCAATGGCCGGTCACTTTTTGGGGAGGAAATTAGGGTGCGGTTACAGAGAGAGATGAGGGTGAGTGGCGGCTATTGATTGAGGGAGCCGAGAGAAAGAATGCTTTTTTCAAAATGACCAAATTACCCCTCCGGTTTTTGGTTGGAAACCGGTCCAACCTTGAAAGGTTGGGTCCGGATCTTCTGCCTTATTAGGTGTCCCAAAAAAATTATTTAAACATAAATATAATAAACAATCAAATATTTAATATATATACAATAATAACATGTTTTCTAAGAAAGTTAGAAAGACTCGAAATTGAAATTTCCATGTTATAAATTAAATATTGAACTAAAATGTTTAAAATCTTAGAAACACAATAACTGATGAATAGAGTATTGAAACCAAACATAAACTAACCCTAGTACAAAATATATAGTCATTTTTTTGCGAGAACACAACTCTTTAAATCCTCTTTATTCACCTACAAGTGTATATAACCTAATCGGTAAATAAAGACTGAAACGTGCAAAATGACAATAAAAAAACACTAGAGTTTGATTGAGCAATATATACCATTTGTTGAGCATGTGTTGGATCCCTAATGAATTTTGGGTCCATGAATTACAAGTTGGGTGGATAACGATCGAGAAGTTAACCTTCAATCAATTCGAGTCAAGAATTTGGTTGGATTGGGCTAATATTAGATTTTTGGAAAGGCTCGCTCTAGTCACTCCAATATGAAATCTTACAAACCATATCTTGAAAAAGAAAACATTTTTATCTTTTGGATTATCGAATGAGCTAATCTATCGAAAATCCTATTCGTCAATTAATATTAATCTCCTCTAAATTGCAATCTCACAAAGAACTCAAATTGGATGAATTCATTTCATTTTCTCTTCCAACCAATTTCATAGTTTGCACTTTATTGATCCTCACAATTTGTTTCAGATTGGGTCTGTCTTAATCGATTTGGTTCATGTTGCAATGAGTTTCATCATTTCTGTGGATGTTATGGAGTCTCTATAGTTCATAGCACATATCAGCTCATTCACTCATTTCCCATCGGTTCCAGCCGTTTTCTACTACCAAGCAAGAAGATTTCGTCATGGGTTGAGAGCTACAATCAAGCTCAATTACGAGATTAACCCATTATTTCAGACATTAGAAGTTTGACTATTAAAAAGATTACTAAATTCTAAATAAGAAAGAAAATTCATTGTGTTGAATGAAAAGAAGAAGCTTTTGAAACATAGTTGGCAAAAAAAACTTATGAAGTAGTGCAATCATTATTAGTCATAACTACATTCTCTTATAATATGATTTCTAAGAAAGTTATAAAGACTCTAATTTTCATGTTATAAATTGAATATTGAACTAAAATGTTTAAAATCCTTGAAACACAATAACTAATGAATAGAGAATTGAAACCAAACATTTCAAACTAACCCTAAAACAATATATATAGTAATTTTTTGCGAGAACACAACTCTTCAAGTTCTCTTTATTCACCTACAAGTGTATATTATAACCTAATCGGTAAATAAATACTGAAACTTGCAAAATGACAAAAAAACTAGAGTTTGATTGAGCAATATATATCATTTGTTGAGCTTGTGTTGGATCCCTAATTAATTTTGGGTCCATGAATTACAAGTTGGGTGGATAACGATCGATCAGTTAACCTTCAATCAATTCGAGTCACGAGTTTGGTTGGATCTGGCTAATACTGGATTTTTGGAATGGCTCACTCTAGTTACTTGAAATTTTACAAACCACATCTTGAAAAATAAAACATTTTTATCTTTTAGGTTATCGAATGAGCTAATCTAAATCTATCAAAAATCCTAATCGTCCATGATTATTGTCCTCCTCTAAATTGGGAATCTCACAAAGAACTCAAATTGAATTAATTCATTCTGTTTTCTCTTCCGATCAATTTCACAGTGTACACTCTATCGATCCTCACAATTTGTTTCAGATTGGGTATGGCTTAATCGATTGATTAGTGCAATGATTTATCATTTTGTGGATGTTATGGAGTCTCTATAGTTCATAGCACATATCAGCTCAATTCGCTCAATCCCCATTGGTTCCCCCCCCCCCGGTTCTCTACTACCAAGCCGAGAAGATTTCATCATGGGTTGAGAGCTACAATCAAGCTCAATTACAAGTAAAAAGTAGTATAAAGAGGTGAATCTAGTTTCGACCCGCAATGACCAATGGTTACAATCAAGAAAATCAAGATAAAAATCTACCCTAAAAATTTTCACCCCTTTTAGGTTAATTTATCCATTTCTCACACAATTATCCCTTCCTACTATCCGTTCTCACACAATTATCCACCAAACTCACAAAGAACAACTATATTCTTTGGAAGATGCAAATCGAGTCGTTCTTAGTGAGTTATGATATCTTGACACAACATTTTTAGGGGTTGAAATCAAGTGTCGTATCCCACAAGGGTTCTCTCGAAAGGCTACTACTCAAGCCTCTCGTGTATGGTCTAATCTTTAAAAATTGGGTTTTGATTCATTAAAGTATTAATCAACTACTAAGAAAAATAAACTAAGCAAAGAAACAAATGAAAGCAAAAGAGAAGATTGAATAAAATCAAAACAAGGAAGGTTCACTTGATAGGTAGATTCATCATGGTCAAGAGGACTAAATGAAAGAACAAGTCAATCAAGAACGAGTTTGCATCCGGATGACATGCATTTCGCTAATGTAGACTCAATACACTCCCGTAGAATTGACTCCCTATCCCTATACCACTAAACCTAGGCTCTCGCACTGCCAAAACACAAAAACATCTCCTAAGATTCTATGACCACGAGGCTAGGTGCACAATACTCTCATATCAATGCCCCAACACTAGGAAATCAACCAACTAGCCTTTCGATACTCAATTGAATGAAAACAAACATGCACACCAAGTGTTCGACATGCATGCCAACTGTTTGATAAAATGCCTAGGTGAGAATTCAAGTGAAAATGGTTGAATCAATGGCATCTAATCTCTTAGAACACAACCAATTCAATCCATATACCTCCAATCCATGCAATCCAAGCACTCTCATGCATCAAATAACATTGAATGAACCAAAATAATCAAACATGGCATAAAATGGCTATAAGCACAAGTTTAGGAATCATCCTCATACAACCAAGATCAATCATGGCAAGTCTATACAATCATACCTCTATCATGGCATAACTACTCTACCCATCCAAGATGAACCCTCAGAAATCAGCCACACATGGCCAAGGGAGGAAGGAAAAGAGAGGGAAGATTGGTCACCAACAGCACCATGGATGAATCCTTGTGATGATCTTCACTTCTCCACTTGTAAGCACTTCTCCCAAGGTAAGTAGACTTCAATCCATGCTTCAATCAGCTCCAAATTAGGGTTCTAGGGTTTGGGTGTTCGTCAAAATGTGTTTGATGCTCACAAGAAGCCAAAGAAGTCCCCAGAATACTCAAAACCGTGGGTATTTATAGTGTAGGGGGGAGTGCACGGTGTGCACACTATTTCTAAATAAATCCCGGTTTTGCAACGCTCATATCTCCCTCATCCAAGCTCCGATTTAGCACCCCTTTGATCCTATTGCCTCATTTACACCTCTACTATCATATCATAGCCTGAAAAAAAATCACAAACACAACTAGAGGCACATAAAATGGGCCCACAAGTGACCCCCTGGCGGCAATAGTGTGAAATGTGCAAAATCACTTAGAAATCATATAAATAATGATACGAAATGGATCAAACACAGGGCAATCATAAACAAATCATAAGATAAAAATATATGTAATAAGCTCAGAACAGATCTCTCCTCTCATATCGATGGTAGCTCTCTTGTGCCCGCGTTGACTCTCGACGATGGATCTGTGAATCCTCTCTATAATCAATGACGATAAATACAAAAGATTAAATAATACATGAGATAAATTCCAAATATTTGTACCGATATCTAATCAAACAATTGGACAAGCGGTTGGCAGGGTGGAAGTTTATATCTCTCTCTATGGTTGGTAGGCTGCACTAGCGAGCTTGGTGCTTAATTCATTATCGATGTACGTCATGTAGAAGACTCTTTTGCCAGTTGAGATTTTTAACGCCATTGATAGAAAGATTCGTGATTTTATCTGGGGGGTGGGGCAAGTAACGGTTGTACAACCGCTACTATTATTTAAAACATTGGCGATTTAATACTGGCGGTTTTAACCCCCATTGGCGATTTAAAAACATTCATAATTTCATTGTGGCGGTTAAAACCCCCCAATGTTGCAAGTATTTAATCCTTTCCCGACTGAACACTCAAACCATCTCTCATTCTCTCTCAAACACACTCAAACCCTAGAAGACGACGATTCTGCTTCCAGAGTCTCCTCCAACAGCTCGTCGACGCCTCCTCCAACTGCGATCACCTTGACGCTTCTCCTCATCAAGGTGATCATACTCTCAGTCAAACTACTTTGATTTCAATTTGAGTAAACCCTAATTGATCTGATTTGGGCGTTATTTTACAGGGAGACGATTCTCGAGTATGCGAAGTAAATCCACGGAGTGGCGATGGAGCTAGATGCGTGAATGGCAGAGAGCTTCGAAGTACAACTTCTAGCCGGAGACAGTTGGATCTCCGGGAGTCCAGACCAACATGGATTTGGGCTTCCCCACTATTCTCTAGGAGGACGATTCCATCGGAGGTCTCTAGGTGATGGATCCCTCTAGAGATGGCTACATCCCTGTCGATCCTATCCCTGACTCGTTACTCCTTAATCTCGGTGATCTCGCTACTGTACGGAAGGTGGAGGAACTATTTTGGTGGCATCGATTGTTATATTAGAGATTTGGTTTTGTTTTTTTTAGGTGTGGAGCAATGGAAGGTTGAGGAACGAACAACTTCCGACAATCCCTCCCAAAGTGGTGTTTTCGGTCTCACCGACGAGTTTTTTTTTTTGGAAAGGTATTAATCAACAGTGGTGGTTATGACCGCCACTGTGTAACCTTTACTAATTGGTGGTTGCTGACCACCACTATATAGTGATTGTGGTAGACATTTATGTGGCGGTTCCGTCATCCAACATTGGCGGTTCCATCTTCCAACAGTGGTGGTTGTGCAACCGACCCCCACTATATATTCGATAGTGGTGGTTATAACATCCACTGTTGGAAAATTAAAACGCTATTGTTGGGCTGTTTTGTTGTAGTGCGCTAGTGCTCGCCAAGTTGTCCAACTTTTCATCCTCGTAGTCTTCTCAACAGCAAGATGGTCTGCTCACCATACCCAATACCATAAACAGACAATAAGAAAAGAAAGAGGGTTAGTGACACACACTGAGTGAACTCTATTCAAACAGGAAGCAAGAACCAGAAAGAAGAACAAAAGATAAAACCTTAGACCAAAGCCAAGGGTAGGAACCCATAACCCATAATTAGCAAACTAGTAGTTTTTTCCCATAATCCCATTGCCAATGACTGGAATGTCGAATGCAAGAGCCAATAATCGATACCAACAACATCAATTACATGCTAGGTTGGAAGTACGAGCAACCCCTAGCCAATAAATAATCTTATGTGTCTCAATTAATGGTCACAAATAACCCCAATGAGTTGGTCGCAGAGGACCCCAGTAAGTTGATCACAAAAGACCCAATACTAGTGCTAGAATCCTAGGGGATTGCGCAATCTAGGGGTGGGTCACCTGTACTTTTACATAGTTCCAACCATTAAGCTAATCTATCATTATCTATATCGGTTAGCCAATTAATATAGGAGTTCATACTGAACATCCCCACTACCAAAGATCAACCTACAAATCAGTATAACTGTCTTCGACAGTTTTGATAAACTAAACCAAATACCAATAACCATAAATCAAAATAATTAACCAAGACCAATAATCATCATCATAGCCAAAACCCAGTAATCCATCATCAATAACAATGCAGTAACATCGCAAACATTTTACCGATAACATAAATCAGTCAACATCCTAGGGTATGGATCTAGCAGTTGCATAAGCTTAACAATATAGATTTTAACCCCTCACTGTTTATGACGAAGTTTCCTCCACTGGAACCCGAAGACATCATTGTCCTGCATAATCCTCCTTAAATGATCTCTTTCACTCTAACAACCACCTCGAGCAAAGATCGACCAAAAACACAACCAGAAACCTAACTGCAAAATCCTCAACCTTGAATCATAAGTAGCAATAGGGAGAGAATTTTACCCGATATCAAAGGAGAGGAATCGATCATGATGATCACCTAGACCTTTCTTCAAAGTTTCACAGCGATCTGACTCCTAAAGCTTTCGATCTCCACGATTCTCTCTCACAAACCCAACTGTTTATAAAAAGCAGAGTTCCCCAAATGATTTTTCTCTTTGTTCCCGACTGATGACCTTTTTATAATACTTACGGACTACGTCTGTTGGGTAGGACCCAATGATTGTTGTCTCTTTTACTACGATCATAAGCCTCCATACAATCTAGATAATGGATGTTGCTCCATAACAACGCCCGTAGCTATCATTTAGGCTACGACTACTCCTGCTCCAATTCATGTGGACCTTTATGGGTCAATAAACAGAGCAAAGGTTCCCAGAACTCCCATTTACACTTGTTCACAATAGCTACCTCTCGAACTAGTAACGAGGCGTTACATGCAAAGAGTAACAGGTGTGACGAGAGAGAACATCCTTGTTCGAGGCCTTTGCTTGGTAGTAGTGCACTTGAACACCACCTACCACTGTATTTGGAACAATGGAGTCAAAATACTCTGATAGACAATATCCACCAACTTGTGTGGGGAATTCAATGCCAAAAGGGTCTCTACCACAAAACTCTCCAACACCTTATCATAAGCCTTGGCTAGATAATTTTTATTACCACAATGCCCTTTTCACTCTACTTTGTATGCATAGTATGAATAACTTCCCAAACCACAATAATATTGTCAGTAATATGCCTACTCGGCACAAACTTGGTTTGAGATGGATGAACCAGTTGTGGCATAAGGCCTTTCATCCGACTAGCAAGACATTTAGTGATTGTCTTGCACGCCACAATATAAAGGCTAATGGGCAAGAACTGTGAGATAAACACAAGTCGATCAACCTTGGAATCGAGGACAATTAGTATTTCATTCACAACCCTAATCCTCTATGGGCAGGGGAAAACAATCGTTACAAACTCAACTAAATCGGCACCCACCGTATCCCAACTTTTCTAGTTAAAAATTGGGTGAAACCCATTCTTACCAGGCGCTTTTAAACTACCCATAACCTTAACTGCATTATAAATTTCTTTGAATGAGAAAATCCTACCAACAAACTTACTTTGGTCACCATAGAGGCTGGAGGACAGGGCATGGGTTAGAAATTTAGTGGCCACCCATTTGATCAGTGTACAACTCCGAAAAGAAGCCCACTCCCAAATCTATAAGCTTGACATCATTCTCAAACCAACTCCCCCCATCGTTCTTCAGCCTTCATATGCGATTAACCGCTTGATAAAAGCGGATTTACCAAGGTCGTATTCCACGGGGTTCTCTCAATGGCCTCTACTCACATTCCTCGTAGACGGTCTATTCATTTGAAAGGAGTTTTGATTTGAAATAGACACTAAAAACATTCAAGGAAACTAAAAGGAAGAAAGAAAAATAAAGTGGTGCAAATCAACGACAAAGGGGCTCTCTTGGTGGGTAGTTTCATCATGCTCAAGATGACTAATTGGACAAACAAGTCAATCAAGATCGAGTTTGCATTCGGATGACCATGCATTTCACTTTCATAGACTCGATGCACTCTCGTAGCACCTAATCCCTATCCCAATACCACTCAACTTAGGCTCTCGCTCTCAAGCTAAGTGAAAAAAGGATGCATTCTAAGTGTTTGATGAAATGCCAAGACACAAGACCCTCTCTTAAGACTCTATGACCACAAGGCTAGGCACAACACTCTCATATCAATGCCCTAACACTAAGAGATTCACCAAAAAGCCTTTTCAAACTCAATTGAATGAAAATCCACATGCACACCAAGTGTTCGATAAAATGCCCAAGAGAAAAATCAAGTGGAAATGGTTGAAATAAGATGATCTAATCTCTTAGAACACACTCACTTCAATCCCTAGACCTACAATCTATGCAATCCAAGCACTCTCATGCATCAAATCACAATGAATGGACCAAATTAAGCAATCATGGCATAAAATGGCATTAAGAACAAGTCTAGGAATCATCCTCATACAACCAAGATCAATCATGGCAAGTTCTAAACAATCATTCCTCTATCATAGCACAACTAATCTACCCATCCAAGATGAACCCTAGAAAATCAGCCACACATGGCCAAGGGAGTAAAGAGAAAAGAAGGAAGAATGGTCACCAAGAACACATGGATGAATCCTTGAGATGATCTTCACTTCTCCACTTGTAAGCACTTCTCCCAAGGTTTGTTGGCTTCAATCCTAGCTCCAATGGCTTCAAATTGCTCCAAAAATGTGTTCTAGGGTTTGAGGGTTCGTGGAAATGTGTTTGGGTTCAAGAGAGAGCATTCGAATTACCCAAAATGGCTAAAAATAAGAGTATTTATAGTGCAGGGGACAGTGCACGGCGTGCACACCTGCACGGCGTGCACCCCTGCACGGCGTGCACCCCTGCACTCTGCAGAAAGCTCGATTTTGCGATGCTCATATCTCCCTCGTCCGGCCTCCAAATGACCTCCCGTTTGCTCCTATGCGCTCCTTGTCATCCGTACTTTGAAGCCAGAACCTGAAAATGCACAGAGGCAACTCCAATAGCCCACGAATTTGGCTCCAAAGTGGCAACCGGACAACAAAATGACACTTTGCACAAAACTTTAATATAAGCATATAAGTCATGTCATTTCACGAATACACACGGGCATTTCATAGGTCATTCATAAGCTTAAAATGCACTAATTAGAGTCACATCAAATTCCCCCTACGACTAAGCTTTGCTTGTCCTCAAGCAAATGAATTAGAAAACATCCAAGTTCACAAATGACAAGTTCGGTCCATTGAGATTCAAGCGATCACAATTTAGCTTAAACTGTTCCACGAACAAACTAAACCTACACATGCAAGAACATCAACCAAACAAGCCTAAACCTCACTAATTTCTGCACACTTCAAGTAGTGGTTGATTGGGACACAGCAAAACCGACCACGACAACACCGACTCTAATCAAAAGGACTTGAAATCGGAACATGGATCGTGAGTCGTGAATGTGGCTATCGACTCGACTTCATCCGCTTCTAGATCCGCACTTTACAACTCTGGCTAGGATCAAGAGCTACATTTGAGAACTCTTTTTCTTTCTTTTCTTTTCTTTTTTTTTTTTTACTGCATACTAGTGCTCGATTCAACACTTCACTTAGGTGTTGAACCTGCCTAGCTCACAGCCTTTGCCCTTTTGCTTAGTGCTCAACCCGACACTTCACTTAGGTGCCGAGCTTGCCTAGCTTTTCTTTTGAGCATTTTTTTTTTTCACAATTTAGCCACTTGATCCTTAGCCCCTTAACAACTTCCGTACAAGATTTCGAATTGGATTCCGTCTAGTCTCAAGCCACAATCACGAAAGATCAAAAAGAGAATGAAAAACATGGAAGTGGGGAAGAAATTCTGATTGCCTTCATCCTAGACCGGTGTTATCGAGTGGTATAAAAACACGTATCCAACAAATCAACCAACATACAAGAGTGATAAAATCTAAGTTCTGGCCCAGACTCATTTGATATTAGTGCTAACATGCTGGTTATAGGTTCTAAGTGGAACAATCTAAACATCATTGCGAAGGCTTGAAGTCAATTACACACCGAAAGTCAAGAACCGAACGATTCTACAATAGAGGAATTCGATATTCAATTAAGATCATGCAACACATCAAAACATAGCTTTAGACTTCTACCGACAACTAATCACACCAAATCTCAAACTCCCCTACGACTAACATGAGCATTGTCCTCAATGATCCAGAGAGATAGAGGATAAGGTGGAACGAATATACCGCGCGGTGAAGAAGAGAAGCCGGAGATGGAATCCCGGGGCAAGTAACCTGTTCAGGACGAGGACCTGAATCAGGGGTACCTGTAGAAAACAAGGGAGGGCACACCACTCAAACACAACCTATAGTCGACAAGATGAGAGTACGGATGAGATGTGTGATCCAACAACACGACAAGTTCAATGCCAGAAATGAAAAGAGAAAATCAGAAGTCAAACACAACAAAACATGCAGTCATAAACAGAAATAAAAGAAAGGAAAAAAAAATCCAAAGTCCTGAGAAGTGGTGAGTGATCCTGCAGCTCTCAGTGGGGTGGTGGTCGTGGGTGCCCAGGCCACTGTGACCATGGATGGTAGCCGTCAAACGGGGGAGGCGGTGGAAAGACTGCCCAAGTGCTGGAGGGGCCGGACTCAGAGTGGAAGCTCTCCTGGTAGTAGTAGGACTGATGCTGCTGCCAGTACTGAGAATGCTGAATCTGAGTAAGCTGGATACCCTGAAACTGCTGAACCTCATGCACCTGAGCAAGCTGCTGTCCATAGAACTGCTGGCTCTCAAAGTCCCTAGCGTTGTACGCCTCGAGGTTCTGTACTCTCCTGTTAAGATCCTGTATCGCCGCACTGTCTCTCCTCTGTCCCTCACGCATATCCTCCACTACGGTCGTGAGGCGACCCATCCCCGAGATAAGCTCATGAAGTGTAGTAGGGTCGATCTCTTCATCCTCCTCATCACTGTCATCATCTGAGATCCGACAAGTCGGAACCAGAAGGTCTGTGATCTGAGCTGTAGGTAGGACAATCCGCAAGAGAACTGGTCGAGGCTCGACAAATGCTGGAGCAGGACCAAAAGCATCAAGGCACTCATACCCTCGCACCAACCTGGTCACAAATCCCCTCCCAGCAGAACACCAATCGTGTCATTAGCTTGTATCTGAAGGAGGGCTCCTAGCACTAGATCACCTAGATGCAGCTTGATGCCCCTCTCCAAGCAATAAAAGAGAAACAAATCTCTGACGGAGACTACACCTGGAGAGGAGGATGGCTTCCTGTGGGTGATGGAGTGCCGGAAGAAGTGATGGAGGAGCTTCAGCATAGGCCGATTCACCTCTGTGACCTTGGAGGAGCGAGCTGAATAACCTCTAGCCCTCGGTGCAATTTCCTTGAAGAATGCACTCTTGGCGTCCCCCGCAAGAGAAGATATGAGAGCCAACCCAGCGAGCTCGCCACTTTGAACCTCCGCCCACTCATAGAACCCAAGGCGGTATCCAAACTCGTCAATGGAGCACACACGCGCCATCCCGCCGAGCCTGAAGCGCACACAAACCTCACTAGTGGTCTCGTGACACTCCACGGTGAGAGTGCTTAAGAACTCCTTTGTAGGCCACTCATACGCCCTCTCGTCAACCTCCAAGAGCGGCCAAATACCGGCTCCATCAGCCAAAGTCTTCAAAGCATCCAACCAACCATCACGACTCTGCAACCCCTCAAAATCAAATCTACCCTGCCTCGCCACGGGCCATCTCGCCATAACCTGATAACGACTGTAAGCCCGATCTCTGGGGTCAAAGTCGAAGATCCTCTGAACCACTGATTCAGGAGGGTCGACGCCACGAGGAGCTGGAGGCGGCGAAGGCGACCGTGGTGGAGGAGCAGAAGACTCCCCAGTCTGTCCCTTCCGCTTCTTGGAAACTGGTGCCTTGGATCGCTTAGGGGCGGAGGATGAAGAAGCTGATTTACCCTTAGGAGGCATCCTGCAAAAGAAGTGCATACAAAGATTCAACCAAAAAGGCTACACTCCTAAGACAAATCCTATCAAGGTGCCGAATCATAACACATGATTAAAACATTGAGCACAATTCAAAATCATCAAGGTCAAGTGCAACAACCTATGCTAGCAAAAATCAAATCATTGAAATCCAAACTTAAGCAAAAGGCATGCATCATGGATCAAAAACACGAATCAAGAACATATAAGCCTAAGTCCACACAATGTAAGGAGGAATGCATAAAAATTAAACCAATGAGTGGTGATTAACCACACCCCTCCTCACACAAAGAATCGAATTCGGTCCCCGAATTCAGAACCTGAAAGGATCAACGGAAAGACCGCAATGAAATTCATGGAACAAGAATACAAGTCATATCATAAGAGCATTAGCATCTATACTGAAGTTCACTCAGGAGCACAATCAACACAAATCAAGCCAAACCTGAGACACACCGCACCACAATGATATAAGCAAACGAATAAGCACAAACGAGTCGGACTATCCAAAACCGAAAAGCGTAGCGAACACCCAACACTACAACACCCCAACCTGACTTGCAACTCAGCACTTAAACTCAAAATCCCTAGATACCCTGACCAAAACCCCCAGATTAAGCACAAGGCAATGAGAAACCTCAGCAATTAACCGCCAACAGAAATCTCAGCAATAAAACAAGTACCACACTATCCAAAATCCCCAATTTGCAAGAGCAAAGCACCCAAACACCATTAGGCAAATAACCACAAAATTCCCACCATTAACAAAATCCACACAACAAGGAATTAACCCCAACATTAGTCAAACCACTAAGCCAACCCAAACATGAACACCAATCTGCCAGTTGAAGCAATTAACCCAAAAGAAAAGACAGAAAACCTGGTGGATTGGGCTGGCAGTCCGGCGGCGGCGGCTGGGAAGGAGTGGCGGCGGAGCGGGATGGGTGAATAAGGCCGGCGGCGGCTGGGAAGAATGGAGAGTGGCGGGGCGAGTGGAAGCTGGCGGCGGGCAGGGCTGAATGGAGAGTGGCGGCGGCGGGGAAGAGAGAGGCTGGGCGGTCGGGTGAAGAGGAGTCGGCGGCGGCGGCTGTGGGATGCTTCGGCGGTCGGGTGGGCGTCTGGGCAGGAGTGGCGGCGGCGGCGGCTGGAGCTGGGGGTCGGGCGGGTGGGCAGCGGGCAGGAGTGGCGGCGGCGGCGGCTGGAGCTGGGGGTCGGGCGGGTGGGCAGCGGGCAGGAGTGGCGGCGGCGGCGGCTGGAGCTGGGGGTGAGTGAGAGGGTCGGGGAAGTCGAGGGAAGGGATAAGGGGGGGTTGGGTTTAGTTGGGTGGGTTGCCGGGTCGGGCGGGTTGGCCGGATTGGGTGAGTTGGTTTGGTTTGGGGTAGGGGGGAAAATTTTTTTACACCTCCTGGACAGCCCGTGCACCCAACCGTGCACGGTGCACGGCGTGCATCATGCACGGCGTGCAGTGGTGCACGGCGTGCACCAGGAGGTGAAATTTTTTTTACACCTCCTGGACAGCCCGTGCACCCAACCGTGCACGGTGCACGGCGTGCAGTTGTGCACAGCGTGCACCTCCTCAGCTCAAAATCAAATTTTCACCTCGACGAAAAAACGACCAAAACACCGCCAAATCAACCCAAAACGGACCCCGAACTTCAGAATTTCGACGCCTACGAGACCACAAAGGACACCACAACAACTCAAGGACCTTGAACACCACAAAAACACACAATCATGCAATCAAAGCAAGAAGAAAAGACATGAAAAACACTCGGGTTGCCTCCGAGAAGCGCTTGTTTAACGTCTTAAGCTCGACGAAGCAAGGAACACTCAAGGCACGACCAAAGACAAGACCTCAACAGCACCTATAGATATCACTAACAACATAATGCTTAAGTCTATGGCCATTCACCTTAAAAGGTTCGGTTTGGGATGGAGAGATTACCTCGATGGTGCCATAAGGAAAAACATGAGTTACCGTAAAGGGGCCGGACCAACGAGACCTCAATTTCCCGGGAAAGAGCTTGAGCCGAGAGTTGTATAGGAGAACTTGATCACCAACTTTGAAATCCTTGCCCACCTTCAAACGGGAATCATGAATGAGCTTCGTTCTCTCCTTGTAAAGCTTTGCATTCTCATATGCATGATGGCGATACTCCTCGAGCTCATGTACCTGAAACTTACGCTCTTCTCCTGCGAGACTCATATCAAGGTTTAGAAATTTCAATGCCCAATAAGCTCGGTGCTCGAGCTCTACCGGCAAGTGGCATGCTTTGCCATAGACCATCCTATAGGGAGTAGTGCCTATAGGGGTCTTGTAGGCCGTGCGGTAGGCCCATAGAGCGTCATCAAGCTTCTTCGACCAATCTTTCCGTGAGTGGTCAACCGTCTTCTCTAAGATTCTCTTAAGTTCCCTATTGGTCACCTCGGCTTGGCCACTAGTTTGAGGGTGATACGAGGTGGACATCCGATGAGTGACGCCGAACCGGTGGCATACTCTATCGAATTGCCCTTGAAAATGAGTACCTCGATCACTAATGATAGCACGAGGGGTACCAAAACGAGGTGAACAACTTAACAAGAAACTTCCCTACGACTCGGGCATCATTGGTAGGCAAAGCTTGTGCCTCCGTCCATTTAGACACGTAATCTACCGCAACTAATATGTACTTGTTACCATGCGAAGTAGGAAACGGTCCCATGAAATCAATACCCATATATCAAATATTTCTACCACTAACGAGACATTTTGAGGCATTTCGTTACGGGAAGAGATGTTACCTGAACGTTGACACGCATCGCAAGACTTGACAAAGTCTTGACAATCTCGGAAGATCGAGGGCCAAAAGAATCCGGACTCAAGTACCTTACGAGCCGTGCGATTTGCTCCATGATGTCCACCCGTAGGACCGGAGTGGCAATGTCGCATGATGTCGTTAGATTCTCCATAAGTGACACATCTTCTAATCATACCATCCGAGCCAACTCGAAATACAAAAGGATCGTCCCAATAGTAATGCTTCAAATCCGCAAAAAACTTCCTTTTGTCTTGAGTGGAGAGGCCCTCCTTCAAGTCTCCACTAGCAAGATAGTTAGCCAAATCCGCGAACCAAGGTTCCTTGAACTCTAAAGTTGCTATAGCGCATAATAGCTCGTCGGGGAAGTTGTCATTGATCTCTTCATTGCCATTGTGTACCATTTCCGCCTCTTCCAAGCGAGACAAGTGGTCGGCGGCTACATTCTCGGACCCCTTCTTATCTCGAATCTCAATATCAAACTCTTGCAATAGAAGGACCCATCGGATCAACCTTGGTTTAGCATCGGTCTTAGACAGAAGGTACCTCAAAGCTTGGTGGTCCGTGAAGACAATAGTGTGAGAAAGTACCAAGTAGGACCTAAACTTATCAAAAGCAAACACTATGGCCAAGAGCTCCTTTTCCGTAGTTGTGTAGTTCCTTTGAGCATCATTGAGAGTCTTACTTGCATAGTATATTGGATGGAATCTCTTGTCGATTCGTTGGCCTAGAACCGCTCCAATGGCGTAATCGCTAGCATCACACATCAACTCAAATGACTTCGACCAATCCGGAGCAATGAGTATAGGGGCATTCGTGAGCTTACCCTTGAGGAGTTCAAAAGCTTGCAAGCACTCTTCATCAAAACGAAATTCCACATCCTTCTCAAGAAGCCGAGTCATAGGAGTAGTTATTTTCGAGAAGTCTTTGATGAAGCGCCTATAGAAACCGGCATGCCCCAAGAAGCTTCTCACGGCTTTCACGGATGAGGGTGGAGGAAGTTGAGAGATGGTCTCCAACTTTGCCTTGTCAACCTCAATGCCCTTTTTAGAGATCTTGTGACCAAGAACAATCCCCTCATTGACCATGAAATGACACTTCTCCCAACTTAATGCAAGATTGGTCTCTTCACACCGACGCAAGACCTTCTCAAGGTTCCTCAAGCATAGGTCGAATGAATCCCCAAAAACCGAGAAGTCGTCCATGAACACTTCCATGATATCTTCCACGAAATCATCGAAAATGGCAAGCATGCACCGTTGGAAGGTAGCGGGAGCGTTGCACAACCCAAAGGGGATCCGTCGATAAGCACAAGTACCGAAGGGGCATGTGAATGTGGTCTTCTCGATGTCCTCCGAGGCGATCGGGATTTGGAAGTACCCGGACATACCATCCAAGAAACAATAGTACTCGTGCCCGGAGAGACGCTCGAGCATTTGATCCATGAAGGGTAGAGGGAAGTGATCCTTCCTAGTGGCATCATTGAGTCGACGATAATCTATGCAAACACGCCAACCGGTGATCGTCCTTGTCGGGATAAGCTCATCCTTGTCATTAGCTACCACCGTGATCCCTCCTTTCTTGGGAACAACTTGCACGGGGCTAACCCAAGGGCTGTCCGAGATAGGAAAGATAATACCCGCATCCATAAGCTTAATAACTTCTTTCTTCACAACCTCCTTCATGTTAGGATTTAGCCTTCTTTGTGGTTGCACAACCGGCTTGAAATCTTCCTCCATAAGGATCCGATGTGAGCAAAATGTGGGACTTATACCTCGAATATCCGAGATGCTCCACGCAATAGCTCTCATGTACTTCTTGAGGAGCTCCACTAGACGGTCCTTTTGCTCGGGTAGAAGCTCAGAATTGATGATGACCGGTAGCTTAGAATCTGGCATGAGAAAAGCATACTCCAAATGTGCGGGAAGAGGCTTGAGCTCAAGAGTAGGTGGTTCTTCATAGGAGGTCTTTACCCTTTCCACCTTCGGGAGAGCAACAAAAACCGTTTCACCCTCTAACTTGTCTCTCCCTTCATCAAGGTAAGCCACTTGAGCTTTTAACTCCGGGGTGCCTAAATGTTCCTGCACATCCGTTCTAAGGCAAACATCCAAAGAATCTCGACACACGAAGTTAGAAATACTACACACACTAGCCGAAGCAATAGTATCACACGAGTACTCTAAATCATCTTGTGCGTGAGCAAACTTCATGCCATCGGCTATGCAAAATGTGACACTCTCTTGTCCTACTCTCAACGTCAATTTCCCGTCATGCACATCAATCAAAGCACGATAAGTAGCTAGGAATGGTCTACCAAATATCAATGAGACATCCACATCATCGGTATCTATGACCGCAAAGTCAACTAGGAAGACAAAAGGGCCTACTTTGACTAGCACATCATCAACAATTCCCCTAGGACTCTTGGTCGACTTGTCCGCAAGTTGAATGTACATACGAGTAGGACGAAGATTAGACAACCCTAGCTTCTCAAATATGCAATAAGGCATGACATTGATACTAGCACCTAGATCCGCAAGACCATTAGCAAGAGAAATATTACCAATAGCACAAGGGATAGTAAAGGTACCCGGATCCTTGAGCTTTTTGGGTGGACTTTTGAAGAGAACGGCGGAGCATTCCTCATTAAGGTGGACTAGAGATGTCTCCGGTAGCTTTCTCTTGTTGGTGTAGAGTTCCTTCATGAACTTAGCATATTGGGGCATCATAGTCATTGCTTCGGGAAACGGAAGAGAGAATTGCATTTGACTAATCCGCTCCACAAACTTCTTGAAAACCTTCTCAAGGCCATCCTTCTTCAATCGAGATGGGTATGGAGGCTTAGGCTTATATGGAGATACACCCGGTGCGGGAGGAGAGACCGGTGGTGTACTCGATGTAGCCTTACTAGGTTCCTTTGCAACCTTAGTGTTCACATTACCCGTAGGAGGTTCGACTTCAACCTCAACTTCATCGAAGGAGGATCATTAATATCATCATCATCAACCATTAGATTAGGATCTTGTACCTTTGTAGAATCAATTGGAGTAGAGGTTGTATCTTGCAAGGGTCTTCCACTTCTCAAGGTCACTACCTTGCAATGCTCTGGGCCTTTGGGGTTGATCTCGGTATTGGAAGGTAAAGTGCCCGAGGGTCGCTCCGAGAGTGCCTTAGAAATATGTCCTAATTGGTTCTCCAAATTGGCAATTGAAGCTTGTTGATTCTTGATGAGTTGGATCATTGCCGCATTGGTGTCTTCTTGAGAGATCGAAGAACCACCCTCCTTATTTTGAGGAGGCTTGTTGAACCCGGGTGGTCCTTCACCTCTATGGTTGTACATTCCCGGTGGGGTAGGACCTTGGAAACCTTGACTTGGATGTCCACTTTGATTCCATTGATTTCCCCCTTGGTGCCCTTGACCTTGGGGTCCTCCTTGAGTCCCTTGGCTACCTTGGTTTAGGTTACTTCCTTGAGACCATTGGTTGCCTTGATAACCCCTATAACCTTGATAACTTCCTTGATTTCCTTGGTTGTAGCCCTTGCTATAACCACTACCTTGACTCCCTTGGCCTTGGTAACCTTGGTTAGACTTGTTGTACCAAGGTCGGTTATAGTTACCTTGATAGTTACCTTGGGGGCTGAAATTACCATGGAAACCTTGACCTTGTGCGAAGCTTACCTCCTCAAGGTCGCCTTGGCCAAGTTCAGGAGTGGTGGAAGGACAAGCACTAACATCGTGATCTTGACCCCCACAACCCTCACAACAATATATAGAAGCCACTGGAGGGTTACCCACATGAGATGATTGAACCTTGGAGGGATGCTTAGGCATGCTTAGGTTACTTACTTGTGAAGCCATGGCGTCGATCTTAGACATAAGGAGAGCGATCATTGGATCATCTTCATCTCGATGTCCCGGTAACTTATGCTTCTTCCCATAGGTGGATGACTCCTTTGGTGCATCAACACTTACGGACCGAGAGTCATAGTGCGTGTCACTTCCATACTTAGACTTAGGAGGTTGTTGTCGAGACCAACTCCTTGTCTTGTTGGCCATCTCCGCGAAGAGTTCTAGAGCATCTTCGGGAGTGAGCATCCTTAAGTCACCTCCGGTGGCTTGGTTGATCATCCTTGTATTCTCAAAATCAAGGGACCTAGCAAAGATGTCCGCCAAGCTCCATTCGGCGAAGTTGTGATGAGGACAAGACCGAAGAATGGCTTGGAACCTATTCCAAGTCTCATGGAAGAGCTCTCCCTTGTGTTGTATGAAGTGGTTGATGCGGTCTCGGATTGCATCCGTCATATAGGGAGGAAAGAATTCTTCAAGGAAAGCTTCGGCTAGGCCCTCCCATGTAGTGAATGTTCTACTAGGTTGGTTCTCCAACCAAGACTTGGCTCTACCTTTGAGTGAGAAGGGGAAGAGTCGGAGTCGTATGCAATCCGGGTGAACTTGATCATTCTTAACCGTGTCACAAATCTCCAAGAAGTCCTTGAGATGCCTAGATGGACATTCACCATCAATGCCATTGAACACCACTCCATTTTGAACCATTTGGATCATATTAGGCTTGAGCTCAAAGTTCCTAGCATTGACGGGTCTTCGAACAATGCTAGAGGCTGCCCCTTCAAGAGTAGGACGAGCATAATCCGCCAAGGTACGTCTTGCACCCCTTTGTGAGTGATCATCATCATTAGTGTGGTGTGAATGTACCGATTGGTCATCGTCATCCCCGTGTTGAGACATAGTGTGGTGTGAGATGCGATCAACTTCTTCTTCTTCAACTATAGGAGGTGGGGAAGTGGTAGGTGACTTGAGCACTTGTTCTAGTCCTTGGATTCGTGCTTGAAGACGAGCTGAACGCCTCATGCACTAACCCAAAATTTCCTGCAAACAAGCACAACAAACACACCCGAGTAATACGATAATGCGGAATAACAAAACCAAACAACAAGTAAAAGGAAGCAAAAACTAAATTGGAAGGAAGTGAATAGATCGGTCCACTACTAAGTGCTTTCAAAGGATTGAGAAAGTCCCCGGCAACGGCGCCAAAAACTTGTTAAAAGCGGATTTACCAAGGTCGTATTCCACGGGGTTCTCTCAATGGCCTCTACTCACATTCCTCGTAGACGGTCTATTCATTTGAAAGGAGTTTTGATTTGAAATAGACACTAAAAACATTCAAGGAAACTAAAAGGAAGAAAGAAAAATAAAGTGGTGCAAATCAACGACAAAGGGGCTCTCTTGGTGGGTAGTTTCATCATGCTCAAGATGACTAATTGGACAAACAAGTCAATCAAGATCGAGTTTGCATTCGGATGACCATGCATTTCACTTTCATAGACTCGATGCACTCTCGTAGCACCTAATCCCTATCCCAATACCACTCAACTTAGGCTCTCGCTCTCAAGCTAAGTGAAAAAAGGATGCATTCTAAGTGTTTGATGAAATGCCAAGACACAAGACCCTCTCTTAAGACTCTATGACCACAAGGCTAGGCACAACACTCTCATATCAATGCCCTAACACTAAGAGATTCACCAAAAAGCCTTTTCAAACTCAATTGATTGAAAATCCACATGCACACCAAGTGTTCGATAAAATGCCCAAGAGAAAAATCAAGTGGAAATGGTTGAAATAAGATGATCTAATCTCTTAGAACACACTCACTTCAATCCCTAGACCTACAATCTATGCAATCCAAGCACTCTCATGCATCAAATCACAATGAATGGACCAAATTAAGCAATCATGGCATAAAATGGAATTAAGAACAAGTCTAGGAATCATCCTCATACAACCAAGATCAATCATGGCAAGTTCTAAACAATCATTCCTCTATCATAGCACAACTAATCTACCCATCCAAGATGAACCCTAGAAAATCAGCCACACATGGCCAAGGGAGTAAAGAGAAAAGAAGGAAGAATGGTCACCAAGAACACCATGGATGAATCCTTGAGATGATCTTCACTTCTCCACTTGTAAGCACTTCTCCCAAGGTTTGTTGGCTTCAATCCTAGCTCCAATGGCTTCAAATTGCTCCAAAAATGTGTTCTAGGGTTTGAGGGTTCGTGGAAATGTGTTTGGGTTCAAGAGAGAGCATTCGAATTACCCAAAATGGCTAAAAATAAGAGTATTTATAGTGCAGGGGACAGTGCACGGCGTGCACACCTGCACGGCGTGCACCCCTGCACGGCGTGCACCCCTGCACTCTGCAGAAAGCTCGATTTTGCGATGCTCATATCTCCCTCGTCCGGCCTCCAAATGACCTCCCGTTTGCTCCTATGCGCTCCTTGTCATCCGTACTTTGAAGCCAGAACCTGAAAATGCACAGAGGCAACTCCAATAGCCACGAATTTGGCTCCAAAGTGGCAACCGGACAACAAAATGACACTTTGCACAAAACTTTAATATAAGCATATAAGTCATGTCATTTCACGAATACACACGGGCATTTCATAGGTCATTCATAAGCTTAAAATGCACTAATTAGAGTCACATCACCGCTCTTTGATGAATGGCCTATTTATGATAGAAATTCGTACTACGATCCCCGTCCATGATCCCCTTTTTTAGCGAATGATCTGATTATATTCACCAAAATCAAGGAATCACCATACAAGAATGAAACAAAAAGGAATCAACTAGCACATTTACATGTTACTAACTATACTAAGCTCATCCCTATGTCCCTTTGCAAAAATCATCACTTCCTCTCTAAGCACATTACATGCTTCCATTGCTGGTCTTAAGAAGATCCTTCTGCACCTTTCAATCCACACTCCACTTACAAGTATTCTCCAAAGAAGCTTCCTAGTTCTCTGTTTCACACTTTCATCACTCCAGATAACAGCCTCAACAAGCATATCATTCCAGCTTCGTCCAGCAAGGTCTGGAAAGACTGCCATCATCAAATGATGCATATAGCTGTAGGCTGGGAAAATGTGCTCTCTAGTTTCAGGCTCATTGCAACAAAGAAGGCACCTGTCATCAATAGTAGGATTCCATTTCTTGATCTTGTCCATGTTAGCAAGGCGAACATTCAAAATCAACCAAGCTGTCACAGAACACCTTGGTATTACATTGCCAGACAAATTAAACCATACCAGTCGACCACTCTCCCCTTTGGTCTGATTTACTCCCAAACAGTTGTAAGCTTAAACCGTACCATATACTTTCCATCCCACAACAGGTCACTTTCATCATCAACTCTGATAAATGGTTTCACAAGTTCTCTCATTTTCAGCAACCTCTTCCAATGCCATGAACCATAAGTTGTTTGTACTCCCCAAAAGCGCTTTACTTTTACCTGTAAACATTCAACCAAGCACCCCACAACGAACCTACTTTGGCCAAAATGTTCTAGATATGTCTAATGACATTAGCTGAGTTCCAGGTCCTAAAATTCCTTAAACCAAGTCCACCCTCTTGTTTTACCAAAGCAACAATTTTCCAAGAAAATTTTTCCTTTCCTTGACCAACATCATATCCCCACAAGAAGCTATTACAAACCTTTACACATCCTCAATAAGAGATGAAGGAAGCACAAATTTTGACATCCAAAACTGCAGAGTCCCACCAATGACAGCCTCTATCAGTTGAATTTTGCCAGCATAAGAAAGCTTCCTGGCTTTCCAATTAGTCACCCTACGAGTTATTTTATCCACTAATTCCTTACAATCACATCTTCTAAGCTTTCCTGAAGTGAGAGGAATGCCTAAATACCTGAATGGAAGTTCCTCCTTACAGAAACTAGATGCCTTTATCAACTCCTCCTCAAGCCCTTGAATCCCAACAATATATATTGATCTTTTTTTTTTGGGATTAAACTGGAGACCAGAACAGTTATGGAAAGCATGGAGTATATCAGTTACCTCTTTACCAGCAACCACATTTGCTTTGGTAAAAATCAACAAGTCATCTGCAAAACTCAAGTGTGTCACATTGGCTCATTTGCACTGAGGATGAGATTGGAACTTTTTATCCTTGATGGCTGGTGCGCAAATTAATGCACACAAAGTTTTACTCGCTAGATCGCTCTAGCGAGATCGTTACTTCCCAAGGGTCTTCCTTTCTCTATTACTCAGAACAGTGTGTCAAAGCTATTCAGGGTTTCGTTTTGGGTTTGAATTGGTTGTGAATGAAATTAACTAAGAATGCAATTGAAATCAAACAAAGCAATTAAAGCAGACTGGGGTTTTTTCAGAGATAGACTAAGGCGGTTGTTCAGACTCGAATCCACGCTAGTTCGGTTTAGATGGATGAAACTATGCAGACGACGAAATTCAACAGACTAGACGACTCGGCAATTCCTTTTGTAATCTCTACTCCATGGTCATGCCGTAGAGATTCAATTATTTCAAATCTACAAGCTCCTATGGTCAAGCTAACTTGCAAGAAATCAAGAACGATCAAGAACAGTGAAATGCCACAAATTCATGCAAAGAGATTAGGTTCTGACAATCCTATGGTCAAGCTATTGGAGAACCTAACGACCTCCTAAACTCTAGAATGAATTGCGTTCATGGTCAGACCCGCAATTCAAAGATAAACTCAGAAACTAACAATTGATCAAGTTGCCAGAGTCAAACAGTTTAAATTAGGGTTTAGGAGAAATCGCATCTAAGTCTGAAAGATCATCGATTAACATAAACGGGTTAGAAACCCGAAATTCATCCATACAAAATCCTATCTAACGCTTCATCTAATCTAAACAACCCTAGAGGTTTAGCCAGACAACGTTACAGAAGAAATCGCAGAAACAAAGAAGAAGAAAACTGGAGAAGAAAACATCTTACTCCGAGTAAACCTAATCTCGATTAATCCTCAAAAATCCTGAGTCAATCCCCGCTAATCCTCGCTCAATCGCGTCTCCAAAACTCCGTCTTCACCTCCGAGAGTGTCTGGTTCGTCAGAGAAAAGTAGAGAATTGCAGAAAAATCAAGTATCTTTCCTCCCTCCTCGAAATTGGGTTAAAAACCCAATTTCCGTCAAAATCCAGAATTAAAGCAAAAAGTGCGGGAAGGGGGTCGAAAAGTGCGGAGGCGCATTTTTCCCTTCAAAAGGCGCACTTTTGGACCTGAATCCAGCTCCGAACTTCTTTCGGTAATTTCCACCTCATTTGTGCTCCAAATTGATCCCCGTTTGAAGCGCCGAGCTCGTAGAAAGGTCCTCCACAATGTGGTAACCTGAAATCTCAACAAAAACAACTCGAAGCAACATCAAAGTGCCCAAAAGAGGGCCAACGGGGATAAAACATATTTTACATAAAAATCATTCAAGTTCATCACAATTCAGAGTCAAACAAGAGGAATGTCGTTCAAATGTGGCGAGATAAACGCGGTAAATCTAACGTCATCAAATCACCCCACACTTAAACTTTTGTTTGTCCTCAAACAAATTGAATTTCTGAATCTCGCCCTAATTCACAAATGACAAGATCAACTACACCAAAGTTCAATCTCTAACAATTTAACCAAGACTGTATCATTCAGAAAACGCAACCCACGCATGAAAGAAAATCCACCAAACAAATCCAAGTCTCACTATCATCTGCACACATCAAGTGACAAGCACAGCACCAATCAAGCACGAATCCGACCTAACCGACCAGACTTCCTCGCACAGAGAATATAGTAATAGGGAACTCTCACACTCTGTGTTTTAGGGACGTGTTTAAACTCTCAATCACTTTCTTTACCGAATTATGTCATAGGCTTGCATTTCAACCACCAAATCAACCACTGTGACAACACGAGTAACTAGTCAAGAAGGTCTTCCTGCAGGGACTGTAACGATACTATACTACGAGGGCTAATGATGAATGGATGAAGGGATAAATGATGATAAAGGTATGGTGCGGTGCAGCAATCGACTAACCTCCCTCGAATCAAAGTCTATGGATTCCTACCGTCTAACCAGACACAGGTGGAATAATGTACGCTCGTCCTATGACACCCTCAAGCAACTTAGCACTTTATTTATTTTTTCTTTTCTTCTTTTCTTCTTTTTTTTTTTTTTTTTTTTTTACTTATTGCTTTCGTTCTTCCTTATGTAGGGAGAAGAACGTTTTAAACTAAAAACTACTAACACTTGACACTTTATTTGAACTCTTTTTTTTTAGTGCTAAATTTTTAAGCTGCTAGAGGGGGTTTACACGTCTGGACATACTAGCTAAGACCACTGGTTTACTGGCTAGAGGCAAGTCACCTCAGACCGACTTCCGGTTAGGCTAATCTCAGGCCACTACCACAAGGGATCAACGGGGTGAACAAAAACATGGGAATAAGCTGTAACGTAATATCGAACCGAAAGAATAGGCCAAGCTCAAGGGTTTACACCTAAGGGGATTTATATCGGGATGGCTTCTGGCTGAGGTATCAATTCTAGGTGCCCCTATCCTTCTAGTACTCGTGTTATCGTGTGGTCTCAAATAGGTATCATGCAAATTCTGACGCACTCAAGTACAAGAAAGCCACTCAAAAAGAAACAAGTTGCAAGTTACGCGCAACGGATCAAAAGCTCACCAAAAGCTGCTAGTCGGGTTCGAATCATTTTCGTGCAATTCAAAGTGAAGTTACAAGAGTGATTCTAAAGTCTGTTCTGGCTGGATTCATTTAATTTCAATTCAAACATGCTGGTTACAGGTTCTAGATATGACAGTCTAAGCATCATTGCGAAAGATTTTAAATCAGTTAAGCATAGCAAGTCAAGAACAGAACAAGATTCAATCATGGAAGACATACCGAAATCGAAGCAAAGCAACCCTCAAAAATAAACATCCCACCCCACACTTAATTTTGGACATTGTCCTCAATGTTCCACACCAAAGAATTAGCATGAAAAAGAAAGTGTTTAGGGGTACCAGGAAATAGATCATAAGGTTGCCAGAGAAGGCATCAGTGAAGTACCGGCGGACAGTCATGGCGGGAGCTGAGGATAGCCTGAAACTGGAGAGAACCTCACAACACGATTAGAGCATTCAAAGTACATAATAGACTACTGACTCAAGAACAAGATAGACTGACTCAATAAAATAAAATAAAAGTGTGTGCGATCAGCCAAGAGTGCACTTTTAAAATTTCCAAATTTTCTGAAATTTTTTTTTTAAATTTTTTTTTTAAATATTTTTTTTTAGGTCTCAAAAGTGCGCCCGGAGCCTTCGAAAAGTGCGCAGACGCACTTTTACCCCTAAAAATGGCACTTTTTGAGTTTTCGCCGAGAGTTTAGAAATTTAATTGAAAAGTGCGCCCGGAGCCTTCGAAAAGTGCACTGACGCACTTTTACCCCCAAAAAACAGCACTTTTTGACCTGCTACTCGGAAAAATCAATTAAATCATGAAAAATTTGCAAAAAATCCGAGGTTTTAAAGCGACCAAATCACGAAATTGACTCTCAGGGACTGACACACACACAAAACTGACACCACGACTCTACCACGGACTCGACTCAACAAATTTAAAGACTCCAGACTCGGGTTGCCTCCCGAGAAGCGCTCTTTATTTTACGTCTTTGAGCTAGACGATACATGGTCTAACGTGCGGCATCCCAGCTCAGAACTTCTTTCAGACTGGCATCTGTGTCCTGAAAGAATACCTTCATCGCTCCACTCTGAAGCACAAATTTCTTCCCGCTAGCATGGAACAACTCCAATGAACCGTCCCCTCGCAATCCTGCTACCTCAAAGGGTCCAAATAGCTCCACTTTGTCCAGGACCACGTCTGGGGGTTTGGTAGGAGTACTTTCATGGGGCGGCCCTTAGCTTTCTTAGGAGGCTTGTTCTTCTTCTTAACTCCACTGTATCTTGGATAGATACCATCGCCGCTACCTGATCCTGCAAAGATGAAGTTGAATCAGGAGGATCCATATCGGTAAACACCGTATATACTGAAGCATTCTCAAATACTAACGACATGGATTTCTTAGCGGAAGAGTGCACATTAGGATCAGGTGGAGGAATTTCAAATATAATAACTTTTTCCTTATCCCGAAAGGTTAACCTCCCAGCCTTTGCATCTATGAGTGCACCAGAAGTGGCTAGGAAGGGTCGTCCCAAGATAAGGGGAATATTAACACTCTCCATGCAATCAATAACCACAAAATCAGTCATGAAGTAGCTATCATGCACTCTAACTACAACATTTTCAGCAATTCCCCTAGGACGTCTAACAGTTTGATCAGCTAGGTTGATATTCATGTTGGTAGGGGTTAGCGTAGGCAGGCCTAGACGCTCAAACAACGAGTAAGGCATAACACTGATGCTAGCCCCTAAATCCGCAAGAGCTCTATTAATTAAATATGAGCCAATAGAACAAGGAAAAGAAAAACTCCCTGGATCAGGTAGCATTGGCACCACGTGGCTTAGCTTCGGTTCAGACTCGCCAGCTTCATCGAGGGTAACTGAGGCTATCTCCTCTATCTTGTATGCTCTCGTCTTTTGAGAGGAGTTCTTTGGAAAATGATTAACAGCTTTGTCTTTCTTCTTGTCAGGAATCACACTTCTCAGCTCTTCCACCACAGCAGCAGCTTCTGCATTTTTCAGCTTCTTCTTCTTGGAGAGAATTTCCTTCATATGCCTCGCATAATCCGGGTTTGCAAGAAGTTCTTCCACTAAAGCCACTCCCATCTTCTGGTTATTAATAGTCACCAGAGTCTTCCCCAAATTCTCTTTGTTTAGCACAGGTCTGTTCAAGGCTGCAGGATAAGGTGCTTTTGGTCGGTAAGGATCGACTGGTGGAGTAGCTTCTTTTCTTTGCTGCTCCTTCTGAACACAACTGCTCCATTGGCTTCTCCAAATCCTCTGTGCCGTCCTGAAGAGAAACTGCTCCACAGAATTCTTCCTTAGTTTTGCTTCCTCCGACATTGTTAGATGAAGAAGAGGGAGCTGTGCTAGGAAGAAGACCAACTACCTTCTCCTGCAGAAAGTTGGTTATTGCCGTCACCCGATCGTCTAGCTTCTTGAGAGAAGAGTCGGTGTGTGAGATGTCCTTCTTGTTTGATTGGGTTTCAGCAAAAATCTTGTCCAACATGATCTCAGAATAGGTCTTGGACGCAGAAGAGCTCGAACCACCGTTGTTGTTCTGATTCTGGTTCTGGTTCTGGTTCTGGTTGTTATTCCAGCCTCCTCTGCTCTGCCATTGGGAGTTTTGATTCTGGTAACCATTGGAATTTTGAAATTGTTGTTCTGGTTCTGGTAATTCCCCTGGTTCTGTCCACCAACATAATCAACCTCCTCTTGTTGTTGGTCTGGGTTACCCTCAAACTTCCAATTACAACTCTCTGCTGTATGATCTGGACCACCACAGTTTGAACACGGGGCGGTGACTGCTGCTACAGTCTCTGGCGTAGAAGCAGAGGAAGGAGTGGTTCTAGAAAGCATCTTGAACCCTGGCGGTGGAGCTGTAGGAACACCCTGTGAAGGAGCTATCTTAGCCCTTTCTAGCTCATGTTTCAACCTCTGCACTTCCATCTCCAATTTTGAGTTATCCAACTCCAACTGACTTTGAACAAGGTTTACTGGTGCAGGAACTGTGGGAACAGGGTATTGGGCATCAGCAGAAAATCTCCTTTGCCCCAGACTCCTGTCGTCCACCTTTAAGGGATTAGCTTGCATTAGAGACTTGATCCTCATGGCAAAGGCCTTGCAAGCAGCCAAAGCCGCGGCTGCGGTCATATCATCCAAGTCCGTATTTAGCTGTAAAGAGAAATCCTTCCTCTTCTCATAATCCAAGCCACGGAGGAATATAGAGAACTTGTTATAGTCATCCCATCCTGGTGAGGACAGGCTCGGAGAACCCCTTGAAATCTTTGCCAAGCCTCATAGAAGTTCTCCTCCGGACCACTTGTGAAACCTGTTATCTGTGCCCTGAGTGCATCGGTTCTGGAAGGGGAGAAGAACTCTTCTAGGAACGCTTTAGCCAGACCATCCCACGTAGTGAAGTGATTCGCAGGATGATCATACAACCACAGTTCTGCTTGACCCTTCAGAGTGAAAGGAAAAAGCTGAAGCTTGACTGCATTATGATCCGCTTCATTGTTAGAGACTGTATGAGCCAGCCTCAAGAAGTTCCTCACATGAGCATTCGGGTCCTCATTAACACCTCCAGAGAAAGTGTTCCCGTTTGCTTGAATCATGTTGATCAAGTGAGATGGGATGTGCAGATTCCGAGTTCCCGTGTTGGGAATCTGAATGCACGAAGCTGTCACATCTATGGTCGGTCGGTCGTAATCCTTCAACGTCCTCTCCGCCATAATTTCTATCTCAGGGGGGATAGGAGGATCTGTGGAAGGATCTATGAGAGGATCCGCAGTAGCAATGGTAGATGGTGAAGGCGAAGATGTAGATGAAGATGTGAAAAGGTTCTTCCTTGTTTTAGGTGTCTTGGCGGGAGGAGGAGGTACCGGAGTAGTGCCGAAGTGAGTGTAGAAGACTCTACCCTTTTCAGCTATGCGCTTACTAGCCCGTTTTTCCTCCGAACCTGCAATCTTGCCTGAAACAACAAAAACAAGGAATACCAAGTAGTATAAAAATGTGGGAGATAAGAAATGATAAAAGAGTGAATGAAAAGCTTGAACGCACAATGCCTTTCCTAGAAAAAGAAAAGGTCCCCGGCAACGGCGCCAAAAACTTGGTGCGCAAATTAATGCACACAAAGTTTTACTCGCTAGATCGCTCTAGCGAGATCGTTACTTCCCAAGGGTCTTCCTTTCTCTATTACTCAGAACAGTGTGTCAAAGCTATTCAGGGTTTCGTTTTGGGTTTGAATTGGTTGTGAATGAAATTAACTAAGAATGCAATTGAAATCAAACAAAGCAATTAAAGCAGACTGGGGTTTTTTCAGAGATAGACTAAGGCGGTTGTTCAGACTCGAATCCACGCTAGTTCGGTTTAGATGGATGAAACTATGCAGACGACGAAATTCAACAGACTAGACGACTCGGCAATTCCTTTTGTAATCTCTACTCCATGGTCAGGCCGTAGGATTCAATTCTTTCAAACCTACAAGCTCCTATGGTCAAGAAAACTTGCAAGAAATCAAGAACGATCAAGAACAGTGAAATGCCACAAATTCATGCAAAGAGATTAGGTTCTGACAATCCTATGGTCAAGCTATTGGAGAACCTAACGACCTCCTAAACTCTAGAATGAATTGCGTTCATGGTCAGACCCACAATTCAAAGATAAACTCAGAAACTAACAATTGATCAAGTTGCCAGAGTCAAACAGTTTAAATTAGGGTTTAGGAGAAATCGCATCTAAGTCTGAAAGATCATCGATTAACATAAACGGGTTAGAAACCCGAAATCATCCATACAAAATCCTATCTAACGCTTCATCTAATCTAAACAACCCTAGAGGTTTAGCCAGACATCGTTACAGAAGAAATTGCAGAAACAAAGAAGAAGAAAACTGGAGAAGAAAACATCTTACTCCGAGTAAACCTAATCTCGATTAATCCTCGAAACTCCTGAGTCAATCCCCGCTAATCCTCGCTCAATCGCGTCTCCAAAACTCCGTCTTCACCTCCGAGAGTGTCTGGTTCGTCAGAGAAAAGTAGAGAATTGCAGAAAAATCAAGTATCTTTCCTCCCTCCTCGAAATTGGGTTAAAAACCCAATTTCCGTCAAAATCCGGAATTAAAGCAAAAAGTGCGGGAAGGGGGTCGAAAAGTGCGGAGGCGCACTTTTCCCTTCAAAAGGCGCACTTTTGGACCTGAATCCAGCTCCGAACTTCTTTCGGTAATTTCCACCTCATTTGTGCTCCAAATTGATCCCCGTTTGAAGCGCCGAGCTCGTAGAAAGGTCCTCCACAATGTGGTAACCTGAAATCTCAACAAAAACAACTCGAAGCAACATCAAATTGCCCAAAAGAGGGCCAACGGGGATAAAACATATTTTACATAAAAATCATTCAAGTTCATCACAATTCAGAGTCAAACAAGAGGAATGTCGTTCAAATGTGGCGAGATAAACGCGGTAAATCTAACGTCATCAAGCTTAATCAAACATACAGCTCAGAACCTCCATGGATATCACAAACAGATAGGGTGATAATCCAATCTACCTACTGTTCTAGGAAGTTCATAACCTTGAGAGTATTGAGTATAAAGCTCCACTCCGCACTGTCAAGAGCCTTCATTATGTCTGTAACATCCCAACCTTTTCTGACAATATATTATCCGCTTTGGGTCCAGTCCTCACGGATTTGTTTTTTGGTGTTGGTGGGATTCGAACCCATGACCTCCTCTTCTCAAGATCAAACCCCCACCACTACGTCCCAAAACGCGTCATGTCAGTTATGGTTGAACTATTCCACATAGCCCATGGATCTCCCCCGTGCTTTGTCGATGTGGGAATTTTCTAGGATGTCACATACACCCCCCCTCAGGGACTCAACGTTTTCGTTGAGGTTTGCCCCACCATCATTAAAGAGGGACGGGGAGAGGCTCTGATACCACTTGTAACATCCCAACCTTTTTGACAAGATATTGCCCGCTTTGGGCCCAACCCTCACGTATTTGTTTTTGGGTGTTGTTGGGATTCAAACCCATGACCTCCTCCTCTCAAGATCAAACCCCCACTACTACGCCCCAAAGCGCGTCATGTCAGTTAAGGTTGAACTATTTCACATAGCCCATGGATCTCCTCCGTGCTTTGTCGATGTGGGATTTTCCTAGGATGTCACAAGGTCCACTTTCATAGCACATCGTGGAGATATACCAGACCGTTTATAATTCTTCAGAAATTCATGAGCAATCAAGATACTATCTCCAAATTTCCTACCCCTTATAAATGCAGTTTGAGCTCCACTAATAAGGCAAGGCAGGATTGCAGATAACTTGTTGGCCAAGACCTTTGAAACAATTTTGTAGAGCACATTACAACATGATATAGGTATGTAATCCTTCATTTCAGCTGCACTGGTTTTCTTAGGAATCAAAGCAAGAATAACTGAGTTAACAGGGAGAGGCATGAACCCTTTTTCAAGGAAATAGCTTATTTCTTCCATAATATCACCACCTATCGAATCCTAACTATGCTTATAGAAGAAGCATTGTAGCCGCCAAGGCCTGGAGCTTTTTCACTAGCCATTCCAAACACAGCCTTCCTGACTTCCATTAAAGTAACAGGAGCTATTAAGCCATCCCTCTGATCTGCTTGAAGTTTCCTCTGAATCATAGTTGAGAGATCCATCACTTGAATATCTTTACTACTTCCCAAGAGATTTTTACAGAAACTGATAGCAACACCAGCAATATCATCCAGGGTTTCAACTACATCACCTTGCTCATTTCTGATTTGTCAAATTGTATTAACAACATGCCTTGAATTTACATAATTAATGAAGAATTTTGAGTTACCATCCCCAAGCTTGACCCAATTAACTCGTGCCTTTTACCTCAAGATACTCTCTTCATCTTTCTGAACATGGAGTAGTTTAGTCTAGAGATTATGCACTTACCTTAAGTTATCTTCAGTAGGGCTACTATAAAGATCCAGTTTAGCTATTACAAGTTCCATATGCTTACTTTTTACCCTTTGTTGGATATCTGAGTAACAATCCATATTTAGCTTTTTCAACTCATCCTTAAGAAGTCTTAACTTCTTAGAAACTATATAAAAAAATATCACCTCTGATATCCTACGTCCATACATCTTCTACAATACTTCTGTACCTAGAGTGATTAGTCCAGCAAGAAAAGAACTTGAAGGGCTTTGGCCGAGTCTTACTATTAAAACTTGTATCAAAATACACAACACAATCATCTTAATCATTTGAAGGAATAATATTCACTTTACTTCTAGGGAAAGCACTTTGCTAGTTTATATTTATAAGCAATCTGTCAAGTTTCTTGGCAATAAGGTCATTCGACCTGTTGTTAATCCAGGTATAGGTAGGACCATCTAATAAATGCTCAATCAACTCACAATTTCGAATACAGTCCCTGAAATCATGCATGCTTTTCACACAAGAGGGTCTATTAGAAGCTTATGAAGGGTCAAGGTATGCATTAAAATCTCCAACAACAATCCAAGGTAAAATAGGATGCTTCAAATTTCCAAGTTTGTCATAGAGTCTTCTTCTCTCGCATTTGTCATTTGAAGCATAGATAAAAGTCCATGACCCCTTTTGATCTAGCTTTCTAAATCCAAATTAATTCTTCGTAACGTTTTCCCCTGCTAGAAGCGGAGGAGAGGGGTCACACTGATATCTCGCTTTAATCGACTCTAGCTTCAATTGCAATTCTCTTTTATGCTCAAAAGTATTTCCAACATGGTGACATGACCTGTCAGCGGCACTCCACTAATCTTTGAGGTTCCACCAGAATCACCATACCTCCAGATTAAATTCCTTCATGTAGTTCATAAAAATCATGAAAAATTTGTCATGTCTATGTCTAGCCCCACGACAGTTTCAAGCAAAGACTTTAATCATTAAATAAGTAGGGGAGTTCCGAATCCAGCATAGTTCCCTCTGACCCCGGACAAGGTTGTAATATCCACTCTCACGGTTTTCCCTATCCTACCACCCACAAGTTTTAGGACATGTTCACATCAAAGTTCTCAAGGGATAACACTGATAATCGCACCCAATCCCTAATCATATTAACTTAAAGAGTAACCCGACCCAAATTTTGATCATCATTCCTCAGAGATTACATGTGGTCCCCTACCAACCAAGGGCCATCAAAAAGTGCCCTGGTGTAATCCGCATCATCATCAAATTTTGAAACAAAGTGGATGAAGCCGATATCCCAAACTAGGCCTGGGAATTTTGGGACCGGGTATGCAGTCAAACTGGTAACCGGACCGGTCAAATCGGGTTCAAGCACCCGGATGACCTGATTTTACAAACCAAGTCCGGGTTTTGGTCCCCATTTTAGCATGATACCGGTCACCGGGTTTTTTTTACCAAACCTGGATCTTAGCCGTTATACCCGGGATCAGTTGGACAGCAAATTGCAACAATTTTCATTGTGTTGTTGTTGATGTACAGTACCTGTACTAACAAGCTGAAAATCCTATGAACAGAGAATATTTCATACAAATAATCATAAGAAAGTTTCACCAGTAGCATCACTTTGAAAAGCATTATAACACTCCACTCCAAATTCATCCTCACACTACAATCTACAGCTAACAAAGTACGAGGTTAAGTGCAACAACAAGTCAAAAACTTCAACTTCTTGCAACTTCAACCTCTCACAAAACACAAAGTTAAGTGTAGAAGCAAGCAACGACTTCAACTTCAACCACTTGACAAATCAATCTTCACTTTCACCTGCAAAACATTACTAATAAGAACAATAGAAGAAACGCCCAAATAGGACTACAAACCGAAACAGGCAGAAGGAAAAAACTGTCTACCCAGCTCCCAAAATGAAATGCAAACATGGCCTGCTCACAAGTAAACAGAGCCGAAAAAACAACCCAAACAGAGGGAAAACAACAGCCACCTACTACTGCCACACACAAAAGCTTCAACAAAAACAAAGGAGGTACAAGTATTTGTTTATATATCAGAAAACTCAACTTAATTAGTTACAACTAAATCATAACAATAAGATTGATATTATCTCTATTATAGAATCTAGAGTTTCTTTCAATAAAGCCTCTGAGCTCTTTACTACTACTTTTTCTTTATGGAATACTGCACATAACTACAGCTGCTCCCCCCTTGGCAAGATATGGATCTTATGGAGGCCTTCGGTTCCCTTGACGGTGATCTCTATGTCTGATCAGCATATTCTGACCCTTGTGGGTGGTGACTCTCCTTTTCATTGCTTATTCATTTATGGCTCGAACAAGGAGAAAGATAGAAGGTTCTTTTATGATTCCTTCTTGCTTACTCCTCCTGGGGCTTTCTTAACTATGGGTGACTATAATGCTACTGTTTCTCCTGAGGAAACTTCCAACAGAGATTCCCCTACCTCTAGCATGAAAGATTTCAAGTCTTGGATTGACAATTTGAGTATTTTCGATCATAGGGTGATTGGCCCGCATTTCACCTGGACAAACAGTTCTGTTGTCTCTCCCATTGCTCGGAAGCTGGATAGGGTCATGATTAATGTTGACTGGGTTCAATCCTTCCCTAGGAGCTTGGTTGAGATCCGTCCCCCTGGATTCTCTGACCACTGTTGCTTAATGCTTAACACTGATGTGGAGGTTAGTTCCCCTCCCAAACCCTTTAAGTTTTTCAGAATGTGGACTGCTCATCCGACTTATGGTGACATTATAAGGACTGCCTGGGATTGTACATCTGATGAGGATCTTGAAGGTCTTTATTGCAGACTCAGAAATGTTAAGATGGCCTTGAAAATTCTTAATAAGGAAGCTTACTCTGACATCCGTGTAAGGGTTAGTTTGCTTGCTTTTGAGTTGGATACGGCCCATATGGCTAGTATGGATGTTCCTTCTGTTGAGAATATGGAGGCTGTTGCTGTCCTAACTGACTGCTGGAACTCAGCTAGGAAGGCAGAGGAATCTTTCCTTAAACAGAAAGCTAGGGAGAATTGGGTTAATTTGGGGGACTCTAACACCAAATTTTTCCATTCTTCTCTCAAGTGCAGACAAGCCAGTAACCAGATTGTTAGCCTAACCACTGCAGATGGCAGAACTGTCACGGATTTGCCTGGGATCATTAATGAGGCGGTTGGATTTTATGAAAAGCTCTTAGGCACTCCAGACTGTTCGTTGATCAAGCAGACAGATGCCTACTTTGAGGAGTTGCTTATTCATAAGATTCCTGATGCTGATGCAAGTTCTCTTTGCTCTCCAGTTTCTGATGAAGAAATTAAGTCTGCTCTCTTTTCCATGAGGGGGGATAAGAGCCCGAGTCCTGACGGGTTCTCAGCTTTTTTCTTCCAAAAACTCTTGGGATCTGGTTGGTAAGGATTTCACTGCGGGGGTTCGCTTCTTTTTAATCTTCTTCCATGCCCAGGGAAGGTAAATGCTACTACTCTTGCTCTCATTCCTAAAGTCCCAAATGCTTCCTCTATGGCTCAGTTCCGGCCTATCTCGTGCTGCAATGTAGTTTACAAGTGCATTACTAAGGTTTTGGCTAATCGACTCGGTGGAATCCTGCCCCTCATAATCAGTAATAGTCAGTCTGCATTTGTCAAAGGGAGAATTATTACAGATAATGTCCTGATGGCTCAGGAGCTGGTAAATTCTTATCATCTGGGTAATGTTTCTCCACGTTGTGTCATTAAGGCTGACTTAATGAAAGCATTTGACTCAGTAGATTGGCATTTTCTCTTCTCTGTCCTTCGAGCCATGGGATTTCCGGACCAGTTTATTACTTGGGTTGAAGTTTGTTTATCCTCTGCTATGTTCAGTGTTTCCATCAATGGAGGATTATGTGGTTTCTTTCAAGCTAAGAAAGGGCTGAGGCAGGGAGATCCTCTCTCTCCCCTCCTCTTTGTCATAGCTATGGAGGTCCTTCACTGTCTTTTTTATAGATTGGCTATTGCAGGGTTTTATCCTTTTCATCCAAGATGCAAGAAGTTGGGGATTACTCATCTTTGCTTCGCGGATGACCTTATGATCTTCACTACTGGGTCTGTGGACGGGGTTAGAAGGGTTTGCAGTGTCCTTCACTCTTTCTACTTACTCTCAGGGTTGAAAGTGAACCCAGCAAAGTCAGAGCTTTATTGCTCAAAATCAGTTCCTGTGCTGATGGTCGATGCCATGGTTTCTATTACTGGTTTTGTGAAAGGTTCCCTCCCTGTGAGGTACCTGGGAGTCCCCTTGATCTCTGGTTCCCTTAGCTCTAAGCATTGTCAAAGCCTGGTGGATAGAATAATCAAAAGGTTTACCTCTTGGTCTGCAAAGTTGCTTAGCTATGCTGGAAAAGCCCAAATTATTGACTCAATCCTTCTCAGCATGTGCCAGTACTGGATGAATGTTTTTATCTTACCAAGAGCAGTGATTAAAGAAGTGGAGAATGCCTGTAATAGATTCCTTTGGGGGGTTACAGGGACAAGTAAGAGAGCTAAAGTTTCATGGAAAGTTATTGCTCGTCCTCGTTCTGAAGGAGGAATTGGGCTCAGAGAACTTCAGTTTTGGAATTGTGCTTGTGCTTCTCGCCACATTTGGTCTTTCATCCTTTGCTCTGGATCCCTCTGGGTAGCCTGGGTAAAGACTTATAGGTTCAAGCAGAAGGACATCTGGACCTACTCTGCTTCACCGAGTGCAGCGTGGTTTTGGAAGCAGCTCCTTAAAGCCAGAGATATAGTCTTCCCTCACATTACCCAGAAGCTTGATGGCTCTTACTTATGGAATGGTACTCCCCTTCCTAAGTTCTCTATCACTAAAATCTGGGAGGTTATTAGGCCAAAAAGTGATAAAGTATTCTGGAGTGACTTCATATGGCAGAACCCGTCAATTCCTAGTCAGAGTTTTATCAATTGGCTCCTGGTCAATGATAAAATAGTCACTAAAGATAAGCTTATTTCCTGGGGGGTTGTGGTCGACCCGACGTGTTTGTTGTGCTCCTCTGGTCTGGATACAAGAGACCACATTTTCTGTGAGTGCTCTTATATTAAGAAGGTCAGGCAGCTTTGTAATGTCGCCAATGTTTCCAGCTCTAGCTCTTGGGATGGCTGTCTTCAGGAGGTAATCTCTGCTTCTTCTCACGGAGGGGCAAAGGCTTCTACGTTACGAGTCGTGTGGCGTGCTATTAACAGCCATGTGTGGAAGGAACGCTGTAGGAGGGTCTTTGGAAATTCCCCGATGGACAGCAATTCTCTTTCAGTATTGATCAGGAAGGAGTCTTTCTGTGTTTTTGGTATTACTCCCAGCTTGTTGGGTTTTTGATGGTTTTTGTTTTCGTCACTCTCACGCTTGTTTTGCAAGATTGGGGGGCTTTTTACAAAGGCAATGATCGGATGCCTTCATAGAAGGAGTATGATCACCTTTGGGGCTCTTCTCTCTTTGCTAGTGGGGTGTCCAACTTGGCAATGTCTTACCCAAAGTTTCCTAGAAACGGAGGGGACACCAAGTTGATTAGGTTTTGCTTGTCAAGTGTGCTAAACCTTAATTTACTTTTGATGGATAAATAAACTGCTTATTCATCAAAAAAAAAAACTAAATCATAACAACCTGCCACATTAGATCCATATAGCTTACTATTACTATGGCTGTATAGAGAGCAAACATAATTAAAACAATGTACATCATAAGTCATAAAAAAATAAACTAGAGTTAGAAATACCTTCAGAATCAAAATCGGACTCCTCGTACTCGAAATGTGAGCATCGCTCAAATTCATCAGCCCAATGATCATTTTGATTCTCGTTCAAATCCCAAGGGTGCATCACTTGCAGTTGCAGTGGCAACATCAACTTCACCTTCCATGTTCTCGGCACAAGCCATCACAACTAAAAAAAATGATGATTTAATAAATTAACAAGACTCAACGATAAATAAGAAAATTCACGAACATGGATGAAGAACTTACTTTCCTCTAGTTCTTCCAAATCATCTAAATCTTCCTCGCCTGGTAGCAATCACGCATTGCGCGATCTAAGCCAATCCTCCGCGCATATGAGAGCCTCTACGATCTTAGGAGTTAACGAACTCCTAAATGAGTCCAAGACTCGACCACTAGTACTAAATGTTGACTTAGAAGGCATGATTGAAATGGGAACTGTTAATATGTCTCTCACCATCCCACTTAGCATGGGATATCGCACACTATTGATATGCTACTAAGCCAATATATCAAATTTTCTTTTTGAATCCCTATGAGAATCCGTTTCCTCACGTGGCAATGTCAAATAATTTCCAAGTCATTTTTTGGAGGGCTAACCTTAGTTTAAGTAAAGTAGCCTGCAAAAAACTGAGATCTACTCGAGGTTGTATTTTGGAATGTCGTAGTAGGAATATGTGGAATGCTAGTGGTAGGTGGAGACATCTGTTGAGGAACTTCATTGGTTGTATGGTGCCTTCCATCATAGTATGCAAACAACTCCTCAAGATCTTCAATCAACTCTTTCAGCAATTGATCACCCCTTTCTTTACTGTATAATTCGTTGAATGTATATTTTGGGAAATCCAATTTGTGTCTAGGATCAAGCACAACAGCAAGATAACACAACTTATTTAACCTTGAGTTATCCCCATCTCGCTCACACAAACACTTGCTTACTTTATGAAGCATTTTCACAACCATCCTTCTAACATCTTCATCACCACTTTCCCCATCTCTCTAATATGTAAGGAGACATTGATAAGTTCTCCAAGAAAGACATGAGCTGTGACATATGAAGATCCTGAAGCAAGCACCATCAAATCATGAAAGAACTCAAGGTATGGTAGCAAGTTTCTCACACTCTCCCAATCGGTTTGTTCCAAAGGCCCAATCACCATGCATTTGTACTTCTTCTGCATTAGCTCGAGTGTATAGTCAAAATCCATAGATTCTAATGATCTTATAGGCCTCTCAAATGCTTCAGCCACTTTCAACATCAAATTGGTGGAATTACAGTTGATAATTATCAATTGTAATTGCAAAAATACTCTTCAAATTCCACTCTTCTAGACAAAATGCAATTACCGTTGCAATGTAACTCCCCTTATGACTGTATATTCTTTGAAAATTGATAATCTTACAATTTGTCCCAATAAAGTGAGTTGTAAGGCAGAAATAGTTATAATTCTGCACAAACGTCCAACAATCAGTAGTTAAAGACACCCTCCCATAACACTTTGTTGAAAATTATGTTCTAAGTTTGTCTTTCTCTTCAAGAAATATCTTCAAGCAATCTTCTCTAACAGTCTTCCTACAAGGCATTCTAAACCTTGGACATGCCACAATCATGAGCAAATTGAATATGAACTTCTCCACGAAGCTAAAAGGTAACTCATCCACAATGATCATCACAACAACAGTCTGCCTCACCTTAACTTGGTCAAACTTCCAATTGCCAAAATCCACTTCACCTTCACCATCACCACTAGGTTGGAAGCTTAACAGCATCTGGCTCGAATTTCCAATATCTGTCTGCTTCTTCCCACAGTTTTTGTTCAAATCAGCTGCGAGGTTATTCCCACAGCGTAAGCATTCAACCTTTTTCTTCCCCTTGTCATCAATATGTGGGCTTAAAATCAATCCAAATAGTGGATTTATTGTTAAAATCCTTATTCTTAATTTTCTACCTTGGTGTCCTAATTGGGGTTTCAGTTGGCAAGGACACTGTTGGGGTTTCAGGTTGCATGCATTATCGGAGTCTCATTTGGTGGTTGAGAAGTTTCTGCTTGAGCGTTAGACTCATGACAATGTTGTTTCTTTCTTGTAGAATGTGAAAGAGGTCTTGGTTGCTTAGAAAACTTGCTACACTTTAGACTTTTTCTGCTTTTACTTTCCATTATAGGTGATGACACAAAACATGCAGTACCTTATAGAGTAGAGAATAATGAAACAGAAAACTGTTTTGTTAAGTACATAGGCATAAGAAATAGGTCATCAGGATAGGTAGAAGAAATAACATTCAAGATTAACATTCAATTGTTACCAAACATCCTACTATAGCATATGCATCTCAAAACAATAGGCAGTATAGACTTGACAGTGAATGTAATCTCAGTATGACATTGTCAAGTTTTTACTGCCATAAAACCCTATATTGCAGGGGTTTGCAAAACAGAAAATTAATTAAAGTTTAAGGTTGAAGTAAGATTCATATATTGCTTGTTGTGAATTCATTTGACCATCAACTACCCAAGAATTTCATCCACTTTGCCTCAGATCAGATATATGAATTCATTTACTTTTTACCAAGTTCAGAAACAGGTAATAGTGAACAATAGAACCCAAAATCATAAAAAGAAACTACCTAACCCTGACTTTAGTTCATTTGGTCATCAACTACCAAAGAATTTGTATCTTAATTAAGCCTACACTTGTGATATGAATCACACCAAATACAATGAAATTTTAGTTGCAAAAAAAAACTCAGTAGCATTTATAAAGGCATGCCCAAATGGAGTACCTTAACAAATTGAAGTAGGGAAGTTCTCAAACAGCTTTACTGTAGTAGCCTGACCTGGAACATCATAAATAAATATATATTAGTAAAAGAACACAACTATAAGATACTAGTTTGGGAGCTAAGGCAAAATTACTACTAGCTAGGAGGGGAATCAATTTGAAATCTCCAAACCTCAATAAAGTAGAATGAGGAGGAAACCCTCACCCAACTCCGTAGAAGACAAAAAGAGTTCCTACAAATAGTAAAACAGAAAGAAAAAAAAATTGCAATAGGAGTAAAATAATCACCGCATCCAGCCACGACATCGGGTCCAAAATGACCCCAAAGGCTGCCCCGTAAACAATGATCTAGGGTTTGAAAAATTAGGGGTCACAAACCTTACATAGTTTATGACAAACTCCTGCACATAATGAAGCTGAAGAAGAAGAAGAGGATTGTTGGAATCTGGCTATTGTTAGTTGATGTCGTAGATTAAGGTTGGGTCGAAGTTCAGATTGAACCTCAAACTGAATGGAGTTCTCATCTCAGTTGCAATTGACGATAAGAAATTGGGTTGCTTTGTTGAGGACTTTGTTGGCTTGACGTGGAGAAAACTACCCTTTAGCTGGAATAATCAGAGGAAGAAGAGCAATGAATCAAAGAACAGGCAACGGAGTGAGTGAGGAAAAATCCAGAAAGTGAGTCGATTCCTTCTCCTTCGGAAAAGAAGGAACACAAAATGACAGTGGGCTACTCCGCTACTGATCTGGGGTGGTCCGAAACATGGGAATTGTTGGTTGACCAGGTTATTCGGGTACCCAATTATAGGACCAGACCGGTTTCATACGGGCAGCAGACTACCTGAATATAATATATATCATCCAGGACGGGTTCGGTCTCTCTTTTTGGGTACCGGGTTGATCGGAAGACCTGTCTGTTTCACCGGGTATATAGGTACCCGGACCGAATCCCAGGCCTATCCAAACTCAGATTCTTCCTTTGCACGCCCAAATCTGTTGGATTTTATGTGTCATTTGAACATGTAAGAGAAAGACTTGGCCAACACTCCAAGGATGAGCAGTTTGCTCCACTTTCTTCTCACCCTAATCTTCTCTTCGTTAGGGATCCTAATTGTAGGTTACGCAGGATCGTCTTCTCCTTTATCAAAGTCATCCAAAATGAACAACTCCTCAGCATAAGGACTAGCATTCTCATGTTGTTCTCAGAAAGATAGGCTTGTTCTGACGCGACTCGAGTGCAAGGGGCTCTCAACTTTCTTTTCTTATTGTGTAACATCGCAACCCGTTACTCCAACTTCACTCGTCGTCTTAGCTCTCTTGACGACCTTGATCGGTGAAGCATCAGGCAAGTTAGCGATACTAAACGGCAACAAGCCTGTCATCGAGGCCGACATCACGTTCGAGCAAACACTAAAAAACCACAACTTCTTTCCGAGCTTGTAGGAGAAAGCTAGGAAATTCATGGCTTAATTAATAGGTTTTTCTAAATTTATCAACATTTTATTTTAATAAGCTTGACTAGACCCAATAACTATACTTGAGAAAACCGAGAAGTTATCCTAGACATTAGGCATGGGCCCATAGTTAAGCTTTCCCTCCTCAATCACACACTATGAAGATTGGGCTTCAACTCAAAATTCGCATGGGTCGATCACGATATAGGAGCAGAGAAAAAACTTGGCGAGTAAAGTAGCTAGTAGTAGTAACAAACCAAATAAATACTAGCCCCTCCATATTCTTCTCCTAAAAAATTTCTGTTTCCTAGTACATCAACAACAACTACAACACGTCTCACATGATATCATCATCTCCTTTCTTTTAATGTTTTCTGAATCTTTCAACTCTCAACGCCGCCGTCATCTTTCTTACGTACCCATTCATCTTTCTTTCCAAACAAATATGCTCCGACTAAGCTTTTCATGGGACAAAACAAACCAAAATTGCCAGGCCCAGGTACCTACAACAACAACAACAACAACTTATATTCATTCACATTGAATTTTTTGCTTTGTCTTTTTCTTATCAACGGAGGAGGGAAATCAGCTCATAGCTCTTGATTACCGACGGATTGTTATTTTTCAACAGTTGAATTTCAACGCTGGCCTTCCTGGTCCTCTTACTGATTTGATTATATTCAAAGCTGTCTTGTCACTCAGCGGCCTCGCCGCCCTCTTTGTCGTCCGAAGAAGCCTGTCATGCGCTCTGGAGCTCACCCTCCTCTCCGCTGCCTTAAACTTGATCTTCCTCTCCGATTTGCTCCCCTTTCTTCATGAAAAGGTATTTATTATATAATCATACTTCAACTTAACCTAATTTGCGTGTTTTTTTTTTCTTTTTCTTAACTACTAGGTACATTGCAGTCATCCATAATTAGTATTAATGGATGTGTAGTTGTTATATTTTCTGTCAATTATTTTCATAAACTAGAAATAAAACCCTAATAGTTAACTGCATGAACATAATTCCACAGGACCACAATTATGTTCTTTTCTATTGGCTTACAATATGTAAAGAAACTTTGGTATCAAAGACTTGGTAACAAGCAATGGCGTAACCAGGATTGGTATATGGGGGAGCAGAATTGTAAATAAAAAATTGGTGCCACCAACAAATTTGAATAATAGTATAAATTTTTCATACATCTAATACTAAGTAAAAATACATAATAAATGTTTTTGTTATAGGTTGCTTAATTAGTAAAATAATAATTATATGTGCCACCGGCAATTTTTTTTCAAATTTGAATAATTTATGATCAAATATTTAATTATTACACACTATAAGTGAATTATGAGTAACTATTACGTAAAATTTAAGACAACATTTCACCGAAACAACGTAGTAGGGGAGCCGAACTTCAAATACCCCGGCGCCAAATTTCGAAAATACCAAAAAATACATGTAATATTAGACTCAATACCGGGGGAGGGGGCGCCATGCTCCCCCCTAGAACCGCCATTGGTAACAAGAGGTCAAACAATATTTGTACAGGCTAAGGAAACCAAGCTGTGCTTCAATTCCACGACGGAGAATTACAAGGCGAGCTTGTCCATGTCAAACGAAACGTGGCAATCCATTGCATTTCTGTTGTTTCTGAGTATAGAGACTGGAATGAATGCCAAAATGATGTACAGAGAGAGTTCGTGGTTGGCTTTGGTGTACTTGGTCGCGTCAATCAGCTTAGCTATTGTTAGGTTGGGACATCCAGCATCGGTTGTCAACTCTAATGACATGTCTAATGTCTTTGGTCTTCACTTGTCCCAGGTAATTAGTTTCATTATTATTACTCTCAATCTCTTCTTTCGTATTAATGAGATTATAATATACTACTATAGGTTAATATACATAATACTAGTGCTTCGCTGGAATAATGTGTTTTTTTGTTTTTGTTTTTGTAGATGATTAGTGATTTATTATCAAGCATGCCGGTGGTTGACCTTTCAGACGAATCTTTGACCAATAATGATCGATATGACGGTTACAGTGATGCTTTTGAAGAAGCTAAGGAACCTGAGGGATCAACTGCTGATGATTGCACTACTGTGGTTGACTATGGCCACGAAGAGATCGACGGTCCGCATGAGTCTTGTTCGAGTGATGTAGAAAATAAAGGACGTCGGATTGACGGTGGGGAAGTGGACGGTCGTGATGCAAAAGAGGGGATCGAAGGTAAGCAAACAACGGTTGAGGATGAAGACGGACTATCTGATGGGTGGCAATGGGAGCACATTGTTGTTCCAGAAGAAGAAGAATAAATATATTATCCAGTAGATGACAAGTTTTAAAAGGAGGATCGGAGATAGGAGAATACGTACTGGTTGGCTTATTAATGTTTCACATGCATGCATGCATCAAGGCTGCGAAAGTAGTAATTACAAGGTTAGATGGGTTTGAGTTAATGTTGACGGAGATCATCAGAAACGATCAGTTTTATTTGATTATGATCTTGGGTTTTGTAATTTTGGGTCCTAATTATGTACCACTAGTGGCACAATGTCAAAATATGTTTGGATTAGGGTAAATGTGAGGATGGGTCAGCGCCTAGCATCTCATGGAGATAGGCGCTGGTCAAAGTACCTAAACGAAATTTGAAATGGAAGGATCTAAACGGTAAAGCGGTCAAAGTAAAAGGAGATAAAATGAGCCATATATAATACAAGGGTTATCTGTTAAGTAGGCAAAGTAGAGGAAGCAAAGTACTATTTTTCCTAATTTATAAAATGATGTCAATTTAGTATATATTATCAAAATTGAATGTATGCTTGAGCAGGAGAGCAAAGGCACATCTTCTATATCACATAACATGCACATGATTACATTAGAATGGATTTTTACCATATGTGAAAATGTGAGAAAGTTGCTTGCAAGTGCACGTGTGCTACAACAGATGCATGGTTGTATTTTGTTGTCCCTAGGGTGTTATGCGCTGGCTGGCCTTCATGATCCTTGAGAGAAAATCAAATCCCAATACAGGAGGTCAAGTCTACCTCCATGATCTCTGACAGGTTATTCAAGGTCATGCGTGTTACGTAATGAGTGGCATTGCCTGAACGTTGAACCGTTTGAAAGCGACACCAAAGAGCATCTATCTTCATACACTTTCTCATTCACAGTTTCACCTCAAACATTGGTGATTTGTTCCTCTCGTAGGCAAAAGAAAACCAATTGTGTATCCCTTTCGAGGTCCACCTGCAAAAAAACAGTCACCAACAACAAAAGCAAAACAATTTTTTTCCTCCTTATGAGAGGGTTCTCCGTATGAGATTTACTAGGGTTTTTGCGGCGCTAGGGTTTTTCGTTTTCCGACGCATCGTGATTGAGCAACCATGGAAGAAGGGCTTCGATAGCTGGTGATTGAGGAGGAGGGGGATGTTGGTGTGGAGCTGGAGTAGTTGGAATTGAACGAAGATGTGGATGAGTATAAACATTTTTTGGTCGGTATGTTGATGACGTCCAAACAATACAACTTCAACTTACTGCACCGTATGGAGGGCATCTGGAGACCGGGCAAACGCATGACAGTGGTAGATCTCGGACAAAGGCTCACTACAAAAAAAGAGGGGTTTAGCGTCGGTCGAAACCGCGCTTTTGCTGAAGAGAAGGGAGAAGAAAAAGAAGAGAAGAGGAGAAGAAGAGGAAGAGGGAAGAAGAAGAAGTTGGGAGAGTTTCAGGAGAGAGGAGAGGATTGAGAGAAGTTAGGGTTAGGGTGGTGGTGGCTGATAAAGGAACTGAAGGTCCAGTGGGGTTTAAATAGGTTCGAATTTAGCGTCGGTCGATGACCGACGTATCATGTCGCAAGGAGTAATCTGGTTTTGGGCAAAGACTCCGTTTCTGACCGAAAACCAGATTTAGCGTCGGTTTTAATCAGAATTTAGCGTCGGTCGGCTATCGACCGACGCTAAACCCTCGGTCAAACGCGAGTCAAGGGTTTAGCGTCGGTTCCTGACTGACCGACGCTAAATACTTCCCCTCCGAGCGACGCTAAAGGACTTTTTTTTGTAGTGGCTCTTATTGTTCCGGTTCGACTAAGAGGCAGATTTAAAGTGGGTTATTGAGCGAGGCCCTTAGACGTTCGATAGCGCTTTGCTAGTGCTTAGGGAGATTGGAGGAGGAGAGACGCCGACGACGGTCCCACTCAATAAGGCGGAGTTCTGGGTCCAAGTGCATAACCTACCTGCGGCGTTTTGCTCAGAGAGGGCTAGCAAGATTGATGAGCCAACCGTACCCTGGACCATACCAGAGTTGCCATTGACCCGAAGCCAAGTCAAATCCTTCAAGAACCAGATCAGGACTTACATGGAAGTCATGGAGCAAAGGTGGCCACGAAGAGGATGCTCAGAGGTTCACCAGAGGAGGCTATATCTTGCTGCAAATGAAGGCCTCAAACCCTGAGAAGATGCTGGATCAAACCCTAGGAGTGACGCCTGACCGGGCCAGAAAACTAATGTCGAGCCGAGAAGACCGAAGAGAAACTGAAGCTGGTCCGAGACTACCTCGGACCTCGGACCGAAAGAGCCTGATGCCATCCCCGGATGCTGGTCCGAGACTACCTCGGACCTCGGACCGAGAGACCCTGATGTTGGTCCCGGATGCTGATCCGAGCCAGATGTTGATGTTGATCCGAGACAGCCCCGGACACGGGACCGAGGCAGACTGATGTCGGTTCGAGACAAGAATCCGACTGCGACTAGGAAATTCGACCGAGACAAGGATTCTCACCCGGATCAGGAAACCTTTATGCCATGCATTGAAAACCCGTGTTTTCCAATTTTTTTGGAGTAGGAAACACGGAAAAGGCAGAATCCCAGCCAGAAAGGGATTTTCACACCCCATCCATCGACAACACGGTTTTAGGGTTTCCAACCTAGATTAGGGTTTCTCCGGTTTTGCTGGTTTTACTATTTTAGCCAGTTTAGTGTTCTAATTAGGATTATTTTCCCTTATGAACTGATTTAGGATTATTTTAGACTATTTTAGGAGTTAGAATCGTAGGAGGATTCAGAGAGCCTGTTCCCAAATTCCTCACTTATAAATAAAGGCCTTCGGCCTCATTGTAAGACACACTTTGAAGAATTAATTAAATCAGAACTCAGTTCTTGTTCCCTTTTAAGTCTTTGCTCGTTGTTGCAAGGCTTTGAGTTAAGTTTATCGTTACTTGAGGTATTCACCCTCAGTTGCATGGTACCATTCAACGTTGGACACTTAGGGTTCCTAGTTACATACAACTAGCGGGTCCAATTACTTTCCACCTTGGTTTCTTAGGTTGGCTCGTTGTTCTTGTTACTTGTCTTACGGTATTAGGGTCGCTTGCCCATGGCTGCAAGTGGTTCATATCAAAGATCTTGGGTGACTTCGTAGGGGAGGTGCTGAAATATGATGATAAGTTGCGATATTCGGCGCTAACACCATATATGAGAATGCGTATTCGTATGGATGTTATAGCACCCCTGGAAAAAAATAAGGAGACCTAGAGGTGATTGGCTGACTGGAAGGTTCCAGTATGAACGTCTCCCTACTTTTTGTTACGTGTGTGGGCGAATCGGACACATGGAGAGACACTGTGAAATATTCAATCAAACACATGAGTGGAGCTTGTGCGGAATTGGGATGCGACCCTACGAGCTGAGATTCGCAAGCCAATGTTGTTGGGAGGTGAGAAATATCTTGTCTCGGAAACGAAGCCTAATGACGAGGAGGAATGTAGTCAAGGAAGGGATCCCTTGCGAAGCATTGACATGAACATTCCGGGCATGGGATACCTGCACCGATTGTGGCTGCCCTAATGGGAAATCTTGGAGTGTGTGTGGTTGGCTGGAATGGTAATAAAGAATATGAAGCTGGGGAAGGAGGGGTAGACATGGAAGGGGTGGAGATTATGGAGGATAGGAAGCGTAGAAGAGGTATGGGTGGAGATGTTGGATCATCGGAAGTGAGGTTTCACGTCCCAAAAATGTGGAGAAGGCAGGCCAGAATGCCACGACCTGCCACCGCAATGATTACCTTATGTTGGAATTGTCGGGGACTTGGCCAACCTCATGCAATTCGTGTTATTGAAGAGTTAGTAAATTGAGGTCCGGCTTGTGCAGGTACTAACGATTGAGTTGGAATATTCTCTTGGTTCCTTTAGATGCCCCCGGTTCCTTTTTTACTTTTGCTGGAACAGTTTTATATTGGCATTATCCTTAGAATCTAGATTCTTAAAGTGTATGTTGATTAATTTACCTATGAATTATTGGTAGAGTAGGTAGGCTGGACTCCACAGCCTAGGGTTATTTGTTTTATATCATAAGGATTGAGATAAAATCTTATGAACAATTTGATTATACACAGTAAAGAAAGGATAAAAAGAAAGAAAATAGAGGATAAAAGTAGAGGGAAAAAAGGGTTAGTAATAGTAGGGGTCCCGGTCTTTGCTATTTGGAAAGAAAAACAGTTCATAAAATATCTTCCAAATGAAGATAACAACCATTGATTCTGCTAATTACGTTTCAAAATAAAATAAAAATGATTCAGCTAATTATACCGTGTAAACTTCACTTTTGTTGGCTGGATTTGTCTAGTATGTTATACTAAAACACTGAAGTAATGTGAGTGTTCCCTACTAAGATCAAACTTTAGGACTAGTTTTGATAGTTTGTTTCTTTGAATTTGTGAATTAGCCCCTCACTACTATTGTTGTACTCGTTTGTGTTTTCCAGTAGTGATGGTTTACTTTGAATTGTGCTTCTCCGGTAGAAAAGGTGTTTTATTCATGCTTTTTGTCACATGGACTTATTCTGTATCCATTGACAATCTGGTGACTCTACTAAAACCGAAATTTCCATGGAAGCGCCATATCAATTTTCTGATCAACCCTGAAAGCAGAGGCATGGTTTATCCACATACTGTTACTATTTCATTTCCTCTCATGGTAGTTTGCTGACACGTTTGACTAATTAAGAAATTGACACGTTTTGACTCTTCCTCTCATTTCAGTTTACACCCACCACCTGCCTTTGGTTCATTGCTTGACCTAGAACTTGCTTATGGAGTTTAAGATAAGGATACTGGTCGTGCAATTTACACCCCATACAAATTCTAGGAAGCTTTTCGTGTGAACTTGTTGTTGTCCTAGATTTAAACCTCTCCAACAACCTTTTTTTATAAATATGGTATCTACAAGGGATATAGCTTGTTTATTTTAATATTCTATACAAAACAGAGGAAATATGTTTTCCTGGATGGCTAGCGCCCAGCTGAATACCATTATAGCCATTCCATTATGGATTGGGCTTCACTAGAATTTCTTGTGACATGCTGGTATTTGATAATTTATATTTTGTGAGATTGATGCTTTTATTTTTCTTGCCTCAACTTCAGAGATAGTAAGTAAATGTTGCCTTAGTTGATGTCCACCTTGGTGAACCATGATACCATAGGTCGGAGCTCTTTCATGTCTCCGTTTACGTATCTTCTATTAAAGTCTTAAGAGTATTGGCAGGCACGATAGACCTCAATCATTTTATATGTATTGATTATATCCTTTTTCTTTCACCAACTCGTCGGAATGCCATTTGGTTTCGATGAATTTGATACCCGAGTCTAACACATGCCTCTTTCTACCATTGGCCTGCCTTCATAGACGGTTTCCTTTTCATTTTTTGTTTATCAAAATATATTATGTGCATGTTGATCAGCGTATGCAAATGTCTTATGACTCAAATACCTTTCTCTGTTCTTCATAAATGACATTCGCGACCAGATCCAGTTTTTGCTTTGAAAATACCGTTGCTAGACAGAGTTGACCTTTTTATTTTTTTCATTTGGTCTAACCTGTGATCTTTTTTTTCTGTTTTGGATTATGCTTCATCACTCATTTGTCAACAGGTTACCTTTTCTATCCTGATCATCCACTAATCAAGGTTGTTTCTTTCCTTAACAGCCTTATGCATGAAATTGCAATTTTGCACAAGTGACAAGCCGAAGCTTCTCAGTCAGGTACTTCAAATTTTTTTATATGCTATAATCGGTTTTTTCCTTTCATCTACTGATCGTTTAATCTTTCACTGGATTTTTACTTTAGTTGACTTCCTTTCATCACTCACTTTTTTTTTTTGGTAAGAAACGGTGACAAGCACCTTAATCATTAATAAAAATCAGCCGGGTCTCAGAGATCCCCATACAGTCGTAGCGAACATAGTAATTGAGATTACAATCAGAAACGTGAACATTGTGACTCCCAAGCGGGTAGTCATAACCAATGGAGACGAGATAATCCGCCGCATTATTTCCATCTTTCATTTAACAGTAAAGTGTCATATTGGCATCATTCTAGTAAATTGTTTTTTTTTTTTTTTGGACTGGACCAAATATCCTTATTTTATGGTCATTTGAGTCCTTGTGTGGGGTGCACCTACTAACTTTTGACATTATTGTGTCATCTTTACATTATTATCAACATAAACTGTTGTTTCCTAATTCACAAGAGTTGGAGCAACTTAAAGTAGTGTTGGAACATGAAATTCCAAAGATTGAGGTCACCACTTCAAACTGTTGTTTTTCTTGTTAGAGTTTTATTATAAATATGGGATTAACAGGCAGATTTCCTAGTTTTTTCTTCTCGCCTTCGTGTCAATCTTCCACTTATGAAACTCATGATGAAATTTTAGCTAGTTGTTGTTGTCTTTTCACTTGATGATCTGAAGTGCATTGCAGAAAATTGGGGGTTAAAATCTTATTTACTTTATTATGTTGTGAAGCAAAACCAAACAGGGACAAATTCTAGATCTTCTGATATGAGCATTCCTACTGCAGCAATTGATGTTTGGGAGATAGATGTAAGTTTATTGAAGTATATGAAGTCAAAATTGCATATGGACCCTATGGTGACATGTGAGTTGTCATTTCTGAACATTTGTTGTTGTTTTCCTGCTCCCCTAATAGTTCTTGTTCATTAATGTGACACGATTGAAGCAGGTATAAAGGTACCTTCTGGGGTTAAGATGTGGCTATTAAGCACTTAAAGGCAGAGCACCTAAGTGACAAAGTCCGTAAGGAATTTGCTCAAGAAATCTTTATTCTGAGGTTTGTTAATTATGTGACTTCTCTATAAATTAAATTCTGTATCAAATTATAGTAACTGTCTCCATTGTTCTTCTCCTTGTTTTAAATTTTTCGGTTTCTTGAAGTATAATCTCTAATTGAATGTTGAATAAAAAGATAAAATAAGGAATACAATTCATGTATAACCTCCACATTTCCGTTTAACTAGAATTAATAAGCTTTATGACTGTCCTTTGTCCTACTATCATGGACGTGTGCTTGTTGTTGTAAGTTTCCCATTGCACTTCTCCTCCATGAGATTCAAATGCTTTCTTTTCCATTTTTCTTTGTAGGAAAGTCCGACACAAGAATGTTGTTCAATTTTTCGGTGCATGTACCAGACCTCCAAACCTGTGTATCCTGACAGGTAGAAAAGTGTACATGTAGATATACACTACAGGAAACTGATTATTTAACAGCGGCATAAATGCAATTTAACAGCAGGTGTGGCCGCTGTTAATAACTTTAACAGCGGCCACATGCGCTGTTAAATTGGCCAATGTAAAAATCAATTAACAGCGGCAAAAATAGGCCGCGGTTAAACTGTGTATTTTAACAGCGGCTATGGCCGCTGTTAAATTAGTTCGACGATTAAATGAATAGCCGGAGCTCCGGCGATAATAGCCGGTGCTCCGGCGACTGATTCTTCGGTGGCGATAATAGTCAGTGCTCCTGATGACACTCGATTTAACGTGATTATCAGCCTCATTTAAGCGACATTTCCTTGCTTAAGACATGGTTTTTAGGGTAGAATAGTGAATATTCAATCGATTGCCCTATCTCGTGCCATTTGTGTTACCTTGTCCCGTTTCGGGTCTATTTGATGGTTTTCTAGTGTTTTTATGTTAGCACAGGTTTTTGCCGTCAAATAAAGTAGCCAAGGACGTGTCTAAGGCGTTGGAACCTCAAGGAATTGCATCAGAATCGATCCAAGGAGCCAATCAAGTCGAAACAATTCCTGCCCGGTTTACAAAGGAATTTTCGCCGAAAATACCCTAGCATTTTCGACGAAAATACATGCACAAAATCACTGATGCCGACTGAAGGAAGTTTTCGGCGAAAACCCTAAGTTTTCGACCGAAAACTATTGGACCGAAAGTTACAGGAGAAAGCAGCCGGCGGGCCATCCATTTACAAAGGAATTTTCGCCGAAAATTCTTCAATATTTTCGGCGAAAATATCAGGCAAAATCCGGCTGAATTAGGGTTAAGTATAAATACTTAACCGGCGGCCCAAAACGAGGGGGGAGAGACTTTCATACCTCATAATACATCAATTTTACCGAACTTCGGAATTCTCTCAAGTTCTGAAGCAGAGAGTTTGGAGTCCGAAGAGCCGGAAAGAGATCGTGACGCCATCACTTCCATCTCGAAGACTCGGAGCTAGGATTGCAGTTTACCGAAGATCGAAGTCTGCCAGAGTCGTCTTAATTAGGTTTTTCAGATACTTTTCTGTTCTTCCTTTGTATGATGAACTCCTTCTTTGTCTTTGATTCTTTTGTGATGAATATGTGTAGCTAAACTCTTAGAGCTTAGACTAGATGAACCCTAAGTGACCCAGGGCTTTAAAGCGGTCACGGATCGGCGGTGATTAGATTCAAACTTCAATCAGTTTCTCTTTCATGTTTGATTTGTTCTTCATTGTTCATGTTTCTTGTCTGGATTGATCTCCTAGATTAGATTCTTGTTAAGCTAAGGATAGAAGCGAACGCTCGCCTTACTTTAGAACATCAAATTGAACAATTAACCTTATAATTGGAGCGTGCCTTTCGTAGGAACCGGTTAGGGTTAATCCACTGCAAGAGTAACTCATAAATCGTTAGTAATTCCACCAGTTAAGTTAAGTCGTTGCGAGAGGCGACCGTACCCGGGCGACTAATTAATCTTGGTAGCTAGAACGGATAGAGCGAACGTTCGCCGGTCTTAAACCTAAGGGTCAGGAGTTATGGTGGTGTCTTAGAATTGATTGAATGAGAATCGAAATCCGCTGATCTGTTGATTGCCAATGCTCTAGGGAACGAAGGGGGATTCAAAGTCTAAGTTCGTCTGTCATCTCTGTTTTAATCAACCAATTTCCATTCTTTTCTTAGTTTCAATTTTTAATTTTTTCTGCATTTCTTAGAATTAGAAGTCGTGGAACTCACACCATGCACGAAGTGTTTAAATCTGAGTAATTTGCCAGCTTATTTGAGTAGTCAATCATAGAAGACCCGTTGAATACGATCTACCCTAGCTTGTTAGCTTTGTTAGTTATTTGTTTGAACCAAAACAACGATCTTAGGTTCATCAAATTGGCGCCGTTGCCGGAGACCTTCTTTTGATTGTTTGAAAGAAGAACTGGCAATTTATTCTTTCTATTCCATCTTTCACTTTTCCACCCACTTTGATTTTACACTGGGTTTTGTTTGTTTTTGTTATTTGTAGGTTTGTCACAGGTGTATGCATCGCCGCCCTTGGACTCGCTCTCAAACCGATAAGGCTAAGAGTATAGAGAGACCAAGCAGTTCTGCTCCACCTCGACAATCACAGATTCCAAGGAGAGGCAGAACCAATCCACCTCCACCCGTCACTCCGATTAAGATTGAGGAACTGAAGGAGAGTCCTTCATCTTCACCGTTACCGTCACCTACATCCGTTTCATACACCGAGTCACTTTCACCTCCTCCATCTCCTACCATGACTGATCAATTACCACCACCACCACCACCAGGCGGAAATCCACCACCGCCGCCTGCACAGAAAAGTCTAGCCGATTACAACAAGCCGAGCGCGACTAGCATTCGATCTGCCATTGTCGTACCGCGCATTGAAGGAGATCCTGACTATGAGATCAAGATTCCATTCTTGACTATGATCTCTAGGGATCTACAGTTCGAAGGCAGGCCCCTAGACAATCCGTGCACTCATCTTGCAGACTTCCTTGATCTCTGCAGCACTTTCAAGAACGGAAACCTAGACAAAAATACTCTTTGTTTGAGAGCTTTCCCGTTCTCTCTTAAAGGAGCTGCTAAGAGGTGGCTTACTGGCAAACCACCTGGATATTACACTAATTGGGATACTCTGGCTCAGGACTTCGTTGAAGAATACTTCCTTCCGGCCAGAACAACAGCCATCAAGGACAGCATCGCCAGGTTCTCCCAGAAAGAAGGAGAAAGCTTATATGATACTTGGAATCGATTCCAAGAACTTCTCTACAACTCTCTCATCATGGATTCGAGCAGAGGCAGTTAGCTGAAATCTTTGCTCGAGGTCTTCGAGAAGAATCTGCCAAGTGGGTCAATTCCCTAGCTGAAGGGGATTGCACTACACTCACACCTGAAGCTGCTCTTCTTCACTTCGCAAACTGTGCTTCCAAGTCAAGGAACTGGGAACGACAATCTGAAGGATCAAGGAGCAAGCTCGATCTCGAAGCAGCTATCAAGGCCGAAGTAGAGAAGCATTTGAAGAAGTCTACCACACCAGTCAAACCGCCGGCAGCTTCTGTCTATGTTGCCGATTGCGAGTGGTGTGGAGTTTGCGCACATAATGGAGGCCGATGCCAGAATTTTGGTAAGACAGAAAATCTGGTCCGCCGAAGAGGTAAATTTCGTTCAACAAGGCTTCGTTAATAATCAGAATGGTTATGCTGGCTACCGCAACTTCAGGCAGCAAGGGAACTATCAAGACAGACCTCCCTACAATGCTGGCGCCAACCATAACCAGAACCAGAATAATCGCCCGGCTGGTCCAGCTCAGGATCAGAAGCCTAACCATCCGCCGGCAGGTGTCTACCAGCCACCGCACCGTAATCCGGGTAACTATGGAACTGCTCCTAGCAATCGCCAGAATCAATATTTGAATAACACCTATCCAGGGCAGCAGTACCAGAAGGAAAACAACGTCAGTGACCTGGACAAGAAGCTTAGCTAGATCATCACCAGACTCGATGATCATGACAGTCAGTTTAAAGCTCAAGCTCTTCTCAATCAAGAACAGATAGCAGCCGGTCAAAGAATTGAGCAAGCTGTGAACAACATCTTGAGCATGCTAGCATCTGGTCGACCATATGGCCAACTTCCGAGCCAGACAGAGCCAAATCCGAGAAAGGAGCAAGCCAAGATGGTATCTGTTAGAAAATTTACAAGCTTATCTGCTGATGCTTGTTCTGTTTTACGCAGGATCGCTGAATCCCAAGAGAAGAAGGAAGCACTACAAGTGGCGCCTAAGGAGGAAGATCCCCCTCTTGCACCGTACGTCGTGAAGCCTCCTTTTCCAAGAGCATTGCTGCCGAATGCAAGGATCGAGACTGGCATGAAGGGGAATAAAGAAGGATATCCTGATGCTCGTAGCAAGAAACCTTCCTCTCCATATCCAACTAAGTGCTCTGATCCTAGTTCTTTCACTCTACCTCTTGCTATTAATGATGTTGAGATAGAACGTTGTTTGGTTGATCTTGGCGCGTCTGTTAATGTTATGCCTATGAGTCTATATGAAAAAATGAACCTAGGAGAACTTGAACCGCCGAGTATGCAACTTATCTTTGCTGATAGATCACTTAAAACCCCTAGGGGAGAAATCAAAGACGTTGTTACTAAATGTGGTCCTTTCACGTTCTTAGCTGACTTTGTTATCATTGACACTAGTAAGGATGATTCTACCATTCCCATAGGACGACCTTTCATGGCTACTACTGGAATGCAAATTAACGTTCCAAATGGTTCTTTAACTTTGAGATTTGGTAAAGAAACGGTCACGTTCCGCCTTAAAGACGAAATGAAATATAATCCTAAGAATGAGGAATTCCATTGTTTAGCTGTTGAAACTGTGGAGTTGACTCCGGTCAACTCAGTTACTGATGTCTCTTCTAGTGTGCCTAGATCAATCGTTGTTGCAGGTGCTGGACAGGTTACTAAGAAGAAACCAGATCCTCCTGTTCCTTAAAAGCCGCCAAAGAAGAAGGAACTGAAAGCCTCTTCTAAGCCACCGAGCACAAAGCCTAGCAGACCTCGGGGAAAGAACAAGAAGACGAAGACTAACATGGTCTGGAGACCAGTTGTGCCGCCACCTTCTATCGAGCCAGCTGCACCACCAATTCGTTCCAAGCTACCGGCGCCAGAACAAGTATGGAAGGAGAAGCCAAAAGCATCTCCTAAGGAAATACTGACGATCACGATCCTGGTGATATCAAGCCGGAGGTTAAAGAAAAGAAGGAGCCGATCGTTCTCATTCTGTCCACTGTCTTCCTTGTGGAAGACGATCCCTTGACAGAACTGTTCGGACCCTTCACAATCACTGACCACCTTCCTGACGGACGTACCAAGCTCTTACACGCGAACGGGAAGAAATTCATGCTCACCGGAGAAGCCCCGAAGCTCTACTTTATGAACTCCGATGCTAGCATTAAGGAGAATCTGAGTTGGGATATCTCCTAATACCATCCAGGTATCGTCCAGCTCAAGGACGTTAATAAAAGAGCGCTTCGTGGGAGGCAACCCACGGCTGGAGTCAGTTTTTTATTTGTGTCAACCTTAGTGTTTTAGAGTCGGTTCGGGGGAGCCAAAAGTGTCAGTTTGTTTGTTTTCATATTTTTCGTGTGTAGTCTGTGTGTCATAGTGTCAGTTGCAAGTCGATTGAGGTCTTTTCGATTTTTTTGGATTTAACTGTGATTTTCTGAAGTTTGCCGAGATTGCGAAAATATTTTCAATCGTAGAGTTCAATATTTTCGGCGAAAATAACCCATATTTTGGCGAAAATTCTCTTTGAAATCCCACAGAGTTTTCCAAACGTTCCTATTTCACGTTTTCGGTGAAAATGTATTAAAGTTTTCAGCGAAAATTTCTTTTGAAAATCGGCAGTACTTTTTAACTAACATTTTCGGCGAAAACTTGCTGTTATTTTCGCCAAAAATGTCTTTGAAAATCAACCAACTATTCACTTTAAAATCCGGATTCACCCTCTCTCTCTCTCCTCACTTTCTATTTTCGAAACAAAGCCGAAAATTCCCTCTGTTTTCTCAAACCGCCGACCGCCGCCACCATTTTTTGTCGCCGACCGCTCCCTTCCCCTCCTTTTTCCGATCATTTTAAGCCCTAGAACAGCCGAATCGGAGCTCTACAGCTCTAGTTCACCCAAACCCTAAAACTTGCGATTTTTCACCGATTTCTCCCAATCCGTTCATTTTTAACATCCATGGCTCAAGGTAAGTTGTAGTAGGGCTGGCTAATGGGACGGGCTTGGGTACCCGTACCCATTAAGAAACGGGTAGTGGGTACCCATTAGACTCGAAGCTCATCCCATAGCCCGAACCCGTTCGGGTAGTGGGTACCTATTAATGATAATGGGATCGGGCCGGGTACCCACTATACCCACTAAAGCCCCACTAAACAAAAATAATATATAATCAAAATTTATTTAATTGCAAACAAACTTGCAGTGCTGCACAAATCAGAATTTTTAAACAATGTGAAATGCTTATGAAATGTGAAATGGGTAATGTGAAATCAGAATTTTGTAAACAGAAAAACTTAATAAACTGGACAGCAACAACAACACATTACAGCAGCAGCATTCTGTCAGCACTGAGCACACTTTCAAGCTTCTAATATCCCACTCACTTAGTACATCCATAACTGAATCGGCCACATCTTCTCCTTTGTGACTAACGATCATCCTGAATGCGATGATCTTCTTATGCAACTGCCAATTCCTTCCAATGAAATGAGCAGTTACACATATGAAGTTTTTGGTTTCGAAGATTGGTCCAACAATCTGTGGTTATTGAGATCCTCCCCATTCCCTTTGAGTGGAATAATGACTTCAAGCTGTCCTTTCTCTCCAAGAATAGCCTCGCGCAATCATCCCTAATGGCCCTCCTACCTGGAATCTCAAACATCGGGCAACAACGAGCCATAAATCGTGTGAAACCTAGCCTCTCAACAAACCTAAATGGGAGTTCATCCAAAATTATCATTTCAGCCAACGCGAGACGAACTTCTTCAGCATTGAATACCCAATCCTCTTTTGAAACAACACCATCTTTCTTCACTTGATAACTCAATTTTGGTTGTGTCTGTAAGTCCTTGAACTTCCTCTGACATGACTCATGGTGATTCTTCAATCCATTAGTGCCACTATTGCTTGAGTTGGCTTTGATGATTGCCTCACACCGGTTGCATTTCCCATAACGGACCTCTCTCGGTGGATTACCTTCCATACAATAAACTGCAGTAAAACCTTCCCAATGCGGAGACCTCAATTGTTTTTTTCTTTGGTTGAATACCCCCAGAGCCGGATGCAGCACGTTCCTCAACATGTGCACCATCAGCTGGTACTGCATTACTAGCTTCATTTGTTATTGGCGCATCTTCTTGTGGTGGTGTAGGCTGTGGAGCTGCAGCATTACTTGCCATCTTACTGAAATAAACAAAATACAATCTTTTGAGTTTTGAAAACAAAACAACAACATAGCAGATTAACCAAATTAACTAAACAAGAAAGAAGAAAGAGCAAATATGCACACGGTAACCAAATTAATCAAACATTAAGAATGAGGCTAAATGGATGATAATAATGATTCCCTGTGAGAAATTGGTTTGGGTTTGAAAGCACCAACTTTGGTTTTGTTTGTTTGAGTAGTAGTAGAAATTAGTAAACAAATACTAATGGAATTGGAAGCCTGGAAGGAAGGTGATGATGGTGACGAATGAAGATGGCGACACCACTACTCACTACTTCTTCTTCTTCAAATCATTACTTTGGTTTGTTTAGTTTTGTTTAAAAAGTTGGTGGGATTGCTTACTGTCACAGATCATGCGACTACTAAGTCAAAATTGGATTTTTATATAGTAGAAAATAAACTTGGATGGATGGTTACAGCAGATTTACAAACAGAAACCACCCAGATTTAGCAGAGGAGTGAAAGAAATCAGGAGCCACCCAGATTTGTTGCCGCTCATCAGTCACTAAAGTAATATCAGTAGGAATGAATCGAGTATTCTTGTTGGAAGCGTGAGAATAGCACTATATAGCAGAGGCTAAAGAAATACATGTTGTCGTCCGGTTGAGCAATAGAGCTTCCGACAGAGTAGCAGAGGAGTGCAAGCAATTTCGTCGTCGTCGATGGCTGATGGTCGGCGGCTGTTCCGTCCGACAGAGCTTCCTTCGTCAGTCAGCTTACTCCTTCGACTGAAGAAGCGATGAATGATTGAAGATTTCAACAGATTAGAAATTAGGTTTTAGGGAAAGGGGATGTCGTGAATGGTAATGGAGGAAAGGGCATTTTAGTTTATTATTATTTTAGTAATCGGGCTAAACGGGTTAATGGGTACCCACGGGTATTACCCGTTCGGGTAGTGGGTACCCATTAGACTCGAAGCTCATCCCATAGCCCGAACCCATTCGGTAATGGGTACCCACTACCCGAATGGGTACGGGCCGGGATCGCGGGTACCCATTACCCACTATGCCATTAGCCACCCCTAAGTTGTAGAACTGTTCATTGCGAATCTTTTTACATATTGAATGCTAAATTTCGTCAGGGTTGACTTTCGGTTGACTTTTCGGTTTGCCTCGATTTGCGTGCCGACTGATTTCATGTGAACTAGGTTAGCTGAACTTGTTGAACTGTTCTACCATGCTTAGGGAGTATCGTGCTTAATTTTCATATCGTTTGATCATGTGTTGCTATGCCTAAGTCCTATTATTTGTGATGTTGACTTTTGAGAAATGTCGGTTTGACCATGAAATGTTTTTAATCATTTGGCTGCCTTATGTGCTCATTCTCGTTCCAATTATTGTGTTTGCCATCTGAGACCATATTATACCGTCATTCTTCGATTTGTGATAGTCTTGCCATGATTAGGGTTCAATGTGCTATGATGTTGACTTTTTGAATGTCGGTTTGACTTCTGAACTATGATTGTGCTAATTCCATTCTGGCTGTTCCTGAGCATATATTTTATTGTCCGTGATTATCGGTTAATCTGCTTTGCTTACCCCCACTCGGTTTTCCTCATTTCTTTGTGAAATTGAGTTTTTTCGACTAAGTGTGGGGTAGGGTTTTAGTTTGACTAATCTGGTTTGTTTTCTTGTTTAGGAACACCACTTATGAGCGCAGGACCAAGGCACGACTTGATGGCGCCTCGAGCTCCCAAGTTACCGCTCCCGTCACACCCGCCGTTCAGGGCCCTCCACCAGCATTCCCTGACCGTGCTGGGTACCACCGCACCGTTGCTCGCCTTCCCCAGCACTACTTTGCACGCTACCAGCGGTTTGAGAACACCCTGGAGCTGATGTTCGCCCTCTTTCCATGACGTCACTCTCAGAGCACGATGATGACTGGTACCGGAACGTGCTCGATGCACTGACCCTTGCCGGCCTGCTGGAGCTGACCACGCTCGTCGCCGACTTCCCAGACATCGCTCTCCAGGAGTTTTGGGCGACATTCGAGCTGGACGAGCACAAGAGGAGGCAGCACAGAAAGGTTGTTACCTTCTACCTAGGCGGGGTGCATAGGGAACTCACATATGATGAGTTTGCTGCTCATCTAGGCATCCCCTACGAGCATTACCACGGTCATCACTTCGGCTGGGAGGACGACGATGACGCGGAGAGGAGTACCATGCGCTATGGAGCCACATGACTGGAGTGCCCGGCGATCGCCTCGGGGACCATAACTCAGTTAAGTCGCTCTCTCACCCTTTCTTTAAATACATTCATATGGTTTGGCGTAGATCGCTATTATATGCTCCAGAGAAGGACCGCCACCATATCAGCAAGGACGAGCTTCTTCTTCTTCGCGCCATCCGGGAGAGATATCCCCTTCATCCCGGATGGGTACTTGCTCGCCTACTCCGCAAGAAGACTCAGAGATCAGGTCGCCCTCGCTCACTCCTGGGAGGTAACTTTTCATCGTCTCCTTCGGCCTCAGCCAAGAATATGGCCCGAACATCCCACGCCGCAGAGTACGCACCGTTGGAGGCGATTTGGCGGTCGAGTACAACCTCGATCTGGACATCAGCCCTCTGGTAGCAGCGGATCCTCCTCTAGAAGACGAGGACGAGTCGGAGGAAGAAGATGATGATTTTGAGCAGCAGCCTCAGTATGAGCCAGAGTCTCATGACCATACTCCCTCGCCACACCATCAGGGTATTCACACCAGTCGCCGCCGCACATTCCAGATCCATACCAGGCGCCTCACCCTCAGCACCGACCGCACCCCGCGGACATTGGTGAGCTGTATGAGCGACAGTAGGAGTGGCGCATCACCGACAACGCCACTCAAGAGGCGAGATGGACTATTATGCAGCAGCATATGCACCGCGCTGATAGGCAGTATGAGGCACAGATGGAGTGGCAACGTCAGCTCGGCGATTTCCTCCACTTTCCACCTCCCGGTCCACCTGACCAGCAGTGATCGGGTTGTATTCCTTTTCTGGTCCTTTCTTTTTATTTATTCTTTTCGGATTTCGATCCAACTTTTTTCTGTGTGGATCCGGGGCACTTGTCCCGGTTTCCTTTTTATGTTTCATTTGTTTTTGTTTTGTAGGCAGTATGGAGATTCCCTTTGCTTCGCTTCGGTAGATTCCCTCCGCTCCGAGGACCCGTGATCAACCCCTACACCAACCATCTCGGTCCAGGTTCTTCTACTTCACTCTGAACTCTAGAATTAGTCCTGTGAGGACACAGTCCGATTTAAGTGTGGGGTAGGATGCTAGAGAACCTTGCATGAACTTGATTGCCCTTGATTGTGTTTTCTGTATGCCTCGTGATTCCATTCCAGTCTCTCTAGCATTAGAATGGCTCAGTTCTTGATTTTTGATGTTAAGTTGTTGTTCAAACTTTCATAATGATGCTTAGACTGCTTAACCTAGAACTTGAGAACCAACTTGTATACTTTGATGCTAAATTGCCTAGTCAGACCTAGAACTTGAGAACCAACTTGTATACTTTGATGCTAAATTGCCTGGTCAGAACAGAATTTTTGAAATCACACTTGTAGTTTGTAGCCTTGATTGCATGAAAATGACCGAATCCGACTAGCAAACCAACTGTGAGCTTTGGATCCATTGCACGTAACTTGCAATTTTAATTCTTTTTGAGTGGTTTTCTGTTTGCTTGAATGAGTTAGAATTTGCATGAGACCTACTCGAGACCACACGATGACACGAGTTCTAAAATGATAGGGGCACCTAGATTCAGCTACTAAGCCAGATAGCCTACCTAACGATAAAATCCATTAGGTGTAGACCCTTGAGCTTGACCTGTTCTTTCGGTTCGATACACATTACAGCCATTTCCCATTCTTTCATTTCCCATTGATCCCCTGTGGTTGTAGTTTTAGATTTACCTACCGGAAGTCGGTTTGTGGTAACCTGCCTATAGCCATTAAACAGGTGGTCTTAGCTATTATGTCCAGACGTGTAAACCCCTCTAGCAACTAAAAGAAAAATCGGCACAAAAGAAAAAAAAAGAAAAGAAGCAAGTTTCGAAAAAAATGAAAAGAAGAAAATCAGAAAAGCCGAAAAGGTTTAAAGTTTTTAGTTCAATAAAACGTTCTTCTCCCTACAAATGGAAGAACGAAGTCAAAGAAAAGTCAGAAAAAAAATTGTGCAAAGAAAAATAAAAAGTGCTAGGTTGCTTGAGGGTATCATAGGACGAGCGTTCATTATTCCACCCGTGTCTGGTTAGACGGTAGGAAGCCATAGGCTAGATTCGAGGGAAGTTAGTCGAAAGCTACACCGCACAAAGCCATCATCATACATTCCCATCATCCATCGCATCATAAACCCAAGTAGTGTAAAACTCGTTACAGTCCTAGCAGGGAAGTCCTTCTTGACTGGATACTCGTGTTGTCATAGTGGTGGAGATGTGGTTGAAGTGCAAACTTATGACAGAATTCGGTAACAGAAAATGATTGAGAGCAGAAACACGTCCTTAAACACAGAGAGTGAGAGTTCCCCATTGTACTAAATATTTTCTGTGTGAGGAGTCTGGTCGGTCAGGTCAAATTCGTGCATAATTGGTTGCTACTACTTGTCGTGTGCAGTTTATTAGTGAGACCAGGTAGTTTAGTTGATCTGTATGCATGTTAGGTTTCTTGTTATAGGATCTATTTGTCTAATAATTCATTGTGTTTGATTGAACTCCAATTTAATCGATCTTATCATGTGTGAACATGAGCGTTTCTATTCAGTTTGCTTGAGGACAAGCAAAACCTTAAGTGTGGGGTATTTTGATGACACTCGATTTAACGTGATTATCAGCCTCATTTAAGCGATATTTCCTTGCTTAAGACATGGTTTTTAGGGTAGAATAGCGAATATTTAATCGATTGCCCTATCTCGTGCCATTTGTGTTACCATGGCCCGTTTCGGGTCTATTTGATGGTTTTCTAGTGTTTTTATGTTAGCACAGGTTTTTGCCGTCAAATAAAGTAGCCAAGGACGTGTCTAAGGCGTTGGAACCTCAAGGAATTGCATCAGAATCGATCCAAGGAGCCAATCAAGTCGAAACAATTCCTGCCCGGTTTACAAAGGAATTTTCGCCGAAAATACCCTAGCATTTTCGGCGAAAATACATGCACAAAATCACTGATGCCGACTGAAGGAAGTTTTCGGCGAAAACCCTAAGTTTTCGACCGAAAACTATTGGACCGAAAGATTACAGGAGAAAGCAGCCGGCGGACCATCCATTTACAAAGGAATTTTCGCCGAAAATTCTTCAATATTTTCGGCGAAAATATCAGGCAAAATCCGGCTGAATTAGGGTTAAGTATAAATACTTAACCGGCGGCCCAAAACGAGGGGGGAGAGACTTTCATACCTCATAATACATCAATTTACCGAACTTCGGAATTCTCTCAAGTTCTGAAGCAGAGAGTTTGGAGTCCGAAGAGCCGGAAAGAGATCGTGACGCCATCCCTTCCATCTCGAAGACTCGGAGCTAGGATTGCAGTTTACCGAAGATCGAAGTCTGCCAGAGTCGTCTTAATTAGGTTTTTCAGATACTTTTTTGTTCTTCCTTTGTATGATGAACTCCTTCTTTGTCTTTGATTCTTTTGTGATGAATATGTGAGCTAAACTCTTAGAGCTTAGACTAGATGAACCCTAAGTGACCCAGGGCTTTAAAGCGGTCACGGATCGGCGGTGATTAGATTCAAATTCAATCAGTTTCTCTTTCATGTTTGATTTGTTCTTCATTGTTCATGTTTCTTGTCTGGATTGATCTCCTAGATTAGATTCTTGTTAAGCTAAGGATAGAAGCGAACGCTCGCCTTACTTTAGAACATCAAATTGAACAATTAACCTTATAATTGGAGCGTGCCTTTCGTAGGAACCGGTTAGGGTTAATCCACTGCAAGAGTAACTCATAAATCGTTAGTAATTCCACCAGTTAAGTTAAGTCGTTGCGAGAGGCGACCGTACCCGGGCGACTAATTAATCTTGGTAGCTAGAACGGATAGAGCGAACGTTCGCCGGTCTTAAACCTAAGGGTCAGGAGTTATGGTGGTGTCTTAGAATTGATTGAATGAGAATCGAAATCCGCTGATCTGTTGATTGCCAATGCTCTAGGGAACGAAGGGGATTCAAAGTCTAAGTTCGTCTGTCATCTCTGTTTTAATCAACCAATTTCCATTCTGTTCTTAGTTTTTTTTTTCTGCATTTCTTAGAATTAGAAGTCGTGGAACTCACACCACGCACAAAGTGTTTAAATCTGAGTAATTTGCCAGCTTATTTGAGTAGTCAATCATAGAAGACCCGTGGAATATGATCTACCCTAGCTTGTTAGCTTTGTTAGTTATTTGTTTGAACCCGAACAACGATCTTAGGTTCACCAGCTCCAGCGACTGATTCTCCCACCATCCTCCCATTCCGAAGCAAGCTTAGCATCAATGGAAACAGTCGAAGCAACCCATTTGGAGAAGGATCTCCGACTAAAGCGGGGGCGGCGGCTAGAGCAGGAAGAGACGGCGGCCAACTTTTGACCAGGAGGATTTGGTGGAGATCGACGGCGACGGGGAAATCGAATCGTCAGCTCGAATCGACGAGAGTGGGGTTTTGGGACCGGCGGCGGCTATCTCAAATGAGCCATCTCGAATCGTCAGCTGTCTCAAATCAGGAAGAAGAAGTAGCAGTGGGGGATCGACGGGAGTGGGGTTTTGGGACCGGCGGCGGCTTCTCAAATCAGGAAGAAGAAGAAGAAGAAGAAGACGAAGAAGAAGAAGAAGAAGAAGTAGCAGTGGGGGATCGACGGGAGTGGGGTTTTGGGACCGGCGGCGGCGGCGAGTTGAGGATGAGGGAGAGGACTGATTAGGGTTTTTGGGAAGAAGAAATAAGAACCGTTGAGATTAAATCAACGGTTCACACATTTTTGGGAGCTATCCGCGTGAATCTGTTTAAGCCAATCAGGACTTAGTATTTTAACAGCGGCATGTGGCCGCTGCTAAACTATCTAATTTAACAGCGACCACTTAGCCGCTGTTAAATTTCCCATTTTTTTAATTTAACAGCGGCAATATTCTGGCCGCTGTTAAACTTCTGCTGTTAAATTGTCTTTTTCTTGTAGTGATAGGCCGTATATTTTTTGTTTGTGACATATTGGATGAATTTTGATTATTTCACTTTGTTTTATTCTATGCTGCTTGTTGCCAAAATTCGGGACATGATCTACGTCCAACCAAACCAGGTTGGACTGTTCCAACCAAATAGACCGGAGGGGTAGTCCCGGTATTTTAAAAAATTGGCTTCGGCTTCCGCAGTCGGCCATCAGAGTTACGGAAATCACAACTTCCAGTCCACCAATCGTCTCCTTTAACCTCTCCACCTTGCCGTCGATGTCGCTGGCGAAGTCGACGGCCACCGTCTTGATCTCGACCTTCTTGGGGTACTTTGCCCCATCTCCCTTCCGATCTAACCGCCATCGCCAAACAGAATCCAAGCAAAGCAGCTCTGATTCAGTCATCGTATAGAGAGTAAGTGTAGCGAGACGAATACATCGGAAGGAAGAGTAACAATATTCGATTACATTAAGGGCGAGTCAGGTTGGAAGCGGCGGAGACGGCCATCGGCGTTTGAAAATCAGTCACTGAATCGACAGAAGGAGGTTGAGGAAGAGTGATTGATTTGTCACCTAGATAAGTCAAGTGATTGATTTGTAGTTATAAGAAAATAAGGGGATTGTTTAGTAATTATTAAAAGATTCAATTTGGATTGTTTCATAATCAGATTGTCACTGTTTTCTTGTTATTAACAATTTGGGATTTTGGCCAAGTTTGAATGTTTGAATCACCTGGTAAAATGAACATTCCTAATATTAAAATTAGTCACTATATTTTTAAATAGTTTGATTGATGTATTAAATTTGTAATTTTAGTCACTAATTTTTATGTTGTTGACATTGATAACTAGTTAACTTGATTTGTTAACTAACTAGTTAAATTTAGTTAACGAGTTAACTATTTAACCAATTAACTAATTAAATTTAGTTAACTAGTTAACCAATCGAGTTAACTAGTTATCACATTGTTAACTAGTTATCTAATCGAGTTAACTAGTTAATATAACAAGTTAACTAGTTAACCAATTAACTAGTTAAATTTAGTTAACGAGTTAACTAGTTATCACGTTGGTAACTAGTTATCTAATTGAGTTAACTAGTTAAATATAACAAGTTAACTAGTTAAATTTAGTTAACGAGTTAACTAGTTAACCAATCGAGTTAACTAGTTATCTCGATTGGTTAACTAGTTATCATCTTTAAAAATGTTAACTAGTTATCTTAGTCATGATGTTAACTAGTTAACTCGATAAGTTATCTAGTTAACTAATGTTGATAACAAGTTATCAAACAAAAAACCTTGTTAACTAGTTATCAGATAAAAACCATGTTAACTAGTTATCAGTTAAAAAAACACTGTTAACTAGTTAACAACAAAAAAATGTGTTAACTAGTTAACTAATTTTGATAACTAGTAATCAACTAAATTTTTGGGTTATTATTTTTAAAATGCACTAACTTTGGCGATTTATTTTAAAAATGCACTAAGTTTCGGAAACCCCAAATCTATCCCAGAGTTAACACCGTTAGTCCTGCTTTGTAAAGTTTTAAACATTTTGAACCAAGTTGCTAACGAAATTAATTTTTAAGTTATTTGTCTTCTAAAATTAGTAACCCAAGTTTTCCGAAATGCATTTTAGACCCTCATCAATTCAATCCCTTACAAATCCTCCCAAACCCTTCCTCTTCTTCGACTCCAACCAACTCCCGCCGCCGGCTTCCACCCAAGCACCTGACCGCCGCCGCCAACCAACCCGCGCCGCCAACCGACCCCCGCCGCCAACCGCGCCCGACTCCAACCTCTGTCAACTACACCTTCGAGGTCCAAGCAATGTCCGCCGAGAAGCTCCCCTTCATCCTCCCCGCCGTCTTCACAATCGGCCCTCGCTACGACGGCCAGGACTCCCTCCTCCGTTACGCCAGGCTCATCTGCCCTCACGACAAGCACTCTCAGCACGTCAATCAGCTCGTCCAGGGAGTAATCGAAGGCGAGACTCGCGTCCTCGCCGCATCCATGACTATGGAGGAGATCTTCAGGGGAACGAAGGAGTTCAAGCACGAGGTGTTTGGCAAAGTCCAGCTCGAGCTCAATCAATTCGGTTTGTACATCTACAACGCGAATGTGAAGCAGCTTGTGGACGTCGTCGGCCATGAGTATTTCTCGTATTTGGGGTAGAAGACGCAGATGGAGGCTGCTAATCAGGCGAAGGTCAATGTGGCAGAAGCGAGGATGAAGAGGGAAATTGGGGCTAAGGAGAGGGATGGATTGACGATCCAGAACGCGTCGAAGATTGAGACGAAGATTATCGCGACACAGAGGAAAGGAGAAGGTCAGAAGGAGGAGATTAATGTCAAGACGAAAGTCAAGATCTATGAGAATCTTCGAGAAGCTGAAGTAGCAGAGGCGAATGCTGAGTTGGCGAAGAAGAAGGCCGGCTGGAGCCAAGCTTCTCGCGTCGCTGAGGTTGAATAGAACAAGGCCGTCGCTCTTCGTGATGCCGAGCTTCAGCGAGAAGTCGAACGGATGAACGCTCAAGCCACGACTGAGAAGCTCAAGGTTGATCTCCTCACTAAAGCCACCGTTCAGTACGAAACTAGGGTTCTCAATCCCAATTCCAATTTCAATTTGAAACCCTAATTAATTGATCTCACCGACATTGCAAACCCTAATTATCAGGTACAAGAGGCGAATGCGGAGCTATACAAGAAGCAGAAAGAGGCGGAGGCGGTGCTGTTCGCGAAGTAGCAGGCGGCGGATGCAGAGCTCTACTTTAAGCAAAAGGAGGCGGGGGTATTATGTGAAGACGATTCTGGAATCTCTGGGAGGGGATTATGGTGCTATGAGGGATTATCTGATGATTGATGGAGGGATGTTTCAACAATTGGCAAAGATTAATGCGGATGCTGTTCGTGGGTTGAATCCGAAGCTTAGTATTTGGACCGGCGCCGGCGCGGTGGGGATTGTTCTGGCGGCGGCGGAGTGGAGAAGTAGAGGTTGGAGTCGGGCGGCGGTTGGCGGCCGGGGTCGGTTGGCGGCGCGAGTTGGTTGGCGGCGGCGGTCAGGTGCGTGGGTGGAAGCCGGCGGCGGGAGTTGGTTGGAGTCGAAGAAGAGGAAGGGTTTGAGAGGATTTGTAAGGGATTGAATTGATGAGGGTCTAAAATGCATTTCGGAAAACTTGGGTTACTAATTTTAGAAGACAAATAACTTAAAAATTAATTTCGTTAGCAACTTGGTTCAAAATGTTTAAAACTTTACAAAGCAGGACTAACGGTGTTAACTCTGGGATAGATTTGGGGTTTCCGAAACTTAGTGCATTTTTAAAATAAATCGCCAAAGTTAGTGCATTTTAAAAATAATAACCCTAAATTTTTTGTTAACTAGTTATCTAAATCATGATGTTAACTAGTTATTAAACAAAAAACGATGTTAACTAGTTATCAGGTAAAAACCATGTTAACTTGTTATCAGTTAAAAAACACTGTTAACTAGTTAACAGCAAAAAAGTGTTAACTAGTTAACAACTAGGGGTGGAAAACGGTCGGTTAGCGGTTAACTGTAACCGGTCAAATCGGTTACCCGTAACCACTTTTTGGCCAAAACATGAACCGAAACCGTACCCTAACTAGAGAACCGGGTAACCGTAACGATATTTATCCGGTTATGGTTAGAACCGGGTAACCGTAATCGTAACCACTTTTGCTATGACATGCACAGTTATTGTAGCCAATTGTTATTTGAATCCATGCGGCTATCCCAAAATCTGCAACTAGTCCGGATTTAATGGTACAACTCCAAAATTGTAGTCCAGATTTATTGTAGCCAAATGTTATTTGCACTTAGTAGCAAAATTAGCACAACTTGAAACTTAGCAGCAAAATCAGCAATAATGTTCAAACTATTTATTTAGGGTATTACATTTTTAGGGGTTTCGTGCTTTTTCATTAAAAAATAACAATACAATAATGTTCTCAATCATCTAAGTGGTAAAACGTAACCATAATAATAACTTTAACATAAAATCATAAATTCTAGAATTTAAGTAAATCGGTTAAAACTGGTTTATGTCGGTTAACCAAATAATTAACCGTAATAACCGTTTACCCGATTCTAGCCAAAAGCATACACCGGAACCGATACAGCTACCGGTCTTCGGCTAACCGAAAACCGTAATTGACCGGTCGGGTTCGGTGAACCCGGATTAACCGAAAACCGTAATTGACCGGTCCGGGTTCGGTGAACCCGGATTAACCGAAAACCGATTGCCACCCCTATTAACAACATAAAAAAAGTGTTAAGTTTTTTTAAAGACCCGGATTAACCGAAAACCGATTGCCACCCCTATTAACAACATAAAAAAAGTGTTAAGTTTTCTTTAAAGAAAAAAAATATTTTTTTTTTATTTAAAAAAAAAATCGCCGGAATATCGCCGGAGAGCCACAGCAGCCCCTGGGAATTATTTATTTTAAATATAATAATTAAATATAATAACAAGGTAACAAGCCAAACTTAACGAGTTGACGAATCGAGCTCGCTCGAGCATCGAGCTCGAACTCGCTCATTTATTGAAATTCAAAAACTGTTATTGTGGTCTATACGTTCGAATCGAGCTCGCTCGAGCATCGAGTGAATCGGGTAGCTTGAACTCATTCTTTATTAAATCAAAAAACTTGTTAACTTGTCAAATCTATATCGTTCGAATCGAGCTCGCTCGAGCATCGAGCTGAATCGGGTAGACACGAACTCATTCATTTATTAAAATTCAAAAAACTTGTTAACTTGTCGAGTCTATATCGTTCGAAACGAGCGAGCTCGATTCGTCAACTCGTTGAGTTTGGCTCGTTACCTTGTTAAAGAATTAATCATCGACAAGTTCGCGAGTAAGAATTGAATTCAATTTAGTTACGATTATGGTAGCACGGTTAAATTTATTATTGAAATTCAAACTTCAATGATTATTTTACAAAATTATATAAACTAGTTATCATTTTGTAATTATAAAAAATTGGGTTAGCAATTTGCAAAGTAACAATTAATTGTGAAAGTCCATTTACTATTATTTGAGTTTGTTAGGCGAAGTCGCCTGGTGGATATACTAATATTTGTACATAGTTTGAATAGGTATTTATTTTGGTACATAGTTTCATTTTTTTATTTATTATGGTGAAAACTCCCTAAACAAGTGTCAAACTATAAGCTTAATTTCCTAATCTCCCACACCATATATCTGACTTTGCATTGGGATAGTTTTTTCTGTAAATTTGCTTGAAGAATCAGAAAAAAAGAGGTCATTCTACCGTCTCTTGGAGGTCCACCGATAGTCTCAGCTTGTTCTGTAACATGCAAAATAAGATAAAATGGGGTATTTGGGCCCATTTGTGCTTGAACGAACAAGTTAGTATCGTATCTTGAGAGAAAACATGCACCGAAATTTAGTGAATAGATTAGAGTGTGAAAATTAAGCTCCCTTAGCCTTGGAGAGGATGAGAGCTTATATAACCTCCATGGTGTACTGCTTATGGTCCTAGATCTCTGTTGGGTTTTGTACAGACCTTCACTTAGAGTGAATGGTTTTCGTTCTTTGTTATTTTTTCATTCTCGGCCCGTCACAGACCATGAGTAGACCCAAACCAAACTGTAATGTATTGGGACAGCTGTCAATTTGATCAGAGAATCAGGAAACTGAATCAGAGGTTGTCTTTCATGTGCTTACCTTTGTAGACTTATTACTGCTGTAGGGCCTAAGACCATCCATTCTGAAGAATACCCATCCCCAAGTTGTTGAACTTTTTGAGACATGTTGGGACTGCGACCATGTTTGAGGCCTGAATTCTATGAAATTTTGGAACTCCTACACAATCTACAGAAGATGGTATAAGATTTTATAATGATGTACAAGAATTCCAAGTTTGTCATCTCGTTCGGTGTATTTCAAATAGAATCGTCTTGAGTTACTACAATTTATGAATAGGCCACGGAGGAAGGAGAAGATAGAGTGAAACACAAGGTAACGAGGAAAGTAGTAACTGCAACAATATGATGATGAAGTTGTTGAACTTGCAAAAAGTGAGAAATCTTGTATATAACGTTTGTAATGATCTCAAAATTGGAACAAGTGCTTCTGGTTAGATCTGTGCTTTTTCAGCTGAAATTGTCCAATCTATAATTAATTGCAGCGCTTCTTATTGTCATTGCACTGACCTGGTACGAGGAATTATGCAACATAATGTCTGGAAATCATGACACTGACATCACACAAGCACTTGGTATCTATTTTTGGTTTAAATTTTCACGCATCTGATTACAAGAGCTAGCAATAGACATTTAATGTGTTATCCTTGACTAATCTATTACTACAAGCACTTTGGATTATTGTAATTTCTCTGACTATTGATTTATACTGTCTATGTCTGGATTTATTACTTTTAGGTTAGTAGAAAATTTTGAGTTATAGAATTTCTTCTTGTAGTTAGAGAGTTCATTTTTGCAGCAGCCAGAGAAAGTGAGTACGTGATTCGGTGATTTTGCAGTAAGTATCGTTTGAGATCGGGCTTGGAGATTTGGCTTCTTTCACTCAATCAAGAAACAAAAAAGACGGAATTCCTGTCTCTTACCGACCTTCATCCTAAATCAATACAACGGAGATCAAGGCTTGGAATAAGCACAATCAAGCCACTGATCGAGTTTTGAAGAAAGAAAAGGAACGGCTTAAATAGACCATCAAGACAAGAACACGGTAAGAAAAACGGAGGGGAAAGAAGTTTTTCTGGCTGTCACTCACAGGTGCTTGTGAGGTATCGGTGATCGAAGTTTAGCCGCGGTGTGACGGCTGCTTTTCAGGGTTTGGGTTTGTAATCCTGGGTTCTGTTTTTACTAATAATATTGACTATCTCGAGCCTCGCTCGAGCGTGGATGTAGACAAGTTAAGACTTGTGAACCACGTTAAATCGCGTTGTGCCATCTTTCTCTCACTTGTTCTTCGTTCGCGATTTCTTGTCCTCAACACTTAGTCAAGCTGATCGCTCATCATCTTCACAAGAGTAAACTCGATTTAGGGTTTTCGTATCAAACCCTAAATCACACAGATTCTCAATCTCATTCAGTGTGTGTCTTTCGATCTGGTGAAATTGAATTCGGTTTGTCTAACTTACAGTTTCATTTGGTATCAGAGCAGGCTTTCTGAAACGAGTTTACAACTGCCAGGAAGGATCAAGGACATGGCTACTGCTGCTGGACAAAGTGTGGAAGGTCTGTCACATTCAAGACCACCTTGGTTCGATGGAAGTAATTACCAGTTCTGGAAGAATCGGATGAAGGTCTTCTTCCAAGGTATGGATCTTGCTTTATGGAAAGTAGTAGAAAAAGGGGAAATCGATTTGTCTGGAAATTATGATGACTGGGATGAGGATAAACGAAAGAAAGTTCAATTGAATGCTAAAGCCTTAAATATATTTTACTGTGCATTGTGTAACGATGAGTATAATCGAATTAGTTCGTGTGAAACTGCAAATGAAATTTGGACTACTTTAGAAACGACTCATGAAGGCACCTCACAAGTCAAAGAAACAAAAATTAATGTTCTAATGCATGAATATGAGATGTTTAAGATGAGTGAAACTGAGTCTATTACTGCCATGTATGATAGGTTTAACCTTATTGTGTCAAAGCTGAAACATTTAGGAAAGAAACTCGATAGGGGAGATCTTGTGAGAAAAATTTTAAGATCTTTACCTAGAGAATGGATGCCTAAAATCACTGCTATTGAAGAAGCTAAAGACTTAAGTACTCTTTCTATTGAAAATCTCATTGGATCATTAATAAGTCATGAAGTTGTTCTTAGACAAACTGACCCAGTAAAAGAAGATTTTCAGTCCAGGAATATTGCTCTTAAGGCAGTCCAAAAGAGTTCATCTAGTGACGATGAATTTGAATCAAATGAAGATGAGATTGCCTTCATGACTAAACAGTTTAGGCAATTCTTAAAAAATAAAAGGGAGCTGTCCAAAAATAAAGGTCAGAGTTCTAGGGATAGGTTTCAAACAAAAGGTAATAAAAGGGAAGAAAGTCGTGTTAATGAGGATAAAGATGTTATTACGTGCTTTAAGTGTGGCAGACCAGGACATATTAGGTCAGAGTGTCCAAACAGAGGATACTCGAAGGAAAGAGCTTTCAAGGTTTCCTGGAGTGACACCGAGTCCGATGATGAAGAGGCATATATGGCTTTTACTGATGATGAAGCAGAAGATTCTGACTCACATGAGGTTTGCTCTGATTCATTATCTTCTCAATTTACAAAAGAAGAAGTAATGAGTGCTTATCTGAAACTTTCCAAGTGTTTCGAAAGATTGAAAACTGAAAATTATTCCTTACACAGTTTGATAAACGACTCTTGTGTGATTAAAACTGATCATGATAAGATAATCGGTGAATATAAGATGTGTGTAAATCAGCTTGAGATGGAAATTGATGTTCTTAAAAGATAAAACTATTATTGGACAAGGGCAAAGAGTAGTGGGAACACAGGGTTTCTATATTGGAAGCCTAAATCTGTCTTTCGCCCCTCAACTACACATAGGAACAAATCAATCTTTCATTCCTTTCGTGGTTCTAGAAATTTTACATATGAACGTAGGGTTGAATTCAAATGGCCTAGATGTACGTTTTGTTTTCAGTCAGGACACAGTTGGTATAATTGCTGGTTTACTCAACATAAACAGGTACCCAAGAAAATCTGGGTACCTAAAAAGATTAATCATATGTCTTGTGCAGAAAGTGTTAAGAATGAGCACTGAATGGTACTTGGACAGTGGGTGCTCAAACCATATGACAGGAGATAGAAGAAATTTTAGTTTCCTTGAAGAAAGGGAAGGAGGAAAGGTAACGTTTGGAGACAACAATAAAAGCCGGATAATGGGCAAAGGTACTGTTGGAAACTCTTCTGATCCAACTTTTCACAATGTGTTATTTGTGCCAAATTTGAAGCATAACCTGTTATCTATTAGTCAATTGTGTGGAAATTCAAATAGAGTTATTTTTGAAGCTGAATCGTGTACAGTTGAAAGAATCTCAGATGGAAAAGTCTTGTTTACTGGTAACAGAAATGGAAATATTTACTCCATTAACTTGAAAAATCAATTTGCTTTCAATGAAAAATGTTTCTCTGCTGTAAAACCTTCCACTGAACTTATCTGGCATAGGAAACTTGGACATATTAGCTCAACCCGTATTGCTAAACTGCATTCATACAACATTGTGAGGGGTCTGCCAAATTTTAAAACGACTCAAGATTTTTTCTGCAAAGCTTGCGTTCAAGGGAAACAAACTAGAACTTCTTTTAAAAGTATCTCTGGCATTTTCACTGAGCATCCTCTTCAATTGATTCATATGGATTTATTTGGTCCTGCAAATGTTAGAAGTCTAGGTGGTAAAAGTTTTGCTTTTGTTATTGTGGATGATTTTTCTCGGTTCTCCTGGGTTTTCTTTCTTGCCAGAAAGGATGACTGCCTTTCTGTCTTTCAGGATTTTGTTAGACAAGTCAGTTTAATCACTCCGTTTAAAATTCAAACTCTTCGCAGTGACCACGGTGGAGAATTCGTTTCCACTGCCTTTTCTTCTTTCTGTAAGTCGTTAGGAATTTCTCATACTTTTTCTGCTCCTCGAACTCCACAACAAAATGGAGTTGTGGAGAGGAAGAATCGTGCTCTGCTTGATCTTTCACGCACAATGCTGCTCGATCATCAAACTCCTAAACACTTCTGGGCAGAAGCTGTCTCGACAGCCTGTTACGTCCTTAGTAGAACCCTTATCCGAAAGCCTTTAAACAAAACCCCCTATGAACTGTTTAAAGCCAAAACCCCAAATCTGAGTTACTTTCATCCTTTCGGGTGTCGATGTTTTGTACTTAATACAACTAGCCAAAAAGGAAAGTTTGATGAAAGATCAAATGAGGCCATCTTCCTGGGCTACTCCCAGTCCAGTAAAGCATTTAGGGTCTTTAACTCTCGCACCTCCAAGGTAGAGGAATCTATTCATGTTGTGTTTGATGACCTTCACACAACTCTCAAACCATCTTCTCCTGAAGATGATGAATCTTTTTCTCTTTTTCGATCTCCTGAGATCTCAAGTATCCCTGATCAACCATCTCCTTCAACCAACCAGCCTTCACCTCCTGTCTCTCAGACTTCTATGCCTGAACCTCCCTCTGTTCCGATTTTGACACATTCTCTCTCTCAGACTCCTGTGTCTGTGTCAAACTCTGAGCTTCAACCTCCTCCTCATATTCAAAAACGTCACCCATCAAATCTGCTCATTGGTGGTCAGAATGACAGATTAGTCACTCGATCAAAAAAACTTCTTGATTTCATGGCAACAAATGATTCTGCCCTTCTGTCTGTAATTGAACCTACCTCCGTCAAAGAAGCTTTAAAAGATGAACATTGGATTCTTGCTATGCAAAAGAGCTTCATCAGTTTGATCGAGCTAGTGTTTGGGAACTTGTTCCTGCTCCAATTGAGAAGACCATAATTGGAACAAAATGGATTTTCCGAAACAAAACTAACGACAAAGGGGAGGTTGTCCATAATAAAGCTCGACTGGTTGCACAAGGCTGCTGCCAAGAAGAAGGGATCGACTTTGATGAGACTTTTGCCCCGGTTGCTCGTTTAGAAGCAATTCGTATCCTGTGTGCTTTTGCTAGCCATCTGAAATTCACTCTCTATCAGATGGATGTTAAGAGCGCTTTTTTAAATGGCTTTTTAAAAGAAGAAGTCTTTGTCCGACAACCGCCTGGGTTTGAGGACCCTCATTCTCCAACTTTTGTTTTCAAGTTAAATAAGGCTCTCTACGGTCTTCGCCAAGCTCCACGAGCCTGGTATGATCGTTTAACCTCTTTTCTTCTATCCAAACAATTCAAACGAGGACAAGTTGACAACACTCTGTTTATCAAAGTTCATTCTTCCGATATTCTCCTTGTCCAGATTTACGTGGACGACATCATTTTTGGGTCCACAAGTTTTTCCCTTCGCCAAGACTTTGCAAATCTCATGACAAGTTCATTCGAAATGAGCATGATGGGGGAAATGAAGTTTTTTCTTGGTCTTCAAGTTCAGCAACTCCCTTCTGGCATTTTCATTCATCAAACAAACTACACTCAAACTCTCTTAACCAAATTTCATTTTGACCAAGCTAAACCTGCCTCAACTCCCATGGCAACCACAACGAAACTTGTCAAAAATGAATCTGATGAACCAACGGATCCAACCCATTTCCGAGCTCTTATTGGTTCTCTACTCTACTTAACTGCAAGTCGACCAGATATCTTGTTTGCTGTTTGTCTGTGTGCAAGATTTCAGGCAGATCCTAAGGCTAGTCATCTTTCAGCCTTAAAGCGAATTCTTCGTTATCTTCTCTCTACCAAGGACTACGGTCTTTGGTATCCTTCCTCTGAATCATTTGATCTTGTCGGATACAGTGACTCCGATTTCGCAGGATCAACTTTCGATAGGAAAAGTACAACCGGGGTATGCCAGTTTCTTGGTCCGTGCCTTATTTCTTGGTCCAGTAAAAAGCAAGGATCGGTGGTTTTATCCACTGCTGAAGCAGAGTATGTGGCAGCAGGAAGTTGCTCTACTCAGGTCATGTGGATTCGATCTCAATTATCTGACTATGGTCTGAAGTTAGAAAAACTCCACTTCTCTGTGACAATACTAGTGCAGTGAATATTGCCAAAAACCCGGTGCATCACTCCAGAACAAAACATATTGATATCAAGTTCCACTTTCTTCGGGAACTTGTCTCTCAAGGTGTTATTGACATTCAGTTCATTCCTACAACCTTTCAACTTGCGGATATCTTCAAAAAAATCAATCAAAGAAGATCAATTCATCCAAATTAGACGGAATCTTGGTTTAATTTCAGGACAGGACCTTCCAAATTCTTCTTAATTGATTGATTCCCGAATTGATACAACTTCCTTTTTTTATCGTACCCTTGCACTATTTAATCTCCTCGACTTCTTTTACTCTCTCACACAACCTCCTTTGCTCCTCTCTACTTCGAAATTGCTACAATGGAAGCCAGACTGATTTCCGAAGTGAATGACCTCATGTTCAGGACGGATGCTGACCGACTGTGGTACATCCGGAAGTTCCGCACTCGTCCTCTCCTTCCATCCCTTCGGCATTTCCCACATGCCTTTGAAAAGTATGGTATTAACATCTATGAACCTCTCTTCTGTCTTGGCTGGTCAAATTTGATTCCTTCATGCACTCCCACTTGTTATCCAGACCCTGTTCGAATGTTCTATGCCAATATTAGGGTTACTTCTGTGCTCCCTCTGGAACTGGAAACTCAAGTGCTAGGTCATTTCATCCGCCTAACACCCAAGCTTCTCTCCGTGTTCATGGTGGATCACTCTACGGACACCAAATCACAATGATACCAACTGCCCAAAGTGGTTTTCTGTCCAATGGCATTATCTCGACTAACTATCTTTGTTCCTCCTCACGTCGCCCAATTCCTATTCGCTATCTCAACACTAGTATCGAGTCCTTTTCTTCTACATCACTCGACATTTTTTACCCGCGCATCACAACCTTCAAACCTTACTCCCTCCGACATTTGGATTCTGTATAATGCCTTTGTCACCAAACATCCCATCAGCCTTCCCCATCTGCAGCTGCAGCTATTCCATGATGCCACATCAGCATCACACAATGAGCTCTGCCTTTGGGACCGTTTGTCACCAGCATTCTGCAACATCTCAATGTTGATCTTCAGATTGCAACACCTGATCCAGTTGCACTTGATCCGCCCACAGCACATCCTACGGAAACTTGAAGATTACAATGCCCCCAACGACGCAAGTTGGATATCTCCAAAGGGGGAGAAAAAGGGTGTTGCTCCAAGGGTCAAATCACCCTCAAACTTAACCTGTTTGCTGCTTCCATAAAAGCCCGGAATGACTGGACCATTCCACCAAAGGAAATGCTGAACTGCATCCCTGAAAAAGCGATACTCAACTTTGTTGAGGCACTTAAGTATCGAGGTGACTGGGAAATTGAAGATCTTCAGAACTTGGATCTGGGGAATAGCCAGGATGCTGAAGATATCAAGATGGCAATCATGGAAGCTTATGAAAAGGGCCCTGAGAAGGATAATGCTTCCGACTATGAGAGCGATCCTGATATTGAGTTCTAGAGTGAGGGTTGAAACGTTGAAACTTTTGTCTGGTTGTTGTTTCTGTTGTTTGCTCTTCAAATAAGTGTGTCTTCGAACACAGGTTTTCTGTTTTTGTTGTTTCTTTTGAACTTGTCTCTGTGTGATCGGTTAAACTTTGTCTTATAAGAAGAATTGAATGTTTTCTTTAAAAGTTTGGAGATATCCAACTTAGGGGGAGAATATTGAGTTAAAGAATTTCGTCTTGAGTTAACCGGTCTGATTTTCTGGGCAAAACCGAGAAAGGGAGTGATCTGTTTTGCAGGATATCTCGGGCTTGGAGATTTGGCTTCTTTCACTCAATCAAGAAAACAAAAAAGACGGAATTACTGTCTCTTACCGACCTTCATCCTAAATCAATACAACGGAGATCAAGGCTTGGAATAAGCACAATCAAGCCACTGATCGAGTTTTGAAGAAAGAAAAGGAACGGCTTAAATAGACCATCAAGACAAGAACACGGTAAGAAAAACGGAGGGGAAAGAAGTTTTTCTGGCTGTCACTCACAGGTGCTTGTGAGGTATCGGTGATCGAAGTTTAGCCGCGGTGTGACGGCTGCTTTTCAGGGTTTGGGTTTGTAATCCTGGGTTCTGTTTTTACTAATAATATTGACTATCTCGAGCCTCGCTCGAGCGTGGATGTAGACAAGTTAAGACTTGCCGAACCACGTTAAATCGCGTTGTGCCATCTTTCTCTCACTTGTTCTTCGTTCGCGATTTCTTGTCCTCAACACTTAGTCAAGCTGATCGCTCAGCATCTTCACAAGAGTAAACTCGATTTAGGGTTTTCGTATCAAACCCTAAATCACACAGATTCTCAATCTCATTCAGTGTGTGTCTTTCGATCTGGTGAAATTGAATTCGGTTTGTCTAACTTACAGTTTCAAGAATAACTTGGATGATCTGTCCATTTTCTCGAATAGCTAAAAGGTAGAATTTATGTTGAAACTAGTAATACGCATTATAAATAAATACAGAATAAGTTGACAAATATTAGCTGTTAGCATCTTTAGTCAATTCAGCTTATATGGATCACTCAAATGAGGAACATTTATTTTCTTCCGGCAGCTTTACCACTTCATGTTGTACTTGTCAACCTTCCACGTCTAAGTCACAGCTTAGATTCTTCAACCATTGATGTCTTTAATTTTCTATTTCATCTACATTTCATTACATTAGAATCATGCACACTTAGCCTTCCTATGTCATTGCTTTATGTTGAATTCAGAAAATTAGGGTTTTGGAGAGTCAGTCTCTTGTGTATTAACATTGGTAATACCAGGATTTATACAATGGTTTAGGGAAGAGAAACCTACCTAACTTAGGAGATCATAAACTTCCTAAATAAGAGAGATACTAAAGTAGCTAATAAGGAAACTACGACTATACATAATAAATTAAATTATATAAACTGCATTGGCAAACTACTATTCATTAAGGGAAACTACTATTCATTAAGGGGAAAAATTCTTTTGTACATGAGTCCACGTGGTTTCAGAATGTACTTTTGCCTTTTAAAAAAATATTTTCTTACCATTTCAACCCCCTTCTTTCAATAGAAATCAGCTAACTTCTTTCAATGGAAATTCGCTAATTACTTTTTACTATAGACTCCCATGAAATCAGCTAACTTCACCCACCTTCAACCCCTTTTCTCTCTATCAAAGAATTAACTTTTATTTTACTATGCATCTTAATTGGTATTATATGTTACCCGGAAAAAACTATTTTTTCTCCATTTGAAATATAACTGTTGTAGTGTTGTGATATTCTAATCAATGATTCTCACTACAACGTGCGGGTTAAATCTACAGTATAAAATATTCTTCAACACTTTATAATATGATCTGAATTGTTTTCTGAGTTAAAGACTTGGTCTATTCTTTCAATGGAAAGTCTGAGAAGGTCTTGGCAACAGCAAAATAATCGTCAACAAGAAGAAAAGGAAGCTCTCTTGAATCCGATCGGCCATAGTTCTCATTCAGTCAGGACCTCTGATATTTCTGGCAAGGAAGAGCAGCTAGTAGTTGAGATTCATAATGCCACGCCCTGCAAAGAATCAAAGGAGACTGCTTCAAAGCTCTCTAATCGGACAAAGCCCAAGGTATCCTTTTCTGAAGTTGCAGCGGAAGCTATGGGCCGCATATCAGATAAAGAAGACAACCAACCTTCACAAAATGATCATTTTCGTCGTAACCCATGGAGGTCACTCATGATCAGAACAAAGTCCAGACTAATTGAAGATCTTCCAGATGAAGAATACAACACAAGTGATTACGAGAAAGAAGAAGATCTAGATAAGAAGAAGAAGAAGAAGAAGAAGAAGAAGCCATGAAGATGTTTCATACAAGAATAAAGGATTCAATACTTTCACAATGCTAAGGTGGTTAGCTTTTATCTCAACTATTGTTGCCTTAACTTGCACACTTTGCATCCCTGCAACGAGGAAGCAAACAGTTTGGGATCTTCCATTGTGGAAATGGGAGATAATGGCTCTGGCAATCATGGGTGGGAATTTGGTCTCCGGTTGTGGGGTTAAGCTCATCGTTATTCTGATCGAGCGAAACTTTCTTCTACAGAAACGAGTTCTTTACTTTGTGTATGGGCTGAAGAAACCAGTTCAGAACTGTATCTGGCTGGGTTCGGTTTTGCTTGTTTGGAACTGGGTTTTCAACGACAAGATCAAGGAACATACTCAAAGTAAAATCTTGCCTTACGGTACCAAGATTTTAGCTTGTCTCTTGGTTGGAACGTCGATCTGGCTGTTGAAGACCCTCTTTGTCAAAGGTCTTGCTTCTTCATTCCATGAGAACACTTTCTTCGAACGAATCCAGGTGGCTCTATTCAACCAGTACGTAATCGAGACACTTTCTGGTCCGCCAATGTTTGAAGAAGTCCAAAGTGAAATGAGCAGTAGAAGGAAGATGCTACAAAAGTGTTCCACCATCGGTGGGAATATGTCAAGGTTGTCTAGGACAGTGTCTAGTAGAAGGAATGAAGATATTACGATAGACGAGCTGCAGAATCTAAGCAAGAAGAACATTTCGGCTTGGACTATGAGAAGAATGATCAACATTGTTCGAAGAGGTTCATTGTCTACTCTAGATGAACACATACTTGATTCAGACATGAAAGATGAGTCTTTGTTGCACATTAGGAGTGTTTGCCAAGCAAAGGAAGCAGCAAAGAAAATATTTGCTAACGTGGCAGCTACTCCAGGATCCCAGTAAGTTCCCAAAAACTTTCATGTTCATGTTCATCATTTGCACATACCTTAGTTGTCATAATTTCAATGACAGGTATATCTTCATTGGCGACTTGTTGTTGTTCATGGCTAAAGAAGAGGCATTGAGAGCCATGCATCACTTTGGACCATCTTCTGAGGACAGAGGGATAAGCAGATCATTACTCACTGAATGGCTGGTAAACCAACAATTTATTTCTTTGAATGTCTTTTAATTTTGCAAACTAAACTCTGCATCGTTTGGCAGGTCAATGCATTCAGGGACAGGAAAGCGCTTGCACTGTCACTTAACGACACAAAAACAGCTGTCGACGAACTCCACAACATGTTGAACGTCATTGTAGCAGTGATCATCGTAATAATCTGGCTTGTCATGTTGGGAATTCCCATTACCCACTTCCTGGTTCTCTTAAGCTCCCAGCTTCTTTTGGTGGCGTTCATTTTTGGCAATTCCTGCAAGACCACATTCGAAGCCATCATTTTCTTGTTTGTCATGCATCCTTTCGATGTCGGAGACCTTTGCGAAGTTGATGGAACTCAGGTACACACATTATACACAGCCCTCCCGCCTGTTCGGTTCTTTATTCTTCTAGGCACTGATTTCATCTACATTGGAAAACAATAGATGAGAGTGGAGGAGATGAACATCTTAACCACAGTGTTCCTCAAGTCCGATTACCAGAAGATCACATTCCCAAATAGCGTTCTCTCCACTAAACCAATCTCAAACTACTACCGCAGCCCTGATATGGCAGAGACTATCCACTTTTGCGTCCACATCTCAACTCCAATGGACAAGATCTCCTCCCTGAGTGACCGACTAAAAGCGTATACTTATTGCTTACAGCAACTCCCTTTCCATCAATTTTCTTATTTCTGTTAACTAGATATCTGTTTTGTTATTGCAGATACGTTGAGCGGCATAACCAGTACTGGTACCCAACAACATCAGTGTTCATATATGAGGTGGAGGACATGAACAAACTGAAGATACAAGTGTCTGTGAGGCACAGGATGAACTTCCAGCACATGGGAGACAGATTTACTAGGAGAGGGCATCTAATTCAAGAACTTATCAGAATGTTTCAAGACTTGGAAGTTGGGTACCGAATTCTCCCTCTAGATGTTAACGTCCGAAATCTCCACGATTTACAATCTTAATAAATGATAGATAGATAGATAGATAAAAGCTTCTCTGAACAAGGGATTAGGTGTTTGTGACATGTTCTTGCTACTGTCTACTGTGAAGTGAATTGCAAAACATTCAAAGATTTGGTACTAAAAATGTTATATGCCTTTTTCTGTGATGACATGGAAGTTTATGAAAGATATGGTTGGTTCATGGAGAAGCCACGATGACAGTTTCAATTCCAACACAACGAATAAAGGGATAGAATAAGTTCCAAGCTCTGTTAAAGTGCAGAGCATTACTTCTCCTTATTCGGTTGTTGGTGTGGCTGATAATAGAACACAACCCACCTATTTTACACTGCCTTTGTCATCGGTTGTGTCCTCATGGCCGGGATTGCTCCGGTGAAGGTTTACGGTCCGTCGATGTCGACAATGGTGTCGAGAGTGCTGGCTCGCCTTATAGAAAAGGATGTCCCTTTCCAGCTCGTCCTAGTGGACATGTCCAAAGGCGAACATAAGAAGCCGGAATTCCTCAAGCTCTAGCCCTTCGGCCAAGTCCTTGTCTTTCAGGACGATGACATCTCCCTCTTTGGTTAGTAATGTATTATTACAGTATTTTTTTTATCAATAGACAAATTTGTGAGTTGAATTGCTAATTGAGATAATTTGGTTAAGCCCTGGAACAGAATGGAGAGCAATCTGCATGTACATATGTTCCAAGTATCCAACCAAAGGGAACAAGGCATTGTACGGGACAAACCCACTATCCCAGGCCTCGATTGATCAATGGCTAGAAGCAGAGTCATAGTCGTTCAACCCGCCGAGTGGCACTCTGGTTTTTCAACTCGCTTTCGCGCCTAGAATGAAGATCTCACAAGACCAGAAGGCAATCAGGCTGAACGAGGATAAGCTGGGTAAAGTTCTGGATGTGTACGAGAATAGGCTCGGGGAAAGCCGATACTTGGCCGGAGACGAGTTCTCACTCTGACCTTTCACATTTGCCCAACGTAGATTACTTGGCGACTGTGGCTAGAAAGGAAGATATCTTCAGTTCAAGGAAGAATGTTGGGAGGTGGTTGGATGAAGTATGGAGAGGAAAGTTGGAAGAAGGTTAAAGAGTTGCGCAAGTGAGAATTCCCTAGTCTGTGAAATTGTTTTTGGTTTCGTTGAGAACAAAAGAAATGGCTTTGATTAGTTGTTGATTGTGTATGCTACTTTGCTCTTTGGGGGCTAAGTTTATTTACTAGTTACTTCTAGTTACTACCCTTGATGTTTAATAAAGGATCTATTTCCAAAAATAATTGGGCCATCAAACCTCCATTGTAGGTACTACATTGCATACTCTTTTTAATACAAGGTACCTTTTTGTATACAATTCACTGATGTACACGTATACGATTACTTATAAATGTGTATTTTGTACATATGAGTACATAGTGACGCACGAATACATACAAATACAAAAGTACACAACGGTAATGAGTTCGACCGGTATAGTGAACATAAATCTAAAGCTCTAGTAGCATCGATGGAGGTCTGGTGACGAAATTTTCTAAGCAATCCATCGACCGTAGAATCCGACGTAGTTGATAGCAACAATACCAAAATCTACTTTCCGATAAAGAAAATGGGGTTGGTTACCTAAATCATCACTGAACTTTGAGCAAATAACCCGCTAGTCACTGAACTCAGAAAAATTTCCCAGCCATCACTAGACTTCAACCCATTATCCTAGTAGTCACTACCGTCTACGGACATCCAAAAGTCTGTTAGTTTGCTTATGTAGACGGTAGTGACTACTAGGATAATAGGTCAAAGTTTAATGATTGCTAGGAAATTTTTCTGAGTTCAGTGACTGGCAGGTTATTTGGCCATAGTTCAGTGATGATTTTTGTAACCAACCCAAAGAAAATGGAGAAAATGATATTTACATTTGGTCCCAATAATCTGAATTGTAAAATTTAATTTAATTAGATCTAACATCTAATGGCTTAAATTTTTATTCTATAGGTATCCACTCTCCCTGAACAAATTGAAGTTGGGAAGCGAGAGTTGCAGAGAGAAAGAAATATGGAAAAACTGGCAAGCGATTCAGCTTCAAGGATTGAAGAAGGAGACGAAGACGTTGGAAGCTACAACAACAGCAACGTGAAGAAAGCCAAGCTTCAATCCACTCTAGCAGCTCTCCTAGAGGATCCCGTACTATCCGATGTCCCCAAGATTCCTTCTCTTTACGACGTCGACACTCTTATCAGCCTCGAATTCGGCAGCGCCATGCGGATCTCCGTCCTTAAACTCGACGGCACTAGATTTGGTAAGGAAGTTCCCCAACCCTCCTTCTGTCTGGCATTTTATCAAACACATGGCGTTCCATTTTTCTGAGTGGAATATTACCATCGTTTTCTGTTGGGAAAGATGTGGCGGTGATGAATTCGGCTACGTTGAAGGATTTGAAGCTGGCTATTAAGAGGAAAGTCACTGAAATGGAGCAGTCGAAGATGGGTCATCGTCAGATTTCATGGTATTAGCTCATCAAAACCAATCCTGAGACTTCACTGCTGACTTTTTCTGATTGAATTTCTCTTTGGTTTTGTTGTTTTGTAGGAGGCACGTTTGGGCTAATTATTGTCTTTCGCATCGTAACCAAAAGCTTCTCGATGATAGCTCTGCTCTTCAGGAATTCGGCATACGCAATAATTCTCAAGTCTGTATGCAATTTTTGTTCATTTTGGGACTGTCTATTCATTAGAGCAGCTCCCAGATTCAACTTGTTTGAAATTTCATCCGCAGGTGAATTTTGTGCCGTATGTTGTGTCAAAGGGTTCTGGGAAGCACTCCAGGAGGAAAAAACACAGGTTTTTTCATGGACTTACCAGTGGATAAAGCCTCCTGCTACTACCTTGTTTTTTTTTTCCAGAAGAAATAGAGTAAAAGAGTTTATCAATTATCAGAAATTACATCAGTCTATGGGGTGCAGAACTGTTATCATGAAATGTAAAGTTGCATCCTTTCTATTTTCCATGTGGGTGAATCCAAGTCTCTGTAATGTTCTCTGAAGTTACAAATAGGCAGCAGCTAGTTAGTTGTTGTTGGGAGTCCATTTTCAACCCATGAGTTATAGCCACCTGCAACATCAACCACGCTTCTAAACCCCTGCAGAAACAAACACAACCATTTTCAGGACTTCCATTAGACTGCATCTAATCCTGTCTTCCATAATTTTATCAGATATATATCGAAACTTGTAGAATCCGAATCCGAATACTCACAGCAGATTGCATATCAGCAGCAGCCATGAGTGACCTCCTTCCACTCTGGCAACCCTGCACAACAACAACACCAACAACAAACGACAACAGACACTATATCGGTTAGAGGTCTAATCCATTAGAGAAAATCGAGAAAGATGGAGCGGAACTGGTTACTGAGAAGCTACATACAACTGCAATTTCATCCTGCTTCTCGAACTTGGCCGATACTTCATCCAAGAACTTTGGATTCTTTGACATGTCTGGAGGGATGGGGATCATAACACAAACTGTAAACTTCAGGAATCGTGCAGTAGTATCTCTGGTTTTATATTGCAGAGTATATAAAATGTAAATTAAAACCGTTACCAGATCCTTTCTTGAGCAGGTAAGGAATGTTCACGGCTCCAGTTGGATGTCCTGCAATGAACTCCTCACAAGTTCTACACTAACAATCACACACCCGATTTCAGCATTCAGATATCAACTTACTCAATGTGACAATGTGAGCCTTCAACGTTAACAGATACTTACCTGACGTCCAAATACGTGTGTCCATCTCCGAGGAGCTCGTATGCTGCCCGAACAGCGACAGACCTCGGCTGTTGATCCAACGTCGACGGCTCCGGCTGATTTCGCTCATTGGCAATTGTCCTGCATCAAAGCGACTAATTTAGATTTAAAAACCTGGGAAAAGAATTGAGGCAGAAAGCATAGAAACGCACCCAAAGTTGGCGACTTTCACGTCTCTCCTTTGCAAGACTTGAAACGCCATTCGGATTGAGGGACGAAGACGCGCTGTTATGGCAGCCATTAGAAATCTCGGGGGGTTTCGTTTAGGAAGTTCCGATGTAGATTTTGGCACTTAATCGTTCTAAACATGAGGGAAAAACTATGACTTGTTCATTTCATTCATTCGTCCATCGTGGGTCGAGAAACGGAGAAGACCCATTGGGCCCATTTCCCAAATGCAACAACCTTTTCCAGGTTAATTCGAAAATAGCAGTTTGCCCCCCTTACTTTATCAACTTAACAAATAGTCCAAATCATTATAAATCACTCTTTTTACCCGCTCCTATTTGAGTTATTTTTGTCTTCTGGGTTGTTCCATTCTAACTTTTGTCTTCTTAACGTTTATTGATGCGTATTAGCACGTCACGTCAGCTCCAATAACCATGTTCTGATTGACTAAGCATTTTTTTTATTTAAGAATATAAACATGTATAATTGGATAGGATAAATCATGTGGTATTAAAATCTTTCATATTTCACTCGTACTCTTCGTGATACTTCCACAATGCTTACTCACTATACTTTAAAAACAGTTACTAATGTGTCATGCTGATGTATCCAAATTTAACGTTAAAAAACAAAAGTTGTGACAGAATGACCCTAAAGAGTAAAGACAAAGTGACTGAAGTATGAAAGTATAAAAAGAGTGATCTATAGTACAAGGGCTATTTGGTGAGTTAGCAAAATAGAAGGGCTATCTAGTGAGTTAGTAAAATAGAAGGGGCAAAGTAATATTTTCCCACATTGTTATTGTTACCGTCTTGCCGTATTTATCAATGAACCATATGAAATGAAGCCTGAAGCAAGATGCAAAAAGTCAACTAGTATTTGGTGAGTTAGCAAAATAGAAGGGCTATCTAGTGAGTTAGTAAAATAGAAGGGGCAAAGTAATATTTTCCCACATTGTTATTGTTACCTTCTTGCCGTATTTATCAATGAACCATATGAAATGAAGCCTGAAGCAAGATGCAAAAAGTCAACTAGTATTTGTACCAATTGATGAAGCAAGCCTCCATTTTCTCGATTTTCTCATCAACCGTATACATTTTCGCTTCGCCCAAAATTGGTGACAGAAAGAACAATTGAACATATATATATGTTGTTCTTAAGGGACAACATAATAACAAAAAAAAAAAGAAAAGTTGATAACTTAAAGACTTTGCAATCTGAGATTCAATCAAACCCAGCTAAGCCAAATCAGTCATTGAGAGCTCTCCCCAACCTCCAAACCCATGAGGTTCTCCTTGTACTCTTTCAGTTCCCTCTTGTACCTTTCCTTGTCCTGCACCCCTCTGTTTTGGTACACCTACAAAAAGAATCAAACTTTAGCAAACCAAACATAAATGACCGGTTTAACCGATATCAAATCAAAACCAAAATTACCGATCTCTCCTCAGCACTAAGATTGGTCCAAGAGTGTCCAATCATTCTTGTGAACTCCCTTTCCCTGTTAGGGTACAAAGACTTGAGCTTGTAGTGCTTCTCAGCAAAGAAGAAGTTGTAGCCACTCCTGTTGGGTTTAGGATAGTTTGGGTCACCTCTTCTCTTGCCACGTCCTCTGCCTCGGCCATCCCTGCCCCCACCGTAATGTCGAGATCTCTTGGGAGTGTAGGTCACTAGATTGGTCGTGCTTGTTGTAGACTGTGATACTTGTGGCTGTTGGCCTGGATGGTAAAGAACTCCACTAAGTACTTCTGAATCCACTGTCACTGAGACTATGTACCCACACTCGAATTTGGCCTCGATTGTTCCTGTAGCTGTAAATGTGGACCCTCCTCCTCCTGCTCCTGCTCCTGCTCAAGAAGAAGTAATGAAATTAGTTATCAATTGGTCAAATGAAAATTGAATGGATTTGCTGTGACAACAAAATGTGCTGACATCTTCAACTGATGCAACCAATTTTTATCAGATGCGAAATGAAAAGATTTGAGTGGTTGGAAATGGGATTGATAAAGATATGCATGAATCATGTGGTCACCACATAAAAAGCACAACTTAATTAGCCACTCTTCTTTTCTTCAAGATTTTGAGGAGGACAAGTCAAACTCATGACTATGTATGGAAAGGTACCAAGATTTCAGTTCATCAGTCATGAACAGCATTTTACAACAAACGTTTTTTAAATTAATTAGCAAAAATCAAGCCTTATTGGCTCAACACAAAGCTAAATAGGACAAATAAGCTCTCAAGAAAGAAGCATGCATTGCATATCACCATATATTTATATAATATATGATATAACAACACATGCAGTAGAAGCATCAGAGGCCATATAGATAGCCACATATGCAGATGATACTATAAGATAAATGTGGTAGGGCCACCATATATTTGAAGAAGCTGTGTAGTTACAAAACTATCCATCAAACTAAAGGGACTTGCCACCACAACTTCAAGTCCACAACTGTAATTTGCACAATCTGTTTCATTAATTAATAGGGGTTTCAAATCATATATAAAAGCCAGATTTTTATAAGGTTAGGAATTAGATCAAACATCTGTGGTGTATAGTTGCAACCATGAAAAAACAAACCACTTGTTTTTATCTTCTTTCTTTCACACTTTCCCTGTCCAATAATAATACTGATTCAATTACATATGGTCTCTAAACAATTAAACTTTTTGAATGGATTGGATCAATATAATGAATCTGAAATGTGTATGTGACACAATAGAAAAGGGAGAATCAAAACCCCACCTTTAGAAGGAAGATCAAGAGGTTTTGTTGCAGGCTTGGGAGGAGCAGAGGAATATTCCATAACGGACAATTCAGACCTGCTTGAAGAAGACCCATTCACAGGAAATGCAGCTGCCAACAAAACCCAAACAAGACTTTTTGACAAATTTTGCCAAACAACAGAAAACAGCTTGAAAAAACACACAACATCCCACTTTGAAAACAAACAAACAAAACAGCAGCTGTATTCTTAATGGTTACCAGTTGGGTAAAAAATAGGACCCTGAATCCTGAACAAGTGAACTTGCTCATAATGGTAAAGGAGGTTAAGGTAATGCTTCCTAAGCACAAAGGAAGCACTTGTCGTTGTGGGTGAGAACTGAAACACTATCCCCACTTCTCTCCATTTCTTCTCTGCAACCACCTGATACAAAAAAAGAAGAGCTTAAAAGTATTGAAACATTATTCGATTTTAATGGAGGATTTCGAGGAGTTGAAAGTTTGAAACCTTTTCGTAGCCGCCCCTTTTGGTAGCCTCGACGTAGAGGACATGCAAATCCAGCTCTTTGCCTCCAATCACAGGAACCCTTGTAGAACACCACGTTAGATTTTGATTAATCAGTAAGAGATCATAACAAAGATTGAAACTTTATGGGAGTTGCTTGCTTACATGAACTTGGTTCCCATTTTGAAGTGGAACTCCTCGAGAGTTTTAAGAAAGAGATTGGCGTTGTTGACAACATCCTCATGGGAAGCTAAAGGGGAAGGGTACCGCTGTGGTTGTTCCTTCGTCGCCGGCGACATTTTGGCCCGGCGAGATAGTGAAAAAGAGAAGGGTAAAGACAAAAGCAGGGGGGGATTGGGGAAGGAATGGTGATTTCCCGAGATAAGACTGGCAATTAAGAGAAGAGACTCTTTTTTTTTATTTTGCTTCTCACTGTTATATTTGCTTTTGAGACTCTTACTCTGCAGAGAGAGCAGCTGCGCCTTCTGAGCAAAGTAAGAAGAGGAATCCCGGTTGGAGTAAGAAGAGGTGACGCGTGGGAGGCAACGGTTACGCAAATTTGGAGTTTTTTGCTTACCCCCAATTTTTTTCAATTTTATTTCAATTTCTGATTTAGTGAAAGTGTCATTGGCCATTAGTAATCACAATTTGATTTGATTAAGAGGGTAACTAATTGCTGTTAAATCCAAACTCAAAGAGGGGAAATTACTAGTCAAGATGAGTATTACTATTCATTTGAGTTAAAAGATTTCTCTATATTATGATTTTCACTATGCATTTCATAGTTTGGGCATGAAGGGAGATGAAATTATGACAATCTTTGAGAAATTTCAATCTCTTTACATTTTTCACTTCATAATGATAATGATGTAATTAGCTATGGATGTTTTTTATTTATTCATAAATATTTATTACATTATATCTTTTTCAAAAATTATTACTCAAAAAAAAATCTTTTTCAAATCTACTAATACATTAAAGCAGATACCATTTTTTTCAGTTGACACGTCAGCTTTTTGAGGATTTTAGAGCTCCTCCTTCATTCTAGGAATGAGGGTATTTTGGATAAAAATCGGTTCTGACAAACAAAATTTTTTGATTCTTTTCTCACGAACAAGGTTCGAACTCTCAACCTCATGGTTAAGAGACAAAGTGAACAACCAACAATGCCACACCTAATGATTGAAGTAGTTTACTATTTAATCAAAGAAAAGTTGCAGTGTTTTCAACGTAACAACAAGAAAGCATAACTATAATGCTTTTGTTTATTATATCCCAAAAATTGATAACAAATTTATAATTTTTTACCAACATATGAATTAAATGATTATATATTAAAAAGTAGAAAAAAAGTAGAAAAAAGTATATATTAAAAAGTAGAAATAAAAAGTAGAAAAAATTCAACCACACTTCTAAGTAATCTAAATAAAAATTATTTTCCGGTAAACTATTAACACAAAAAATCGGCCAATGGGCCGCTGATAATCTAGTTTATTATATAGTGATAACAGCTGGACTGAGGCATTTTGACTATAACAGAAATTTTCTTTTATTACAGCGTGAAAAGTGTTTTTATTAATAATTATATTTATTTTGTTGCCATGTATACACGAATATAATTGATTGGTTCAGCTGAACCGTTAAAGATGCAAAAATTTATCATGTTTTCTTACATGTCCCCACCAGTTCAATTTATTTACAGATGTGTCATATATATTGTTTCTTTTTTTATCAGTTCTAGCACTCCATCCTTTTTTTTCAACAAGATATTACTCACTTTAGGTTCAACAAACACTTCATAAATCTGTTTCATGGTTCAAGGTAGTGAATTCCCAAAAGGTCATATGGGACACCCCACTCTGAGTAAACTACTAGTTCAACCCATGTAGCGGACTAACTAGAGGTTACGATACAGACAACAATAAAAACAATAAACATAAGTAACTATTAAATACAACTTTGTGGTTAATACCATTCATGGAAGAAACTATACAATTTTACTACCAATTGTTACTATGTTAATCACAGAATACTAGTTCACAATCTTGTACATGTGAACAATGTGGAGATACAACTCTAAGATAAACTATGAAAACTAGTAAATACACACAAAAAAAAAACATTCAATTAGTGGTACAAACGCAACCTAATAACACTGAGCAGGTAAATTAGGTAGATGAAACTATGACATCTTTGAGAAATATCAATCTCTTTACATTTTTCACTTCATAATGCTAATGATGTAATTAGCTATGGATGTTTTTGTGTTTATTCATAAATATTTATTACATTATATCTTTTTCAAATTTATTATATAGTGATATACAGCTGGACTGAGGCAGATTTTGACTCTAACGGAAATTTTCTTTTATTACAGCGTAAATAGTGTTTTTATTAATAATTATATTTATTTTGTTTCCATGTATATACGAAGATAATTTGTTGGCTCAACTCAACCGTTAAAGATGCAAAAAAAATTCACGTTTTCTTACATGTCCTTGCTAGTTCAATTTATTTACAAATGTTCCATATATATTGTTTCTTTTTTTCTAGTTGTGGCACTCTAGCCTTTTTTCAATAAGATATTGCTCACTTTAGGTTCAACAAACACTTCATGAATTTGTTTCATGGTTCAAGGTACTAAATTCCCAAAAGGTCATATGGGACACCCCACTCTGATTGAACTACTGGTTCAACCCATGTAGCGGACTAACTAGAGGTTACGATACAGACAACAATAAAAACCAATACACATAAGTAACTATTACATACAACTTTGTAGTTAATACCATTAATGGAAGAAACTATACAATTTTATTACCAATTTACCATGTTAATTATAGAATACTAGTTCACAATCTTGCACATGTGAACAATGGGGAGATACAACTCTAAGAAAAACTATGAAAACTAGTAAATACATAAAAAAAATTATTCAATTAGTGGTACAAGCGCAACCTAATGACGCCGAGCCGGTAAATTAGGTAGATGAAACTATGACATCTTTGAGAAATATCAATCTCTTTACATTTTTCACTTCATAATGATAATGATGTAATTAGCTATGGATGTTTTGTGTTTATTCATAAATACTTATACATTATATCTTTTTCAAATTTATTATATAGTGATATACAGCTGGACTGAGGCAGATTTTGACTATAACAAAAAATTTCTTTTATTACAGCGTGAAAAATGTTTGTATTAATAATTGTGTTTATTTTGGTGCCATATATATACGAAGATAATTGATTGCTTCAGCTGAACCGTTAAAGATGCAAAATATTATCACATTTTCTTACATGTCCTCGCTAGTTCAATTTATTTACAATGTGCCATATATATCGTTTCTTTTTTTTTTGGTAGAAATTGTTTTTTTTTTCAGTTGCAGCACGCTAGCCTTTTATTTAATAAGATATTGCTCACTTTAGGTTGAACAAACACTTCATGAATTTCTTTCATGGTTCAAGGTACTGAATTCCCAAAAGGTCATATGAGACACCCCACTCTGATTGAACTACTGGTTCAACCCATGTAGCGGACTAACTAGAGGTTACGATACAAACAATAATAAAAACCAATATACATAAGTAACTATTAAATACAACTTTATAGTTAACTTAATACCATTTATGAAACAATCTATACAATTTTACTACCAAGTGTTACCAAGCTAATTATAGAATACTAGTTCACAATCTTGTACATGTGAACAATGGGGAGATATATCTCTAAGAAAAACTTGAAAACTAGTAGATGCATAAAAAAAAAATTATTCAATTAGTGGTACAAGCTCAACCTAATGACACTAAGCAGGTAAATTAGGTAGATGAAACTATAACATCTTTGAGAAATATCAATCTCTTTACATTTTTCACTTCATAATGATAATGATGTAATTAGCTACGGATTTTTTGTGTTTATTCATAAATATTTATTACATTATATCTTTTTTAAATTTATTATATAGTGATATACACCTGCACTGAGGCAGATTTTGACTATAACGGAAATTTTCTTTTATTACAGCGTGAAAAGTGTTTGTATTAATAATTATATTTATTTTGTTGCCATGTATACACGAAGATAATTGATTGGTTCAGCTGAACTGTTAAAGATGCAAAAATTTATCATGTTTTCTTACATGTCCTCACCAATTAAATTTATTCACAGATGTGCCATATATATTGTTTCTTTTTTTTTCAGTTGTAGCACTCTAGCCTTTTATTCAATAAGATATTGCTCACTTTAGGTTGAACAAACACTTCATGAATTTGTTTCATGGTTCAAGGTACTGAATTCCCAAAAGGTCATATGGGACACCCCACTCTGATTGAACTACTGGTTCAACCCATGTAGCGGACTAACTAGAGGTTACGATACAGACAACAATAAAAACCAATACACATAAGTAACTATTACATACAACTTTGTAGTTAATACCATTAATGAAGAAACTATACAATTTTATTACCAATGTTACCATGTTAATTATAGAATACTAGTTCACAATCTTGCACATGTGAACAATGGGGAGATACAACTCTAAGAAAAACTATGAAAACTAGTAAATACATAAAAAATTTTATTCAATTAGTGGTACAAGCCAACCTAATGACACCAGAGCCGGTAAATTAGGTAGATGAAACTATGACATCTTTGAGAAATATCAATCTCTTTACATTTTTCACTTCATAATGATAATGATGTAATTAGCTATGGATGTTTTGTGTTTATTCATAAATATTTATTACATTATATCTTTTTAAATTTATTATATAGTGATATACAGCTGGACTGAGGCAGATTTTGACTATAACGGAAATTTTCTTTTATTACAGCGTGAAAATGTTTGTATTAATAATTGTGTTTATTTTGTTGCCATATACTACGAAGATAATTGATTGCTTCAGCTGAACTGTTAAGATGCAAAATATTATACATTTTCTTACATGTCCTCCCATAGTTAAATTTATTTCAATGTGCCATATATTGTTTCTTTTTTTTTTCAGTTTTTTTTTTTTTCAGTCACTCTAGCCTTTTATTAATAAGATATTGCTCACTTTAGGTTGAACAAACATTTCATGAATTTCTTTTATTGTTCAAGGTACTGAATTCCCAAAAGGTCATATGAGACACCCCACTCTGATTGAACTACTGGTTCAATCCATGTAGCGGACTAACTAGAGGTTACAATACAGACAACAACAAAAACCAATACACATAAGTAACTATCACATAGAACTTTGTAGTTAATACCATTAATGGAAAAAACTATACAATTTTATTACCAATTGTTACCATGTTAATTACAGAATACTAGTTCACAATCTTGCACATGTGAACAATGGGGAGATACAACTCTAAGAAAAACTATGAAAACTAGTAAATACATAATTTTTTTATTCAATTAGTGGTACAAGCACAACCTAATGACACCGAGCCGGTGAATTAGGTAGATGAAACTATGACATCTTTGAGAACTATCAATCTCTTTACATTTTTCACTTCATAATGATAATGATGTAATTAGCTATGGATGAAACTATGTTTGTATTAATAATTGTGTTTATTTTGTTGTCATATCTACTATCTATTATATCTAAACATATATATAAGCATTTTAGACAAAATATGTTTGACACGTAAGCTTTTGGAGGCTCCTCCTTCAATGTAGGTAAATACCATTTCTTTTCCCTTTTTTTTTTTGACAGTCAATTTCTTTTCCCTTTTAATTAGTTTTCTTTTCATAACATTTTATGTGTTACTCAAAACATATTGTTTTCTTCACTAATGTTCTTCGTTTTATTTTTTCGAATCCAACGACATCAATCTTAATATATTTTAGTAAAAAAATTAATATTATTTTTAAATTATGTGGAGGATAACCAAGTCGTTATTAAGCATTACTTACATGTACACATTAAAGGACCAGATATCACCCCCTAATACACACTTTGATCATTTTACAATCTACTATACACTAAATTTTCCAAACACATTCAATAAATTTGTTCTCTAACATCGGCAACGGGCCTAACATACTATTCATTCAACATATTAAATCAATGATAATTTTAAAATTAAATCCATCCTAAATCGTTCTAATATATGTTACTTCATCTAAAATTTTAAATCGTCCAAAACAGTTTAGATTTCCAAGCATATTCAGTCATATTTTAACAAAATTATTATATATATACGAGTGTTATAAATATATAATATAAAATTATTCATATAAAAATAATATGATCAAGATGGTAGAATGACTTTGAATTAAATAATAAATCAAATATAAAATTTAGTTAGAATATTTTATTTTCCAACATTCTCATGTTAAAGGTATAAATATACATCATGATTTTGAAGTAAATAATACATTATGTATGTATATTGTTCCATTCAAATAAATAATTAAATTAGAATGGTTTGTTTTCCATCTTTTTTTAGTTAAATGTTTAAAGATACATCAGACCTTTAAAGTAAATAGTATATGTATTGCTCCATAACCCATAGTGGATTTTGTTCATGACACGAGTTGGAATATAGTTTAAACATTCATCTAACTCGTGACATGTAGAAAGATTTTAAGAATTAAGTGAGTTCATGTGCCTCAAAATCATAGGAACAAAAATTTGTTCGTCATATATAGTTAAAAATGCATGATACATAAATATATAATTTCACTATTGTTGTTTGGTTTGAATAACTAAAGAACATATTGGCAGTTATTTATTCAGTTGATTTATTTAGGTTGTCAATTGTGAAGTGAGAGAAAGAATCTTGAATTGGCCAACATGCCAAAAAACTATCAAGAATTCTTAGTAAAAGCAATGGTTAGTGAGGCCACGAGTGTATAAGGGTATGAGTCATGAGATATTAAGTAAATTGGGTTACATGTCAATAACTTTTTCCAATTCAGATTATTGATCGAGTTGAGTTAGTTTGACTTGAGCATATTAATGAAATCTAAGTATATATATAACGGGAAAACGCCCCAGTACACACGGGGTACCGGTACCCTAGCACTAATTTTTTTCATGTGTTTGAATATTAGAGTTTGAGGGTTGTAGTTTAGTGTACAAAGATTAGGACATAGTGTTAGGGGTTTCAAGTTTATTATTGGGATTATGGTTTTTTTAATTTGGACTTACGGACAATTTAGAGTTTTACATGCGGTTTAAGATTAGAGTTTATGATGTAGTATTTGAGGGTTAGGATTTAGTGATCTTCACTTCTTTATTCTTTTAACGTGTCAATTGAGGCTTTATTTTTGTTATGTTGAACTACACCCGGGCATACTTTTTTAGACAGGTGATGGTTTCTTAGTCTTGACTTTGTTTGTTTGCAAATGCTTCAAATGAGTTGTTATTAATTTGGTCATTTGTGTTGAATTGACTTTTTTTTGTAAGACTTTAGGATTAATTAAATATTATGTAACAAAATTTTCGAAGTCACATTGGTTTAAAGGACATCACTCATTTGAAAAATTTGTTTGAACATTAGGTATGATTGTTTATGTCATTTCTCCTTTAATTTTTTTAATGGTCATAAGTGGACCTATTTTATTTTAGTGTGTAATAAAAATTAATTAATATTTAAAATATCCTTAAATTTATCATAACATTCCTTTATTTAGTATATATTTTTTGGTATTGTATTAACTCTACCAACGGGGCAATAATAATATAGATATTATATAAACACTTATAATTAGATGGGATATTCCCCTTAAATTGAAGATACGAACCAATAATATTATTTTATTTTATTTTATTTATTAGACTTAGAAATTAAATAACAAAATTTCAATATCTTTGAAGCGGAGTGAAGTTTAAGAAAACTATTTTTTTTATTTGTGAACTCAAATAAACTGTTTTCAAGTAGAGAATTTTAATTATAATTAGTTTTTTGCATTTCTATTATTTTTATAAATATTTATTAATTGTTATTATTTATCCATTACTATTTAGTAAATATTTTATAATATTTAATTGATGCATATCATACTTATTCAAATATAATAATAATAAATCGATGAGAACACTTAATAAAATAGGCTAACCATAATAATAATATAATGTTTAAATAGAAATTAACATACAACTTTTTATGAATAAGATATATAATAATACACCTACAAAACATGAAATTTTCATTTGTCTCGACCAACCATCACTTAGTCGAATTTTTATTTTATTTTGGTAAACTCTTTAATAATGCTCTTTGTTGGGCCACTTATTTTTTTTCATCATATTCTACTATATTAAAATAAAAAATTATTTTATACGAGAACTACTAAGCCAAGTAAATACAAAATGGCTTAAAGATGTTACTAAAATATAAAATTTTTACCCTTGAGTTTTTAGTTTGATTTCAATATTTTGATTCAACATTTTTAGTTGGTTTTCATTTGGCTAATCATAATCTTAAATTTACTCATTTACATAATTATTCTTCATTTACTAATTATACCAAATAAAGTCGGCCAACGGGCCAAAAAAATACTAGTATATATATAAGCAAATATAAAAGAGACCCCCTTTTATTCTCCTTCTCCTTGAGTGTAGGGATTCTACCAATAAAAAAATTCTTTTTTATTTATTCTCTCTCCAATTAATAAACAAAAAGCAAACAAAAAACGGTTACCAAATTTAAAAGTAATGGCCATTGTAGAAAAATATATGTAAACATCATTTTCAACTTTTATTATTATTAATTTTTTTATCAAATTAACTACATATGATTATTAGGTTTGATCTGTTCATTAGCATTAATTTTTTAATAAAAAATACAACATAGTTGATGTAAAAAATAACCAATTATTTTGGTTTCATAATATATTTATTCTTGGATGAATAATTTATTGTTTATAAAAAAATAATTTATGATATTTATTTACGATCTATGATATTTGTATATATAGAATATAAGATTACACCCGTTATTTTCAGCAATTGTAGATTTTCCATCAATCACATATTCTCTTATTTCATTTATTTAATCATTACAAATAATAATAAAATTTTGTGGTAACTTCTAATAATCCAAGATCTAAATGTTGCCATCATGACAATAGACTTGGCAACTGGTATCCGGAAATCGGGTATCCACCCAAAATTCGGCCGATGGGTAGAAATTCTCCATTAATCGGTATGGGAAAGACCTGGTTTGTGGTTCGAGCAGGTAATGCGTGGGGAAGGTTTGAAGGTATCTGTCTCATACCTAACCCGACGGTGACGGGTTTGTACTCTTAAATATTCACATTTCTGGATAATTTTTTTTATTAATATGTGAAAGATAGAAACAACCATCTTCGTTGAAAAACTTAGCTACTTTATTAATCGTGATGTATTTTTTTTAACATATGCAATAATATGTTAATATCATATTATAATGATTTAATTCAAGGTGACAATCTAAAGAACAATTCATTTATATCTATCTATTATCTATTATCTATCTATCTACTATCTACTAATATATATAAGGATATAATTTACCCCTTTTTATTCCTTCTCCCCTTGAGTGTAGGAAACCAACCAATCACCATTAACTTCCTATAATTTAATTTAAATATAATATTAAAATTACCAATTTATTAATGGGAATGACTCATCAAACGTGGCCACATTTAAGGAAAATGGAAAAGGCTAAACGCCGGGTAAAAAAAAAATTATATATATTTTTACCTTTTAGAAATTTATTTATATGTATATCTATCTATACTATCATATAAGCATTCTGTTCCAGCCTTGTCGCCTGGCCCAATAGAGGAAGCCCAAGCCTGTTGGTCTTCAGGGGGTGGTGTACCTCGTAAGCGATAATGGGGGTAGTTAGTTCAAGGGAAAGTGAGGCGATCAGTTTAAGGAATGGGAGGGAGGCGAGTTACGTACCGCAGAGCGTTTGTCCGCTGGGTAAAAGTGTTGTCCTCCGGTTTATGGAGTGTACGGGGGTATTTATAGTACCCCTGTCTTGGTCGCCAAGGTTGAATCCTGGCCACTCGTTTGTAGTCTCCATAGGATGTCGACACGTGTCCGCTTTGTCTTGGAACCCTAGGAGCCGCCGCGTTGGGCCGTCGCCTTGGGCCTTCTTTTACTTCTTGGGCTTGTTTGTCCGATCTGCCCCAACTGTTGCCTAGGTCCAACCCATCAGCGGCGACCACTGTGTGTGGGCCGCTGCCTGGGCTTTCAGGACGCTGGCGGGCCGGGCCCATCACATTCATAATTGAAGGTAAGGAATTAGAGTCTTCTCCTTAATTATAGAATTAGCACCCATAAAACTATTTTCTTTTTTATTAATTATTTTATCGTTAATTTTCCACTTTTTTTTAAATTTATTTATCTAAGGTTTAATTTCCCCATTTCTCTCTTTTGATAACTTTCCTCCTTTTTCATGAATTCAAAAGAAAGGCTTAAATGTTAATATTTTTTACTCAACTGAGAGTGTTACCCCTTTTGAGGGTTTTTGTGCCTTGACTTTTTTATGTGATTTTTTTTATAATTGTTATCATTGTTATAGTTAATTTCGTAAATCAGCACATAAATTACAATGTATTATATCTATTAAAATTGTTATTATTGTGTATACCTATGCGTGGGAAATGAAAAATAGTTCGACGTCTTATCAATAGTTTAATTTTGATTGGAAATAGTAGTATTTGATGGTTAAGATTTAGTGTTTAGAGGGTAAATATGATTTAGCTTGAGTCTATATATATCTTATAAGTGAAATAAATAATTTTCCATATTGTTTTAATCAATGTGTATGTAAAAGTATTTTGCAATAGGCTTAATTTGAATGGTTAGATATATATTGAGTATTACTTACTGTTAACATTGGTGTGTTTCTATATTATGCGAACCAAATGAAGTAAAGAATATTGAGATTAAAACTATATTCTTTACTTCATTAGGTTCGCATAATGAATATACCTAAATCTCAATATAGGTACCCTCATTATTCTTTACTTACTGTTAACATTGGTATGTTTCTATATTATCTACACTATATACTAAGAATTTTAAAAAGAGAGTACCTAAATCAAAACTTCTCCTAAAGTTTAGGATTAAAACTAATAAAAATATGGGTTAATATACAGTTTTGCCCTCCTACTATGCAAAGTTAACAAACATACCCCTGTACTAATTTTCAACCAAATTAAGACCCTCTACTTTAACACTTTTAACAAACGTACCCTTCTATTAACTTTTTCATCCATTTTCGTCAATTCTTCCTTGAATTTGTCATTGATTCTTCTTGTTTGGTTTCCAGTGATATGATTTGAGCTTATTTTCACGAGATTTCATGTGTTTGATCATCTCCTCCTTCTTCTTGTTGAGGTTTCACTACTCTGTATTGGGTTCATGAATATTGCTTAATTTAATATGTTTCTGCTAAACTAATGGATCCCTTCTTGATCACTAAGTAAAAAACAAAGTATTCCTTTAATTTCTTTCGAGGTTCATCGCTGATTTTTGGTGGAAATGGACGAAAATGTTAATGGAAGGGTATATTTGTTAAAAGTGTTAAAGTAGAGGGATTTAATTTGGTTGAAAATTAGTAGAGGGGTATGTTTGTTAACTTCGCATAATAGGAGGGCAAAAATGGTATTGACCCTAAAAATATTTTATTTTTAATTACTTAATGAAAATATTTCTGTTACTTTATGAATGTTTCTACTTAGCACCCACGTCCTCCTTTTTTCATATTCTTTTTATCTATCAATTTTTCTTGATTTTAAAATTAATTAATAAAAATAAAAACAGTGATGGTTAGAGAGAGAGTGTTCGAGAGGGGTGAGGTGGTGAGTGGGGTGGGTAGGGTAGGTTCTGGGGGGGTCTCGGCGTCGGATCAAGATTGCGGTGCTTCTTAGATCAGGGATAGCTCGGTAGTCTTCTCTAGGTCGCGCGGAAAGTTCGGATCGGACTTCAAGCTCGAGGTTCGTCGAAAGTCGATCTCGCACTTTGTGTTTCTGGAACGTAATCAGATGAAATGGTTAGAAGGAGTTCTCAAGGTTGCTAGGGATACAAGCTGGAGATTTCCTCGAAGTTGCCTCTTGGAAAGCCCCCGTAGACGGATTGTAGTAGCCAGATTTTTAGCAGGGGGAGAACCAATTCTACGGGTCAGTGAGTGCTGTGATCGGGGTAAGGTCTTCTTTGTTGATGTTCCAAGGGATTCAGAGGTTGGAGGGTGGGGATCGTTTCTGGCTCTTACTCAATTAGTTTGTGATAGTGAAGGTCCTGTGCGGGTATCGGCTCCAAGGAAGTCTTATGCGGAGCCCTTGGTAGAAGAGAAATGTCCCGAAAGGGAAGATGTGTTATGGAATCTTTTGGTGGAGAAGTAGGGATATCTGTTTCTCAGGAAGGAATCGAAGATAGATTGGAGTTTCTAAGACGATGTGTGGTGTTCAGATTTAGTGGGGACGAAGAGGTCGACTGGACAGAGTTTCAGTCGTGGGCACAGCGAATTGGGGAATCGCAAGGTGCTCGGTTATTCGGCCAGTCGGGGATGATCTCTGGCTGTTGGAGTGTGCTTCAGAGAAGGAAGTTCTTCGCATAGTCGCTCTTGGAAGATGGAGGTTCAAAGGTTTAGTGATTCAACTGGACAGGTGGATTAAGATGGCAGGTCGTTCGAATGTCTTGTGGGAGTCCGACGTGGCGTGGGTGGTGGTGAGAGGTATACCGCTTCACCTTAGATCGTCAGAGTTATTTAGAAGCCTGGGGGATGCGTGTGGTGGTTTCTTGAGTGCGACAGAAGGGATGGATCTGCCGTCTGTACGAATTAAGGTCAAGATCCGGGGCCCGGTGCCGGAGGTGATTCCGCTCTATGAGGGAATGGAGGTGTTTCCGGTAACGGTAGGGTTTGAAGCGGGGGTTCCGATGCCGGCCCATGAGGTGAGAGTGTCGACGGCTATGGGGCGGAAAGGCAAAAAGATACTCCTGAAGGTTAGAAGGCAGGTAAGCAGAGGGAAGGTTGGAGCGAGCTTGACGGTTGACGATGGTGGAGGCGGTGCGAGCAGCTCGGGGCCCAAGGTGGTAAAGGATATTGTGCGTCCTAGGCAGCTGATAGAGACTGATGAGGGGAGGCAGGAGGGTGCCTGGGTTGGTGTGAAACAAGGTTGTACCATGGAGGTGGAGGATAAAAGGTGTCAGAATTTGGTTACAGTGGGGGCAGATAATTCTCAACCTTTTCTGGGTTTTTGGCCGACGACAGAGGGTCTCCTAGTTGGGAACAAAAGTGTCTTGTTCGTTGATTCTTTTCCGCGTCGCTCGCTTTCATTTGGTGGGGTCTGGAGAATCAATGCGGGCCATGATACAAGTGGAAGCCTTTCTCTACGGGCCACTAAGATGAAGACGATTGAATCAGCTGCTAGTTTTGGGCCGGAGGAAAGGTTGGTAGGCCCAAAACAGAGACTTTCGGGTTGCGGTTTCGGGCTAGAGTGCGGGCTGTGGAAAGAGGCGGAAGCGTCAGTTGGGTTACAGTCCAGCTCTACGATGGACGGAGAGTCTGCTTCGGATCCAATCTTCGAAGGTGGCTTAGTTAATGGGGAGGATTTAGAAGTAGTAGTACAGACAGAGGAGGGTGGTATGTCGGAAATAGACGGGGATTGTGAGGCTAGAATGGAATTAGATCTGAATGAACAGTTGTGCGAGGCGGTCAGAAAGGTCTCGAAGCTTGTCGCTTTGGAAGTTCAGGGGTCGGTAAGGCAGGGAGAGGAGGCAGCAGTTACTCTTTGCAAGGAGGTGCGCCGAAGAAGGTCGGCAGCGGCAAAGCTTTCCAGGAAAGAACGAGAGTGGAAAAAACTGGGGTTCTCTCCGGAGCTAGAGTCCGTCTCTGGCAACGATGGAAGCAATGAAAGGTGTGTAGCTCCGATTCTGATGTCTTATGAATTTTAGTATGATGAACTGGAATGTGAGAGGTTTGGGTTTTTCCGATAAAAGATTCAGAATAAAGGAACGTATTAGGACTGTTTGGCCGGCGGTGGTATGTTTACAGGAATCGAAACTCGAAGTGGTTGATGAGGGCATTATCAGAAGCATTATTGGAAGGCAGGGTTGGCTGTGGGCGGCGAAGCCCTCAGTGGGGGCATCAGGAGGGATAATTACGTGTTGGGATGACTCAGTTTTTTTGTTGGAGGCCGAGTGGTTTGGGGAGTTTTCAGTTTGTGTTATTCTTCCAATAGGAGTGGCGGTTTCAAGTGGCTGCTAATTAACGTCTATGTGTTCACAGCCGCAAGGCCGAATTTTTGGCAGAACTGAGAGATGTTCTGAATTGGTGGGAGGTGCCGCATGTGGTTTTGGGAGACTTCAACTTGGCTCGATCAGCAGAACAGACAAGAGGGGGTATCAGAAATAGGCAGGAGACGATGTGGTTCAATGATTTTATCGAAGAGTTCGCTCTTATGGATCTCCCTCTAAGGGGGGCGGAGTTCACTTGGACAAATTTTCAAGCAATTCCGTCTATGTCTAAGATTGATCATGTATTGGTATTAGAAGAGTGGGAGGAGCAGTTCCCAGGGTGTAATTTAAGAGCTTTAACGAGGTCGTGCTCGGATCATTGCCCAATGGTGGTGGAGTGTGCTGGTATAGATAGGATTAGGAGGCCTTGGAGGTTTGAATTAATGTGGATGGAACACGACAATTTTGGTCAGTTTTTGGATGAAGCTTGGAGTGCTCCGGTTAGAGCTCGAGGAAGCATGTTTTGCCTGGCAGAGAAGTTAAAGAATTTGAAACTTAAGTTGAAGGAGTGAAACGTGAATGTCTTTAAAAGAGTGGAGAAGGTGATTGCTTCTTGCTTAGAGGAGGTGGATGCCCTTGATAGATTAGAGGAGGTTAGATTGCTGGAGGAGGAAGAGAGGGGCAGGAGAGTGGGGCTTAAGTGCAAATTAGATAGGCTGTGGAGATGGGAAGAATCCAGTTGGAGACAAAAAGCAAGAGTGAAGTGGTTGTGCGAAGGGGACCGAAATACGAAGTTCTATCATCGTCTGGCAAACTGCAAGAGACGTTCATAGCAGTTAAATGGTATCGTAGTCAGAGGTGTACAGTTGGTTGGCCAAGTGAGGATTGCAGAAGCTGCGGTCGCTTTTTATAAAGAGCTCTATAAGGAAGGGTTGGTTGCGAGGCCTTTTGCTTATAGTACGATTAGACGAGTACTGGACCATGAGCGGGCAAGTAGCTTGGAGAGGCCGGTCTCGGATGAGGAAATTTGGGGCGTGGTTAAAGGTTGTGATGGGGAGAGAGCACCGGGGCCAGACGGTTTTGCGATGGCATTTTTTAAGAAGAATTGGGAGGTGGTTAAAAAGGATATCTGTGAGGCGATTAAGGAGTTTTTTGAGGAGATGTCTATGCCGAGGAGTGTGAATAGCACGTTTATTGTTCTCATCCCGAAGAAGGAGGAGGTGTCAGACTTCAGAGATCTACGGCCCATAAGCTTAGTGGGGGGAATTTATAAAATTATCTCGAAGTTGATGACTAGTAGGTCCAAAGGTCTCTTCGAAGATGTCATTTCGGTCCAACAATGTGCTTTCGTCGGAGGACGTCAGATTTTGGATGCAGTGCTGGTGGCGAATGAGGTAATCGATGCTAGGATGAGAAGCGGTATACCGGGTTTGGTTTTTAAGCTTGATATTGAAAAGGCGTACGACCACGTGAACTGGGAGTGTCTTTTCAGGATTCTTCTGCAGATGGGTTTTACAGAAAAATGGGTGGATCGTATTAGAGTGTACGTGTCTACGGCTTCGTTCTCAATTTTGGTTAATGGAGAAGCCTCGGGTTACTTTAAGAGAAGCAGAGGCCTTAGGCAAGAGGACTTTCTGTCCCCTTTCCTCTTCATTGCAGTAATGGAAGTTCTTTCTGGTATTCTGGATATCGTACAGGAAGCGAATCTTGTGAACGGTTTCTACATGGACGAGTTGGGTCGAAAGGGCAGAGTCAACCACATACTTTATGCGGATGACGAAATGATCTTCTGTGACGCTTCGACTAGTCAGGTATGACACGTGCTGGCATCTCTCATTTGATTCAAGTGTATCACGGGTCTTAGGGTGAACTTGCATAAATCTTCGGTGTTTCCGGTGGGTTCGGTCTCAGATATTAGAGGATTGGCAGACATCGTGGGATGTCAGATTGGTTCTTTTCCGATGTCGTATCTCGGACTTCCTGTGGGTGCTAGATGTGTTTCTAATGGTATGTGGGAGCCGGTTCTTGCCAATATGGAGAAGAAGGTGCAAGGGTGGACAACCAAATTCCTTTCGTTTGGCGGAAGAATCGCTTTACTGAAAAGTGTCCTTACCGGTTTGCCAATCTATTTTATGTCGCTGTTTAAGGCCCCAGTTCAGGTTATTAAGAGAATGGAGCAGTTACAAAACCAGTTTTGTGGGCGGGGGACTGTCATAGGAACAAGTTGCATTGGGTGGCGTGGGAGGTAGTAAAAGCCCATGGAAAGGTGGGGGGTCTTGGGGTGCAAGACCTAAAAATTTTCAACCAGGCGTTACTTGGGAAGTGGGCTTGGAGGTTCGTGGTGGAGAGAAATTCTTGGTGGAGGGGTCTGATGGTTAATAAATGTGGTCAGAGTGAGTCCGAATGGCGAATGTCTTGGAAGGAAGGTTCGGCGGGATGCTGGATGTGGAGATGGATTGTACCGTTCTGTTCTCTGTTCTGGAAGTATGGCTTTCTTGATCCGGGGGGTGGGATGTGTGATTTTTGGCATGATATGTGGATTCGAGGGGTGAGGTTATGTGAGGTTTTTCCGAGGATTGCGGCTGCTGCGCAATTCTCGGACGAGTTTGTTTGTAACGTTTGCTCGTTTCATACAGGTTGGTCGTGGAGTATTCCCTTGACCACGTCGTTGAGGGGGGGGGGGAGCTCTCTCCGAGTGGGAGCATCTTATGGAGCGCCTCCACAGACTTCCGCCGGATCTCATCACCGCTGGTCCACCATCTGTGGATTGGCCTCTGGAGAAGAGTGGAAGGTTCTCGGTCGGCTCGCTCCGGCGTTTATTAATCAAAGAAAGTTTTGAAGGGGTTCAGGATTTTCCATGGATGGTGATTTGGGAGACGTCGGTGCCTCCGAAGGTGCAAGGCTTTTGCTGGATGGTGTGGCACAGGAAGATTGCGTCTATTGATAACCTCCAAAAACGAGGTATGATTTTGGTGAATCGATGTGCGTTGTGTGAGAAGGATGCGGAATCGGTGGATCACTTGTTCACGTCTTGCGAGTTCACCTCGGCCGTGTGGGATAGGGTGAGTTCAAAACTTTCCTTGATTGGCCCTAGACTTAATAATGTCCAAGGGATGTTCTCTGCTTGGAAAGGTATGAACTGCATTCCATCTTTCTCGGAAACAACCAAGGTTGCTATTCATAGTTTCGTGTGGTTCATTTGGTTCGAAAGGAATGAGCGTGTGTTCAACGATGTGCGAAGAGGGGATAGCCAGGTGGCTATTAGGGTGCTGGGTAGTATAGGGAGCTGGTTAGGGGCAGCAAAGATGTTCTCGGCTGCAAAATTGGTCTGTTGGAATTCTTTTGTCTTTGAACCCGACTGAGGGCGGTGGTTTCCTCTCGGTCGGAGCCTAGGGCTTGTTTTGGGGCGGGGAAGGGTGTGTGAAGGCTGGGGGTCATCCTTTTGATTGGTTTTTGTCTTCAGCCGGGGTTTTGGGTGTTTCTGGCGGGCGGTGGTTTGGTTGGCTTTTTAGCTGACTGAGTGTAATTGCTGTACAGCTCATTTTATAGAAATGCATACTCAACTTTATCCAAAAAAAAAAAATTAATAAAAATATCCATTTAATTTATCCACGTTGTAAAAAAAACTGAATTTTTTTATTAATATACTAAATACTTTCTTTTGATATTTTTAATTTAATTATCCTTCTTTTTAGAATCCTTATTTATTATGAATTAAGTGGATAGTATAATAAGAACAGGTGAAATTAAGAAATAACTATATATTTTTTGTTTTTACTATGACTTTACACTAAATATTTGAAATTATATAATATAACTGCATGACTAAACAGATACAAAATCCAAATTATTTCCGCCCGGGGATGGGTATCGGGTAACCTCGCTACCCATCGGGTGAACCCCAAATCTCTCTACAACTAGATTGCAAAGAGATTTTCAAGATGTAGCTACGGTTTTTAGAGCACTTGAGTTTTGAGAGGGAACAACGGACTACTCGATCGATGAATTGAAGTCTGAATGACTGAAGGAGTAATTGGGTCAGGTCTGTTAAACATTGCTGATATAATGTGGCTAATACAACATTGTTTCATATCGGGTACTCATCAGGTTTGGTATGGGGTAGATACCTTCAAACCGGCCCGTCCCCACCCGTTACTCATTCTAACTGGGTACCAAGTTTTCCCATACCCGTCAACTTTTACCCAGCCAACGGATAATCCTCGCCCAAATCAACCGGATATCGGGTGGTACCCGATTTCCGATTACCAATTATCAAGTCTTCTCATATTTTCCAAAAAAAAAAAAGTTAAATACATCTATACTTAATTGGACCCGGCCAACGGGCCGGCAAAAAAACTAGTCTATTATTATTATTATGCAAATATAAAAGAGACCCCCTTTTATTCTTCTTCTCCTTGAGTTTAGGGATTCTACCAATTATCATTAAGTAATTAATTAATATTAAATTATGTCAAAAATAAAAACATTATAAATAATTAAAATAATGCAATGGAAAACCACCCACGTTTTTTTTTGCAAAATTAATAAAAATAAACTTTTATGTTCCATGATCTTAGGATTATCTCTCTTTTCAAAATAGCATCATTTCTTTTGTTTTCTCTTATTTAAAAACCTCAAAAGTGTACATCCCCGCTTAATTTTAGTATTTCAATAAAATTAATTAATTCTTCATACAAAATAATTTTAATTTCCACGTTTACTCTATAAAATAATCATATGCATTTTTCATTTTCAATCAATCAAAGATCTTATCTTCATTTTATCTTTTTATTTTTTTTAAGTTGTGACTGTATGAATATTAGTAAAAGCTTATTCTAAATTATTCACATCAAAATGAAATTTTCAATGCAAAAAAGATAAAAATTTAAAGAATTTAAACACTAGACCAATAATTTAAAAACATTATTTTATACTATAATCTATATATGTATCCAATATCTACGATACATATAATGAATCTCTTTTTATAAATATTATTTATATGTTCACTCAAGCCAACCATTATCGTCAAAACTAAATGAGAATTTTAACGAACCTATATATAAAGAATTAAATTATCCATTAATCTAAAATGTTATTTGAAAGAATACACAAAATAAATTCAATTTTATTAAAAGAGGGTTCAAACATGGGTTATAATAGTAAAAAAAACGTTTCATTGACTAAAAAAGGAGAAAAGGTCTATTCTATAATTCTACAAGACAAATCAGTTAAACGGTTTCTAGATAAATGCAATCAGTTTTCTATATAAACATTATATTATGAGCACACATTCATTATTACAAAAAAAAATTAATTTCAATAATCATCATAAAATTGGCCCATAAAACTATCATCCTAAATATATAATAATAGAGCTAAGATAAAAAAAATAATTAAAATGAGGTAGATAAAGAAAATAGAGATTACTATGATTACAATGAAAACTATTGACTTAGAACTGATAGAAAATATTTATTATTAATTCAATACTAAAATAAATCTATAATATACATAAAATATATATGTTTAACTCTTTTTAATAACTATGATTCATATCTTTCAAAAACAACTATGATTCATATATTCTATTTTAAACCCAAAAATATAGTTAAAATAGAATGTGCATCCAAACTAATTTAGATATAACTCAACCTATGAAAAGGTAAATAATAAAATGACACAAAAAAATAAAAATAAATATCACTGTATATTGATACTACGTGCAGTACATGATAAGTGAAGTTAATTGAGACTCATGTAATCATGTATACGATTTCTAAATTAACTACAAATATTTTTAACAACATGATAGTTTGAGTACGGTCAATGCGATATCATTCCTTACCCAACAACATTTTGAATTTCCCCATCTCCATACCAACCATTAAAATGAATATAAATTTCATATCGTCATTTGAATTTCATGTAGACTCACATTAATCAAAGTTTTCCACATATAAGACTTTTAGTAATATAACAAAAATAAACCTTGAAATAAAGTTCAATTATTATTAATTTAAAAGCATTATATTTAAAAATAGGAATTTAAAATTTATAACAATCTAGAAAGAAAAACAACAACCAAAAAATTCGAAGAAACCAACATATGCAAACTCATACATTATAAAATTTTGAATTCCTACTTCTCCCTTGCAGAAACTACCAGTTGGGAATCTTAATAATGTTATCTCACTAATAAAAACTATTAGTTTTTCCACTACCGTCTATTCACATGGTTGATTAAAAAAATTAGTGAAATTAAATATTTAAATAATTATTATTTTTATTTAAGACTTTTGAAATTATAAATTATTACTTAATTGAGAATGTAAAAAGTTTATTTCATAAATCCATTCCAAAGTTTCCCGCTATCTCTTTTATTGTCTATTTTATGTCTTTCTAGATATTTTTATTGGTTCCATTTGTATAGAGAAACTTTAAGAAGTAAATATTTTCACCATGCAATTTATTGTTAGTTCATAAATTTATTTATTTTCAGTTAATATTGTTATTGTAAAAAAATCAAAGTTTATATATTTTACTATTTTTTTATGATTACATGACCTCAGTGATACTAAAATTTTAGTATTTGACAGTATACTAAATGATACATTGAGATTTGTGTGCATTAAGCTAACTATTTTCAAAAAATTAATGTAGTTAAGTGTTACTAAGATTTTAGTATTTGTTTACAAGAAGTTTTGAACTTTTAGTATTTGATTTTTTTTAATAAAAAATAATAATTTACCAAAATATTCGAAAAAAATTTCATTCCTCAAGTTATGGAGAAGATTGGAAATTAAAAAAATTTAGTTTTCAACTACATAAACCCATTTTTTATATATTATATTGTAGGTACTTATATTTTTATTTAATTTATATCACTTTAATATATGTTATTTCCTATTTAATTTCATCATATCAATTAAGGATGTAAACATATTTAGACTTTAAAGAGTTTAGAGTTTTATTCTTCAGAGCCTTCATTATTTTTAGAATTTAAGTACTTAAAGAGTTAATTTTGAGCATGTAATTAAAATTAATTAGTCTTTTAAAACCAAACAAAATTTTGATATTAAAACCAGATAGATAACTATTTGTTGTTCTTGAAGCAACATGCTTAATTTGAATGGTTATCCGTATAACATAGAGTTTACAAACTACATTTTTAAAATACTATGTGAATTTAACAAATTCAAGAACGTTGGGATTAACGTATTATAAATTATGAATGCGAGAGATAATTTTTCCTAATAAGAATGTAGCTCTTCTCTCTCAAATTGTTTATTCTTCCCTCAAAATAAAGTTCAAAATTATATATTACAAGGTTGCGGCCCGCCAACGGGCGGGCAAAAAAGCTAGTAATATATAAAGCAAAATAAAAGAGCCCCTCATTTAAAGCCCTCTCCTTAATTCTAGCTATTCCACCAATCACAATACTCTATTTAATTAATTATTATTTAAAAAAAATTTAAATGAAAATGATAAGAGAAAAGTTTTTTAACCGCCATTATTAATCATTATTATTTAAAATACACTACTCACTACCCACGTTTTGTGGGATTTTAATTTCATTTAAAATTTACTAAATCTATTATATCTATTATTATTATTATGCAAATATAAAAGAGACCCCTTTTATTCTTTCTCTCCTTAAGTGTAGGGATTTCACCAATCAAATATTTTCTTTTTCTTTTTTTCTTAATATCATTTAGTTTTTCATCTCTCTTTTTTATCCCACTCTCCTACAATTTAGCTTTTAGCCCACAAAATAATTATTATTTAATTTTCATTTAACTCTAATGTATATTTTTTAACGTGAACTATAAATTATATTCAATGAAAAAAAATTATTAATTAATACTTCAGTTTTATTTTATTGTTTAATATATGTCCACTTTTTCATCACTTTTACTCACCAAATAATTTTTATTTCATTTCCTTCTAACTCTAAATTATATTCATTAAAAAATAAAAATTATTAATTAATACTTCAGGTCTTCTTTATTTTTTAATATAGGTTAAAATTTTTAGATTATATTAATATTTATCCTGTACACATTGTACAACAATTATAAAATTAACTTCACTATTAAAAAATGCAATATATTATTTATTATTCCTACATTATAATTTATAAGTGAAATTAATTGATACATTTTATATTATATATACTATTTCTGGACATACTTAAATAACTAATCATAATTTAGTGTGGTATGTATACTTAATATCATAAATAATATTTCATACTTAAAATTAATGGGATTTTGACACTTAAATAACATGAAATTTAACCACATTTCAATTTTTTAGGGTTAATATACTTTTTTGCCCCTCTACTATGCAAAATTAACAAACATGCCATTTTGCTATTTTCTACCCGATTTAACACCCTCTACTTTGAAAACTTTAACAAATACGCTCTCCATTTATTTTTCATCTAATGTGTTTTTTTTAACAAACATATCATGTCTAATGTGTTGATTATACGTGTTATGTCATATTATTTGTCCACGGAGGGACATATTTGTTAAAACCTTCAAAGTAGAGGGCGTTAAATCAGTTAAAATAGTAAAATGGTATGTTTGTTAACTATGCATAGTAGAGGGGCAAGAAGGTGTATTGAACCTTTGTTATGAACATAATTTTTCATATATTTTAAACAAATGGCTTCAACGCTTACAATTTTATTTTGTAATCAATAATTTAAATGTTCGGTTTAAAAAATAATATTTATAAAAGTAAATGAGCAATCAAATAGGCTTAAATATAAATAATTTAATGAACTGAATATATACAAAAAAGAACAATATCATATGTTCATATATTTATATCTATATTGCCTTGAGAAACTAATTTTGGATTATTTTCATCTATATATATTTTCTATAAACAAAGTTAAAAAACCCTCATTGACTACTGTAATTATACTTTATATATTATAAATTATATATCCTATATAAAATTTGATAAGATGTTAATAATTGAACCATGTGCACTTTGACCACAATCCTACATTTATCTAATCTATAGAAAACATTTGATGATTTCTTCAACATTTTTATCTTTAAAATTTTATTTTGATAATTATAATTAAGCCTTTGGATATCTTCAAAATTAAATTATCAACCAAAAATTTTAGGCACAAATAATTACATTAATTGAGAAATATTAAAAATAATAGAAATATCTATTATCTATTGATATCATAGACTTCTTTCATAAAATTTCCTTGCTATAATTAATAAAATAAAGTATTAGATGGTAATCATATAACTATAGCATTTTTAACTATACCAGCGATCAAATTGGTGAGTCTAATGATATGTGGTTCAACCACTCAAATTGTTATAAATCGTAGTTGAACAATAATTATATCAAATCTAACAGGTTGGACCCTCTGTGATTGTATGATTTTAAAATAGGGTCAAAAACACTGGCGGTCATCTAAGTATGGGTCATGTAACAGTGTGGTCACCTAAGTTTGTAAATCATACAGACATGCATCTCTGACGATTTTTCACCGAATCTCCTGTGAATTTGCTAGCTCAGAGGGCAACATCAGCCAACAAAATAATATTGTTAACATGGAGAAGATGGAATAAAAATATTTTGTTGCTGATGTGACCCTCTGAGCTAGCAAATTCACTAGAGATTGGTATAAAATCGACGGAGATGCCTATCGGTTACGATTTACAAACTTCGATGACCACACTATTACAAAACATAGTTAGGTGACCACGCTGTTACATGACCCCTACTTAAGTGACCGCCAATGTTTTTGACCTTTTAAAATATTTTATACAAGTATTAAAATAAATCATACTATGACATTCAAGATAATCTAATATGCAAACTTATATCAATTAATACTTTTGGAATATAATTGTAGCATTAATTAAAATTACTTTTTTTGGATGAATTTTACTATTAGTTTTTATATTAACATGTTTAATATAAAATTTTGATATTAACTATCTAAAGTCCAAATACTAGAATCGTAAACTCATAAACTCAATTTTACATCTTAAACCCTTAATTTTCTAAACTTTAGCCATAAAAAATTGTAACTGTAAAACCTTAAATCTCCTGAACAGGCGATTTCACTGTAGTAATACTAATAAAATAACTAATTATGCATTTATCATCATTTTCAAACTTACACCTTAAATCTTTCTAGACGAGATCGCCTCAATTGAGGTGATATATTTTTCTTAAAAGAAATACTTATGTATTTGAAATATAAAAAAAATACTAAAATATAGAAAATCTATCTTTGAACTTATTAGTTATTTTTTATTAGGATATTAAATAAATAGCATCAGAGAATAAAAAATAAATAAGTTAGAAAAAATTTAAAAAATGTGTACATTGAGGGGTAAAGTGATAGTATAATTTTCCAAAATTAACATATTTTTTATATAGATGATTGAGTTTCTAACACCCTTCTATTGATTCTTCCAAAAAACTTTCTATCTATAACTAATCACATACTTAGCAAAATATTAAAAATAAATTTATTAATAGTTGGAAACTTTCACAAAAAAAAAATTAATTTGAATAGTTACATATTGTTGAGTAAACATATGTTGCAATTTAACTTCATGACACAACAACACGAAAAAGCTCCGCCACCACTTTTGTTTAAAGGAGTCTACTTAAGCTGATGAATGTCCGTTTCTCTTTCTTATATGAATTTTACAATTTAGAATTTACAATAATAATTTTTATATTATAGGAATAATGAAATAAAGAACATCGAGATTAACGTGTTATAAATTATGGATATGAGAGGCAAATTTTCCTAATTAGAATGTTATTTTTATCTCCAAATTATTTATTCATTTTTCTAAATGATAATCAAAATTATATATTTCACAAGTTGCGACCCGCCAACAGGCGGGCAAACAGCTAGTAATATATAAAGCAAAATAAAAGATCCCCATCATTTCAAGCCCTCCCCTTAATTGTAGAAACTCAACCAGTCAAACAATTTATCCTTTTTCATTTTATTAATCTCATAAAAATTGTTGCTTTATATATTAAAAAACTTCTTTTTCCTAAAAATTAGCCACTACTCTTTCAATTTAAGTGTGACGTGCAATATTTAAATCATTATTATTTAAAATTTAATTTTTCTTTTCTCAAGTTTATATTGATTGTATCCTTTTATTCTAGATCGATAAAGGCTTATTATCATAATTTTTTATTGTTCAATCAAGTATTCTACTTTAAATTGATATATTAAGTTTTTAAAATCTAAAAATTAATATAAACTATTTAGTTCCATATTAATTATTTCATAATTATTATCTCCATTATCATCTTCATTATTTGTATAACTTGGTAATTTAACTTCACCCATTTCAATTATTTGATATTTTTTCAAGTAAATATTAAATTAATTATTAAAATAAATAAATATGTAAGTCTATGATGAATGATACAATAAGAGAATGTTGCCTAGAACGTCAAAATAAGGTTTCATTATTAGTATAATATGAAGAAAAAAAATATAACTATAATATTTCAATTGAACGGGCCTATAACAGAGTGTGTTAGAGCGAGAAAAAGTATAAGAATGATCCTTACAACACCATGTTCATTTTGAGTCAAGTGTAACAACCTCAAAAGAAGTTGGACTAGATAATATTTTGAGAGTAAACACAATTATATGCATCATATTTGGTAAAGATTACAAAGAGAGTAGTTCTAATTATGGTCAATATACTCCTTCGCATATTTTTATTTCTATAAACTTTATAATTAATTATCTCTTTTATTGGCTAATAGAGATTTATCTTAATTCTACTCTATATGAGTAATTTTATCTAACGTACATCATATTTAGAAAGTATTGCGTGCTTGACAATGGGTACCCACGGATCCGGATACCACGTATCCACTACCCACCCGTTTACTAAACGAGTATCACCCGTACCCGCCCAACAAAACTAAATAAGTACAAAATCTAAATCATCCCGCCCCGGAATGGGTATTGGGTTAACCCACTGCCCATAAGGTAAACCCCAAATCTATCTACATCTGGATTGCAAAGAGATTTTCAAGATGGAGTTATGATTTTTAGAGCACTAGAGTTTTGAGAGGGAACGAACTAAATGACCGAAGGAGAAATTGGGTCAATTCCGTTAAACATATAAATATATTACGGCTAATACAACGTCGTTTAGGGTACCCATAGGGTTGGGTATGTGGCAGATATCTCCAAACCCGTCCCCAGCTGTTATTCACTTAATGTGAATAGTCATGTAAGTATTTTAAGTATAACATGACAATGATAAATAATCTATATTATGGAAAATGAACAAAATGAAGAACATTGAGATCAAAACATATTAGCTCGACAATTTTTCAAAAAAAAAAATGTTAATTTTCTATTTTTGTATTTCCTTTAAACGAAATACAAAATTGGAACCCGCCAACGGGCGGGCACAAAACTAGTATATACAAAGATAATTGATTGGTTCAGCTGAACCGTAAAGATGGAAAAACTTATCACTTTTTCTTACATTTCTTTGCTAGTTCAATTTATTTACAATGTGTCATATATATTGTTTTTTTTTTTTTTAAAGTTGTAGCACTCTAGCCTAAGATATTGCTCACTTTAGGTTGAACAAACACTTCATGAATTTGTTTCATGGTTCAAGGTACTGAATTCCCAAAAGGTCAATCATATGAGACACCCCACTCTGATTAAACTACTGGTTCAAACCATGTAGCGGATTAACTAGAAATTCTCCGTTCTTATAACTAGTTTTTTTTTTTTGCAAAGAATTCTTATAACTGGTTATAAATTATATCTTATATTTGAATGAAAAAATGTCTGCCTTCTCATGTCAATATGGTAGATTATACTAAAAATATGTGGAAGTGGAACCACAATTTTTGCCCGACAAATTGATAATGGCAGAGAATCTAATATTGAGGAGCTTGTAGTGGAAAATCAAGATTGAGGACTTTGTAGTAGTGGACCAAACTTGATTCCCGCTGATATATTATCATCCGAGGCGGGAAACTCAGCTGCAAATCAGGACTCAGGAGTGGATTGCCATTATGTCGTCTACAGCTCTTTATCATCTTTTCGCTTCCATCAATAGCATTTGGTTGCCCCAGAAATGCCACACAACAGGGGAGCTAAACTTTTATATTTCCTCTACTGATCAATTGCAGTAATGCAGCTTCCCTTTTGATATTTATCATGCAGCAGCAATGGTAGCCACCCTTTTCAGAAACGCTTCAACAGTTCTTCTTCAGGTCAAGTGTTTGATATCGAGGAGATTCTGCCACGGCCTTGCTTCTCAGTCTCCTCTTCAGCTTCAACCATTTTCTAACTTGGACTTCCTTGTTTCGCGTCTAATCACTGCTGTAACTTCGACTGTATCAGTCTTTCACTGCCGAGCGCTTCATTGCAGGGTAATGAAATCCGTGAGTTACAGCCATGGGTTCATTGGTGATCAATTGGTCTCTGCTTATTTAAGGTTGGGTTCCATAGGGGACGCACACAACCTGTTCGACGAATTGTCTGACAAAGACTCTGCCTCGTGGAATTCACTCATATCTGGCTTCTCCCGCCGTGGGATCTGGGTAGTTGTGTCAGTGCCTTCTTGGTCATGAAACTTCTTGATACGGATGTTAAACCCAATGATGGTACAGTTGTTCCATTAATTTCTGCTTGCACTGGAACTGGAACTATGGATATTGGTGCCTATATTCATGGATGTGCATTAAAATTTGGAATGCTTCTGGACCTGAAAGTGGCTAATGCATTGATTAACATGTATGGAAAGTCTGGATATTTGGATGCAGCCACTAGATTGTTCGAGGCAATTCCAGTTCCGAATTTGGTATCCTGGAACTCGATAATTGCAGTTCATGTTCAAATCGGAGCAGCTGATGAAGCAATTATTTATTTCATCCGTTTGAGAAGAGCAGGAATTGAGCCTGATCAAGCTACATTGTTAACAATGGTCCAAGCATGTGAAAGCCTTGGCTCAAGAAAGCTTGCAGAGGTGATCCATGGCTTTGTCTTCCACACAGGTGTTAACTCAAACGTGACTATAGCTACTGGGTTATTGAGCTTGTATTCCAAACTGGGTTCATTAACTGATTCACAGCAGGTGTTTAGGGAGATCAGAAACCCTGATGCCATAGCCTGGACTGCCATGCTTGCAAGCTACGGAATTCATGGCAGTGGGAAGGAAGCTGTCAAACATTTTAAGCTGATGATCAGTGAGGGTGTGGCGCCTGATCATGTTACTTTCATCCACTTGTTGAGTTCTTGCAGCCATGCAGGGCTCCTGCAGGAAGGTAAGAGCTACTTCGAGCTCATGTCTTCATGCTATGGTGTTGAGCCAAGGATCGATCACTATTCCTGCATGGTCGACCTCTTGGGTCGAGCTGGACTTGTGTATGATGCTTACAAGCTCATTAGAACCATGCCAATGAAGCCAAATTCTGGTGTTTGGGGAGCTCTAATGGGTGCTTGCAGGAAACATGGCAACATTGACATTGGGAAGGCAGTGTTTGACAATTTGTATGCTTTAGACCCATCGGACTCCAGGAACTACATCTCCTTATCAAATATGTACGCTGCAGCTGGCCTTCGGGATGAAGCTTCAAAGGCGAGGTCACTTATGAAGGGAAGAAATGTCGTCCAAAACCCTGGTTCAAGTTCCATAGAACATGGAAACAAGATCAATGTTTTTGTTTCAGGTGATCAATCTCACCCTCTGAGAGAAGAGATATATAAGAAGTTGGATGAACTTGTTCTCAAGATTCGGGGAAGTGGGATATCAGCAAGGACAGAGCTTGTACTACAGGACATTGATGAAGAGGAGGTGAAAGAGGAGATGATCAACAAACACAGTGAAAAGCTAGCCATTGCATTTGGACTCCTGGTGAATGGTCCAAATGAAATGCCTCTGGTTATAACCAAGAACCTGAGGATATGTGGCGACTGTCATGACTTTGCTAAAGTGGTGTCAAGGATCGAGGGTCACAAGATCATCGTACGTGATACAAAGAGATTTCACCACTTCTCCAATGGATCATGTTCTTGCAGAGACTACTGGTAAAATCTCTGTGTGCATGTATCTGAAATTGTTTCAAGTTTAATTTGAAACGATACACCATGTACTCCCATAGACAACTTGGAAGAAAGAAGTATTGACATGGATGATAACGAGTTCCCTTTCCAAGGAACCCTTATGTAAATCAAACAATCAATTTGAAAACACCCACCCTGAAGCAACATTATCAGCACTGCAGCGCGAATCCAAAACAGGACAGCAACATTACACGCCTTGCACCTTGAACGAAGAAAGGAAGTCGACCATCATGGATAGTCCCATCAGGTAATTGATTAGTCAGTGATTCTTATTATTTTTCTTGATTACCACATCATCCATTTAGCAGCTGGTTGTACTGTTCATATTCCCCCATGGGCTGTGTTTTAGTTGCCGGGTTCAGTAACTTGAACTTGTAATCCAAGTGGAGGCATTAGAGTTGTTGGACAATGGACAAGCTCAAATGGTTGGGTTTGGGTTGGCTAGCTCCTGGCCTGCCCTTCCAAGCTAGGAGTTGGGCTAGGGTGCCTTTGTGAAAACTAAGGTGGCCTAGTTTCTAGAGTAGAGGGCAAAGCGTGAGGCTGGCCTAACAGAGCAGCGACCACCTCTCACTCTAGGCAGTGGAAGAATAACAGGCTGGTGCCACTCAAGTTCACATGGCCATATGGGCTGTCCAATCTGCACTTGAACTTTTTTTACCTTTTTTATGGATTTATGGTGACCCTTAGGTAGTAGAGCAAAACCATTTTTATGAACATCATCCTGTTTTCCTGATTAATTTCTATTTGTTTAAAGCTCAAATGTGATGATTGCAGTTCTGATAATACTTACACTTAGAATACTTCACTTTGGACAATGAACATGGTATTGCTTTCAATTGTTCAAAGTTCTTTGATTTCGTAGTTACATTCTGAATGATTAAATGTAACCTTGCTGAATTTCACAAGTTATGATATGATACCAAGGAGATTGGTGGACTAAGGATAAATGAACTTCCAAATTCATCATTTAGTTACTGTTGCAGCAATACAGCCAGAACAAACTGTGAAAAAATAGGGAAAAAAACACTAACAAACTCCCTTTATTTCATTTTGATTTTCATAATTTAGACATTTGAAACATGCTTTTCATTCAATCTATTTCTTGTGAAGATCCTGGAAGTAACCAGCAGGGTTATTCTCGAAATCAGACCTCAAAATCTGATGGTCAGCTCCAGGTGCTTTCATGGTTCCAGAACCTGAAGATTTTCCAGCTCCACCAGAAGAAGATGAAGCAGCACCTCCTCCAGATTTCCCAGAGCCTGCAACCTGATTTCCTCCTCCTCCTCCAAAGCCATTCTTTCCACCTCCCATTATTTGTTTTTCTAATCTTAGGACTATCAAAGATGAATGCTTTTTTCTCTTTCCTTTTACAGATTAGATTTTTTTGCTTGTGAATAACTGAATTTCTGATTAGTAAGTGAGCGACCTATTATATAGTGGTCTCTATTCAAATTTGACATTCATTGTACCAATTGAATAATTGGTGATACTCTGGAATTGGGAAATGGTGTGCTTGACTGTCAAACTTAAGCACTTATTTCCTTCTAATAAGTGTTTATGGATCGCCGGGGATAATTAAGCACTGTTGTGAAAATCAGAGATCTCATTCAATGAAAATGTCAAGATTCATTGACTTGTAAACTAAGGTGAGGTCGACTTTAGGATTAGTACAACTAGACAACTAGTCATTCTACGATTCAGTATTTTGAAATGAGATAAAAGACTTGATTTTCTACAACTACACTCTGGAGTTTGAGCGATATACCACATGGTGTTTGACTCACAAATCAACAGACAAGTCACAAGTTCTTTGCTATTCTATTGTCAGCAATATTTCTGAGAAAAGTCTCATATGATATGTTGCTCTTATTGAGTTGGAAAACAAAAACCATCATTCACCTTTACATTTGACCTCAAAGAGGATCAATTGTCTAACTGTCGTTGGTGTTGGTATCTCCATTCAATTGTAATTTCGATCAATTTGTTCAAGAAGGCATTATTAGTTTCGTTGTGAATATGGCTGGTTGGTACTGGGTTTTTGTAGCACAAGTCGTGAAGTTCATGGATGAAGCTTACATTGATCATTGATTTCTGAAGCTTGTGGTTCAATAGCTTGATTTGTGCTTCTGTAGAGTAACCACTTTCCATGAGACCATTCTCATATAATTTTCGAAGATTCTGCTACTGAATCTTTAACTGATGTAATAGTTGTCACTGATAATGAAGTCCAAATAGACTCGTTGAGAAATGGAGCCTGGAAAAGGGGAAAACACTTGTGCTTTTCAGAATGAACTAATCACTTTATGTTTAGTCTACCATGTGTTAATATCTTGAACAGAAATTTGTGTATTTGAATGTGAGAAAGTCTTGTTCTTCATCCCATTCAAGTTCATTTAATTCATGAAACAAAAGTTGCAGAAGCTAGCTATTGGCTACAGTATCCAGGCTCACCATCCTAGCTTTGACCCGATTCGGCCAAAATGGCCAACCAGGAAAGTTCCAATGTCATGCACGCTCCTGTGTACACACACGATATCTGTGTTTTCGAGATCATCCAAGATCGATCTAACCATATGAACAGGTAATATGGTCTGTATCCCAAATTATATTAGATTGATAAATGGGCTGCAAATAAAACAAGATACAAGATTAAGTTTAAACCTTTCCTAGTTCCCAAGAGATTAATTATTCACACTCTTATTTAAACTATTAGATGAACTTTTGACTCTTTATCGATTTAATAGTTTAGATTATTAGAAGTAATTAGGACATTTATTAAATCATTTTATTCTTATTTTTATTTTAAAAACACAACTCTTCCACCTATTGACCGGTGAGTCTCGGGTGACTGGTCGATGGTAACGACTTCTCTGGTGAGTGTAACTTGTTATAAGTTTGTGGCGACTTTCATAACTTTGCTAAGGCGGTGTCGAGGATCGAGGGTTGCAAGATCATCCTACGTGATACAAAGCAATTTCACCACTTCTCCCATGGATCATGCTCTTGCAGAGACTACTGGTGAAATTTCTCTGTGCATGTATATGGAATTGTTGTTAAATTTCCAAACGACACACATGTACTCCCATAGACAACTTGGAAGAAGTATTGACATGGATGATAACGAGTTCCCTTTCCAAGCAACCCTTATGTAAATCAGGAACCCACTCTGAAGCAACATTATCAGCACTGCAAGCCCGAAACCAAAACTGGTCAGCAACATTACACGCCTTGCACCTTGAACGAAAAAAGGAAGTCCACCTTCATGGATATTCCCATCAGGTAATTGATTAGTCAGCGATTCTTAATTTTTTTTTTATTACCACATCATCCATTCAACAGCTGCTTGTACTGTTCATATACATTCACGGGCTGTGTAGTTGTTGCTGAGTTCAGTAACTAGAACTTGTAATCAGAGTGTGGGGCATTAAGCCATTGGACAATGGACAAGCTCAAATGGTTGGACTTGAGTTGGCTAGCTATTGGCCTGCCCGTTCCAACAATGGTGGTACCAAGGCTGAGTTGGGGGATTCAAAACGCCTCCTCCGGTATCGACGTATCGAGTCGAGTTTAAATTTACATGTATTTTTTGGTATTTTCGGAATTTGGTGCCGAGGTATTTGAAGTTCGGCTCCCCCATTATGTTATTTCGGTGAAATGTTATCCTAAATTTTACATAATAATTACTCATAATCCAGTATGTAATAATTAAAATATTTGATCATAAATTATCCAAATTTGAAAAAAAAATTGCCGGTGGCACATGTAATTTTTTTTACTAATTAAGCAACTCATAATCAAAGGATTAATCGTTTATTTTTACTTAATATTAGACGAATGAAAATTTTCTACTATTATCCAAATTTGAAGAATTTTTTTTTTCTGGTGGCACGAATTTTTGATTTACAATTCGACTCCCCCTGTATGTCAATCCTGGTTACGCCATTGTGTTCCAAGCATGAAGTTGAGCTAGGGTGCCTTTGTGAAAACCTAAGGTGGCCTAGTTCCTAGAGTAGAGGGCAAAGCGTGAGGCTGGCCTAACAGAGCAGCAACCACCTCTCACTCTAGGCAGTGGAAGGATAACAGGCTGGTGTCACTCAAGTTCACATAGACATATGATCTGTCCAATCTGAACTACAACTTTTTTTTTATCTTTTCACTTTTTTCTTGACTTATGGTGACCCAGATGACAGTGAACATGATGTTGCTTTTGATTCTTCAATGTTCATTCATTTCATATGAATGATTAAATGTAGCCTTGCTGAATTTCACAAGCTATGATATCAAGGAGTTTGGTGGGCTAAGGATAAAGAAACTATCCAGATTCATTATTCAGTAGTATTGCAGCATTACATTCATAGCAAACTGTGGAAAAATAGAAAAGGCAACAAACTACATTTATTCCATTTATAATTCCAGTCACATTTAGACATCTAAAACATGCTTTTCATTCAATTTACTTCTTGTGAAGATCCTGAAAGTAACCAGCAGGGTTATTCTCGAAATCAGACCTCAGAATCTGATGGTCAGCTCCAGGTGCTTTCATGGTTCCAGAACCTGAAGATTTTCCAGCTCCACCAGAAGAAGATGAAGCAGCAACTCCTCCAGATTTCCCAGAGCCTGCAGCCTTACTTCCTCCTCCTCCTCCAGAGCCATTCTTTCCACCTCCCATTATTTGTTTTTCTCAGCTCAGGACTATCAAAGATGAATGCTTTTCTCTTTCCTTTAACATATTGGATTGTTTTGCTTCTGAAAAACTAGAACTTGGTGTGTGAGCTATTATATAGTGGTCTCTGTTCAAACTCACATTCATTGTACCAATTGAATAATTGATGATACTCTGGAACTGGGAAATGGTGTGCTTGACTGTCAAACTTAAGCACTTATTTCCTTATAATCAGTGTTTATGGATACCCAGGGATAATTAAGCCCTGTTGTGAAAATCAGAGATCTCATTCAATGAAAATGTCAAGATTCATTGACTTGTATACTAAGGTGAAGTCGACTTTAGGATTAGTACAACTAGACAACTAGTCATTCTACGATTCAGTTTTTTGAAATGAGATAAAAGGCTTGGACTTTGCAGTTTGAACGATATACCACATGGTGTTTGACTCACAAATCAGCAGACAAGTTCTGTGCTATTCTCTGAAGTGAGAACTCACATCACATGTGATATGTTGCTCTTATTAAGTTGGAAAACAAAAACCATTGGTCGCCTTTACATTTGACCTCAAGGAAGATCGAAAGTCGAACTGTCCTTGGTGCTGTCTTGTGCTGATATCTCTGTTCAACTGTTATTTGATCAATTTGTTCTAGAAGGCATTGTTAGTTGCGTTGTGAATATGGATACTGGGTTTTTGTAGCAGGAGTCGTGAAGTTCATAGATGTGATGATTGATTTCTGAAGCTTGTGGTCGTGAATTATGCAGTTGTTACGTGCCGACTTAGGGATTTAGTTGTTGTTTTTTTCCGGATATTTGAGTTAATTATTAGTCATTTTAAAATTAGTTGTGGTAGAGTCTGATTCGGATTAGGAGAGTAGAAGACTATATAATTGCTATTGGATTACGGGGAAAAGTCATAAGGAAAAAACCCTAATATTTACTTTGCTTCTTTATTTTATCGTATCCCAGCCGCCAACACCATTCCTCGTTTTACCACCATTGATAAGCTAACGAAGCTTTCAGCTTCTTCGTCATCTTCGAGCTCGGATTTGACAGAAACTCGTTGGGGAACTCGATTGTGGGGAAGGACGAGCCCTATCGTTACGCGCTCAAAATCGGCTCGTAACAAAGTGGTATCAGAGCGCACCGATCCAACCACCATGGCCGACAATAAACCTTGGGAGGAAGAGCTCGATCGTCAAGGTCGTCTTCTGCAAACTCTACAAGACACGATCGGTCACTTAGCTCAACGACTCACCGAGAACAGTGACCAAGTTGCTGCTTATGCACGTCAGAACGCTGAAAGCATCAAAGCGATTAACAACCGACTCGACCAGCTTGAGATTCGTCCGCGACCCGTGGGAGGAGGAGGCGGGGGTCCTCGCGGGGAGGATATTCGTCCGCCTGCCATCAAAGTGGATTTTCTGAGATTTGTTGGAGAAGAAGATCCTACTACATGGATATGTCGTGCTGATCAATACTTCTCTTTCTATCGTACGACGGAAGCCGATAAGGTACTCATAGCATCTATCTATTTGGAAGGAGAAGCACAACTGTGGTTGCAAGTTATGAAAGATACCAACCCCCAACTCACGTGGGAGCAACTTGTGGATGGAATGTATTCTCGATTTGGCCCGACACAATTTCAAGACCCATTTGGGGAGTTGACCAAACTTCAAGAAACGGGAACTGTGCGATTGTATCAAGCTCAGTTTGAGAAGTTGTTAGTCAGAGGAGGTAGACTAACTGCAGGACAGCAAGTGAGCTGCTTTACGAGTGGCCTTGACCCCCATATTCGGATAGATGTTCAAGCCAACCAACCGACTTAACTAAGTGAGGTGATGACACTCGATTTGACGTGATTATCAGACTCATTTAAGCGACATTTCCTTGCTTAAGACATGGTTTTTAGGGTAGAATAGCATATATTCAATCAATTGCTCTATCTCGTGCCATTTGTGTTACTTTGGCCCGTTTCGGGTCTATTTGATGGTTTTCTAGTGTTTTCATGTTAGCACAGGTTTTTGCCGTCAAATAAAGTAGCTAAGGACGTGTCTAAGGCGTTGGAACCTCGAGGAATCGCACCGGAATCGATCCAAGGAGTCAATCAAGTCGAACCAAATTCCTGCTCCATTTGCACTGAAGTTTTCGCCGAAAATCCCCTGGAGTTTTCGGCGAAATCTCAATCACAAATCGGCTGATGTCAACCAAGGAGACTTTTCGGCGAAAACTTCAAGTTTTCGCCGAGAACCCGGCGTCCGAAAATCACAAGAGAATTCAGCCAGCGATCAACCCATCTACAAAGAGATTTTTGCCAAAAATTCAACCATATTTTCGGCAAAAATTACAGGCAAAACCGGCAGTATTAGGGTCGGCGGCCCTAAAACAGAAGGAGACATACTTTTTACACATAACTAATACAAAATACTTCAGAATTCTCCCGAGTTCTGGAGTAGAGAGTTCGAAGAGCCAGGAAGAGATCATGACACCGTCCATTTCATCTCGAAGACTCGGAGCTAGGATTGCAGTTTACCGGAAGATCGAAGTTCTGCCGGAGTCGTCTTAATTAGGTTTTTCAGATCCTTTTCTGTTCTTCCTCTGTTCAAGATGAACTCTATCTTTGTCTTTGATTCTTTTGTGAAAAACATGAGTAGCTAAACTCTTAGAGCTTAGACTAGATGAACCCTAAGTGACCCAGGGCTTTAAAGCGGTCACGGATCGGCAGTGATTAGATTCAAAGTTCAATCAGTTTCTCTTTCATGTTTGATTTGTTCTTCATTGTCATGTTTCTTCTATGGATTGATCACCTATATTAGATTCTTGTTAAGCTAAGGATAGAAGCGAACGCTCGCCTTACTTTAAAACATCAAATCGAACAATTAACCTAATCATTGGAGTGTGCCTTTCGTAGGAACCAATTAGGGTTAATTCACTGCAAGAGTAACTCATAAATCATTAGTAATTGCACCAGTTAAGTTAAGTCGTTGCGAGAGGCGACCGTACCCGGGCGGCTAATTAATCTTGGTAGCTAGATCGGATAGAGCGAACGTTCGCCAGTCTTAAACCTAAGGGTAAGGAGTTATGGTGGTGTCTTAGAATTGATTGAAAGAGAATCGAAATTCGATGATCTGTTGATTGCCAATGCTCTGGTGAACGAAGGGGGATTCAAAGTCTAAGTTTGTCTGTCATCTTTGTCTTAATCAACCAATCTTTCAATCTGTTTTCAGTTTTAATTTTTAATTTCGTGCATTTCTTAGAATTAGAAGTCGTGGAACTCACACCACGCACAAAGTGTTTAAACTTGAATAATTTGCCTTTATATTTTAGTAAACGATCATTAGAAGACCCGTGGAATACGATCTACCCTAGCTTTCTAAGCTTGGTAGTTATTTGCTAAACCTGCTCTGCAACGTTCACCATGAGGCGATTGGGCTAGCGAGGTTGTTTGAGGAGAAAGTCTCCATGGCCAAGGCCATCGTACCTCGACTACCACCGCAACCGGAGGGACGAAGACTACCCCAAGTAAGGCGGTTAACACCGTTGGAACAAAGAGAAAGACGTGAGAAGGGATTATGTTATAAATGCGACGAACAGTTTGTTCCCGGACATCGATGCAAAAAGCTATTTTATATTGAGCTAACTGAACAGGAAGAGGATGTAAAACCACCAGATATAAACACAGCGGGGGGAGAAGCAATGTCAATATCGTTACAAGCACTATCGGGAGAAAACGCGCCGGAGACGATGAAGCTTTTGGGTATGATTCGAACTAAGCAGGTCATCGTACTTGTTGATTCGGGAGCTAGCCATAATTTCATGGATATAAGAATGGCAGAGAGATTGGCCTTGCTACCATTAACGGGAACGCGATTCTCGGTTGGGAATTGGAATTTTGTAGCAGAATTTTAAAAAATATGTACCGTCAGTAGCCAAATGCGTAAAAAAGTCCAGAAATAGCACAATCTGACTGGCAGCCAGCTACGCGCCAGCCAGGTAGCACTGCGCCACCCAGCCAGCTGCCTTATCAAAATTGTGTCGTTGCAGCGCTGCGCCAGCTGGCAACAGAGCCGTTACAAAGGAGCGGTTACTTAACGGTAACCTTGTTTCCAGGTAGCGCTGCGCTGGCTGGCTGGCGCATCGCTGCCTGGAAACAAGGTTACCGTTTTTTACAGCTTGTATAAATACCCCCTACCCCCATACCATCTTCACACCTCCTCTCATACTCTCTCAAATTCAATTCTCTCTAAGGTATTTTTGATAGTTTGTGTTCGTCATAAGTTTCTAGTTATGATTATTGTACTCTAATGACGTCTTTTATTTGTAGGTTCGTAGCAATTGTCCGTCGAGGAAATTTCGTTTGAAGAAGGCTTAAACTCTCCCTCAAAAGGTATCATGCTATAAATTATATCCAAATGAATTGTGTTTTACGATTTTATATGTACTTAACATTGCTTGTGGATATTAAATTGTAGATGGATTACATGTTTGGAGAGGTGCCGGTTGGGGTACGAAGTGGTAGTCCCGAGGACCCTTCGATTTTATGGGGTGATGCTGACCGACATCGAGCGTCGGGAATTTTCGAAGCTCAGGTTAGTACATTTGAAATGTTATTTATAATTTAATGTTATTTATATTTTACATGTTATTTATTTTTACAAGGTATTTATGTTTGAATGTTGCATTTATTTTAATAATATTCATATTTTAATTACTTATATTGTAATATTAGGATCAAATTTAAATATTAATAGTAGTAGCCAATATTCGAACCATAAATTAACTACTAGTTGACTACTAAGTAGCGAACATTAGGTACCTTAAAAATTTACTAATAATTGTAATTAGTAACGAATATTAGTTACCTAAAAAATTACATAGTAATTACTAATACTAATTGACTACTAATGATAATTAGTAGTACCGAATATTAGTAAATTATAAACTTAGATTTTAATCACTAAAACTAATTGACTACTAATGGGGATTATACGTAGTAAATATTAGTAACCTAAAAGATTACATATTGACTACTAATAGTGATTACTAATTATTATTAAATGTTACTTATATTATAATACTAATTGATATAATTACAAATAATGTAAGTACCTAATTGATATTAGTATATAGTAATTATTGAAATGTTACTTATATTTGAAATGTTAGTTATATATAAATGTTTGTTATATGTAAATGTTAGTTATATTTGAATGTTAATTATATTTGAATGTTAATTATATTTAAATGTTTAGGGTTCACTCGGAAATTGAGTACTAGTTATTAATTTTGTTACATCTTCTTCCCCCAACTATTAGGACTCACATATGACGCTTAATTGTCGTTTCTCTAAGAAGATCGTGAAGTACGATCCTAGGTTCGAGACATACCTTGCCCCCATTGGTCTAGATAAGTTGCGTGACTGCCTGGATTTTACCCCTGATCCTGAGCTGATCACCGCATTGGTCGAGAGATGGCGTCCCGAGACCAGTACTTTTCACTTGTACCACGGTGAGGCAACCATAACACTCGAGGACGTGCACTTTCTCACTGGTCTGAGCGTTGATGGTGAGCTTGTGGAGTCGCAGAGGCGCCTTCCGACTGTGGATTCTGATCTGCAGACTTACGTTGAGGAGCTTCTTGGGAAGAAACCATCTACTGATGACCTTTCTGCTGGCAGAGTGAAGATGACGTGGTTGCGTAACCACTTTGGCACCATCAGGGGAGACGCCGATCATGAGACTATCGAGCAGCACTGTCGCGCATACATTCTGGACTTTTTTGGCAGCTGCATCTTTGCTGATCGGTCAGGATCCCACGCCCCACTCTTCTTCCTTCCACTGCTCGAGGACATGAGCCAGATAGGCGAGTACGCTTGGGGGCTGCCGCACTTTCATGGCTATATAGGGAGCTTGGCCGGTGTGCTTTCCGCATAGAGAGCAGCCCGTCCCGCGACCACGTAGGTGACATTGGGGGTTGGATGGCACTGGTTCAGGCATGGGCCCTTGAGAGATTTACGTCCATTGCGCGTCGAGTCCACAGGAGTCGACAGATTGCACCGACGCACTCCCCCATTCAATGCATGACTAGGTTCGGGCTTCGACTTTTTCTTTCATGTTCATAATTCAGTCCATCTGATCAAGTTGTATGAATGACGTGGTTCATTCCGCAATTTTTTAGCTGGAAAGACTGGTATCACGCGAAGACCAGATACATCCTTGTTGGGGGGTACCGCCAGCTGTTTGCCGATGGGACTCCATTCGTGGTATTGTATTCTTACAAAGTCAATGTCATTTTCCCTTACAGTTTAGGTTTCGTAGTTGTCTAATTGTAAAATTTGTTTCATATAGTGGTGTCCATACTCGGCGGACCGTGAGCATTACAGTCCAGGGACTTTCCCCAACCATCGCGTCGTCGCACCTCTCATCTGCTTCTTCAGCGCTATGTGGCATAGACCTGATAGAGTGTTGTGTCAGTTTGGGATGGATCAGCCTGTCCCTACGTACGATCAGCCAGTAAGTGAGGTCATCAGTAACCTGGAGGTGACACAGCGTGGATGGCATCGTAGTGATGTGGTAGCTAGATTTGCTGGATATCGGGAGCTTTGGTCTACTCGTCTTGACCACATCGCCTCAGGCCCGTGGCTGTAGAGCGAGGACAGGGAGTCCTATCACTTCCACGACGAGATCAACCAGTGGTACCATGGCATCACTAGACGTACAGTTTCTCGCCGAGTAGCCGTGGACCAGTCATTGGTACGTACGCTTTGTCATAATTATTACAACTAATTCTAGTTACATGTTTAACCATTCTTATTATGTGTTGTAGCTTGATGGCATGAAGCGGCTATACGTGACTACTGGCCAGTCACATATCACACCTCAGGAGCAGCAGGAGATGCATGCTACATTGTGGTCCATGATGCATGCTTCAGGCGGGATCCATAGGACGGCTGAGTCTAGGAGGGCACCCCGGCAGGCCACCCATCCATGACATGCTGACTACCCAGTACCTGATCCTCCAGCTGCCAGGATTCCTTCTGTTCGTAGGGTCCGACATCATGTAGATGTCCCCCCTGTCCCGCGTTGTGGGAGCCGTCATTGCCGCAATGGGATCCACAGCAGCAGCAGGCCCGATACTCCGAGCACTATCCTTTCGACACTACAGTAGACGCGACTTTCGATTATATGGGGAGTCAGGACTACACCCAGCCGGAGGACTACACACAGCATCAGGATTACACACAGCCTCTGGGCCCGACCCAGCCATACACCACTCCTACAGTCCCCACTGGCGCATATACATCTTACGCCGCTCCATCCGGATCTCAGTGGGGTCCATCCACATCTTACGCAGCTCCATCCGGGTCTCAGTATGTCACACCACCCGTAGTGACATATGAGGCATCGTTCGATGATGATGATGCTCCTCCCCCCGACGACGGGCAGCATCGATATGGACTGAGGCGAGAGCCTACGCAGAGGATGTGCGCTACTAGAGGCCATGAGCCGGGGGCACATTGGAGGGGACAGGGTCGTCTTTAGGGGTCGAGAGGGTGGGGGTCGGGAGGGGAGGGGTCGTGAGTAGTTATGGTAGTGCTTGTTTATTTCATTGTAATTCATATTTCAGTGTAATTCATATTAGACGTTTGTTTCATGGTATTCGACGTTATATTTCATTGTAGCTTATGAGTTCACAACACCACAGAAATGCATTTCTGCAACATATAATTGATCACACACTTGAAAAAAGCTGCAGCTGTTCACATAGACAGGTATAATTTTTGCAACATATAATTGACAACACATGTGATAAAAGCTGCAGCTCCATATAAAGTCAACCAATAACTGACCACACAATGATGTAAGTTCTATAACGTATAATTGAGACCACACGTGAAAAAAGCTGTGTTCTACATAAAGACATCCACTAATTGACCACACACTCTTCCGAAATAGTCTGCAACATATTATTGATCACACACATGGAAAAATCTGCAGCTCTTCATAAAGACAACCAATAATTGACTACTGTCTTCATTACATTATATAGAGGCGTGAGTCCAAAACCACCATACTAACTCTTCCAAACTACTTGAAACCTACTACAATTCTCAATATCTTCTGACCAGAGAAAATGAATTTCGCGTTTTGGCTTCGATGGGATGGCGAAATAGTACACGGACAACACGGTGGGGTGTGCTACAGCGGGGGGAAATTATGTCGCCTCAAAATGACGAGGCAACCTTCACTACAACAGGCATGTCCAGTTTTCTTGCGAAAGATGGAGGTAGGATCTTCGGCGGTTTTGAGGACTGTCATGTATCGATGTCCAGTCTTTGCGAATGACCAAATTGTGGCACACTACCCACTCATTCTTAATGACGTTACTGGGTTGGAGGTTATCTACAACATCATGGCAACCCAGTCGGACTACCGAGTGGCAGAGCTATACTTTGAGTTCGACCACCGTGGGACGCTGGTCCAGGGAGAATCTATATTCATGGGCGACGGAGCGAGTGCCTGTTATAGTGGTCAGAGCAGTCAGAGCAATCAAACACATCCGGGACAATTGCGTGGCGATAGCAGGCAAGAAAGTACGGTAGCGCACTTGGGAAATGAGATCGAAGGAGACTCATCAGAAAGCGACGTCAACTCGGAGAAGGACGAAGCAAATGTATCTGAGCCGGACATTGAAACTCAACCCTTTGTGAATGCGCAACCACCGAGAGACTACACCCCCCAGCCATTTCACACATTTACCAGAAGATATCGGTGACCTGATGACTACAAGCAACAACGAGTACGGCGTTCATAACGTTCCACGGTGGCACATTGACGGGCCAGGGTTTGCGGTTGGGCAACAATTTGAAAGCAAACTTGTGGCTCAAACTAGTCTGAAGCAATATGGACTCAGGAATACCCGCATGTTATGCACGACACGGTCTAGCAAATGGTTGCTTGAACAACGATGTCATGGATACCAAAGCAATGGCTGCCCATGGAGGATAAGGCTCACTACAGATGAGAGCGATATGTGGACGGTAAAACAATTCAATCCCACCCATCTGTGTTTGGGCAGCCAGAACAACATCAGTCCAAGCCAGCTAGACGTCAATGTCATAGCTGATGCAGTCACGCCCTTTGTCCAAGCCCGCCCCCATGTTCGGATCAAACTTCTTCAGACAGAGATACATACTATGTACGGAAGACAAATTTCATACAAGAAGGCATGGAACGGCAAACAGCGCGCCATGGAGCGGATATATGGTAATTGGGAGGAATCATACAATGAGTTACCTACCCTAATGAAGGCAATACAAGATCGGAACTATGGGACGCAAGTTGAATTCGTCACGAAAGAAATCACAACGGATGCTGGAGATACATTCACCCAATTCGACCGTGTGTTTTGGAGTTTCGCCCCGTCCATCGAAGGTTTCAAACATTGTCCTCCTGTGCTCGTCGTTGACGGTACCTTCATGACAGGAAAATACAAGCACACACTACTCATGGCTAGTTCGTTCGATGGTAATAAGAACATCTTCACTGTGGCTTTCGCAATTGTGGACGTTGAGAGATGCCTTGTTCACATGCTCCTGCGGCAAGTTCCAACAGTGGAAGATGCCTTGTTCACATGCCGTGGCCGCATGTAACGCCGCCAATCAAGATCCCTTATACTACGCCAACGCCCATTACAGGTTGGAAACAGTAAGACAGATATACGGACGGAGTTTCCTCCCTATCGGCTCGAAAGAGGACTGGGAGCCTCATGGAGGGCCTAAGTTGATGCCTGACCCAGGAAGGGTCAGGGAGATGGGGCGACCACGATATTCTCGCATACGCAATGAGATGGATTGGGTTGAAGATATTGAGCCTCACTGCAGTTACTGCCAGCAAGAAGGGCACAATAGGAGGACGTGCCGACGTGCGAGGCGAAGCAGCAGAAATCCAAACCCTACAAGGAACGGTTAATTGCACTATGAAATATTTAGTATTATGTGTTTGGTAGTCTGTGTTTGGTAATCTGTATTTGAAATGTTTGGTTGTCAATTTCATGTTTCATTTTCAATGTAATGTTTGGTTTCTAGTTGTACTATGAAGTTACTTTTATTAGTCCATCCTTCAGAATTGACCACACACTTCAGAAATGTTGTACATTTATTGGCAGCACACTGAAAAAGACTGCAACTATGACATAAAAACAAATGAAATTTGACAACACAATGAAAAAAGGCTGCAACTACAGACCAGTCATTTTATTAACTTCGACAATGACGACAACAACGACAACAACGACAACGACAACAACAACAACAACAACAACAACAACAACAACAACATCAACAACAATAACAACAACAACAGAAAAAACAAACACACTAGGCCCAACATGGATGTCAATTGTAAGGACGAAGTCCGGGTGGTGGAGAGGGAGGCCCTTCCCTGAGCAACCTATTGATTGAAACGTGCAACCATGAAATTTCTTCCCTCAGGTCTCGAATAATGTTGTCCTTCTCCTCAACGATGTCATCCTTCTCCCTATTCGCTCGAACAAGTTGTTCGTCCTTCGCCCGAATGATTTGGTCCTTCTCCTTAATCGCAGCATCCACGGCCTCCCGCACCTCCAGTTTTTCATAATAACCACACCCCTTCTCCTACAGATCAGAAAACAAACGTAGAGGGTTTTGAGAACTAGGAAAATGCAAAAAATTAAATTCGGACCCTTTTTTTACCTCTCTCTCACGAGGACAGCCAAAATAGTGTTCCAGATCATTTGGTCGAACGGATCTAGTCACCCTTAAGTCACACCAGCAGTTAACCACACTTGCCTCATAAACTAACAAGTCCTGCTCCACCGGCTTCTTCAACTTGTGCATTACCCTCTCAGTATCTGTCACTACAGAACAACAGTAATTAGTACACAAGATTAATTCGTTAAATGCATAAATAAGATAAGTACAAAGCACCCAAACGAATTTCACTTACGCTTACTCTTGCGAGACCTAGAGCCATAGTTGAAGAACGACATATTCTAAGCTTGGTGACGGATGCCTACTTCAAATTCTAAGTTTAGGGCTTCAAGGGAGGTGTGTGGTGCAAAACTGCATCATAGAGGGGGTATTTATACTAAAAATTGAGGGCTTAGGGTTTCTTCAGTCCCAGACAGCGATGCGCCTCCTAGCCAGCGCATAACTGGCTGGGATTGAGGAAACCCTAACGGAGCATTTGACGATAACATTTTCTGAAGGCAGCCAGCGCTGCGCTAGCTGGGTGGCGCAGCGCTACATGGCTGGCGCGTAGCTGGCTGCCAGTCAGATTGTGCTATTTTTGGACTTTTTACGCATTTGGCTACTGACGGTACATATTTTTTAAAATTGTGCTACAAAATTCCAATTCCCTTCTCGGTTCGGGTGGCCAACGGAGACTTGGTGCAAGGGGCTGGACGCACCTCAAATGTGGGAATAGTTATCCAAGGAATGTACACCATCCTTAATTTTCACTTGTTACCTCTGGGTAATTGTGACATAGTTCGGGAGTGGAATGGTTACGGGAACTTGGCCCAATCACATGGGATTTTGAGCTTCTAACAATGGATTTTAGGTGGCGAGGACGAGATGTTCACCTCCAGGGATATGGGATCACACCTACCCAATATATTGATGAGCATGTGGCCTTACGAGAGGTTCGTCGCGCGGGAGGAGCGTATGTGTTGTATATGATGTCGGCGGAGGAGACTGAACCGAAGGTGGTATGGGAAGAGAACATGAGTCCTATCTCCATTCGGCCCTTACTAGAAGCTTATGAGGATATATTTCAAAACCCAACCTCGTTACCACCGAGGCGAGATCAGGACCACCGGATACCCTTGTTGACTGGAAGCTCTCCAATCAACATTCGTCCTTACCGCTATCCTCAGTATTTAAAAACGGAGATCTCCGGCCTACGTACTTCACGAAACTGGATCTCCGGTCTGGCTATCATCAAATTCGGGTAGATGAAGCAGATATCTCAAAGACAGCTTTCCGGACTCACAACGACCACTATGAGTTCTTGGTGATGCCGTTTGGATTGACGAATGCTCCTTCAACTTTCCAATCACTAATGAATAGCGTATTTCGTGCTTACCTCGGGAAATTTGTAGTCGTGTTCTTTGATGATATACTTATCTTCAGCCGTTCAGAGGATGAACATCTGGGTCATATACAAGAGGTATTTTCAACTTTAAGAGCTCATAAATTATTTGTGAAACGTGCAAAATGTAGCTTCCTTCAAAGGCAGGTTCATTACTTGGGACATGTTATATCACAATGTGGTGTAGAAGTGGACTCATCCAAGATTTCAGCTATGGTGCGATGGCCGCCACCCAAGACTATAAAGGCACTTCAGGGTTTCCTCGGCATGACGGGATATTATAGGAAGTTCATTCGTGACTATGGGTTAGTCGCCGAACCCCTGACTCGATTGTTAAAGAAGGATGGGTTTGAGTGGTCGACAGAAGCGCAACTTGCATTTGATAAGCTCAAGGAGAAAATGACCATGGCCCCCGTGTTAGCTCTTCCTGATTTTAGTGAAGTGTTTGTGATTGAGTGCGACGCCTCCGGGGTGGGTGTCGGAGCTGTTCTCATGCAGTTAGGACGTCCAATTGCTTATTTTAGCGCGGCCTTGCATGGTTGATCATTGTTATTATCAACATATGAGAAGGAGATGCTAGCTTTGGTCATGGCGGTGAAGCGATGGAGGCCATATTTACTTGGTCGTCGATTTGTTGTGAGAACGGACCAACGAAGTTTGAAATACCTTCTCGAGCAGAAGATAACGACTGCGATGCAAGAAAAATGGATCACTAAATTATTGGGTTATGACTTCGTGATTGAATTTCGAAGTGGAGCAACGAACAAGGTAGCTGACGCCTTGTCACGTCAATTTGAAGTAATGGCAATCACTACTCCCATTTCAACGTGGCTAGATACTATTAGGGAAGAGAATGATTCCTCTTCCACCTTGCAAGCATTACGAGACAAGTGTTTAGCTGGGGAAATGGATGACCTCTGGGAAGTAAAGGATGGCATATTATATAAGCGTGGCCAAATTTACTTGACCGCTAGTTTCGATCTTATTCCTGTGATCGTGAAGGAAATGCACTCGTCGTCACACGAGGGCTTTCACAGGACTCAAAGAAGAATTCAAGAGGTGTTTGTTTGGCCAAAAATGAGGCAAGATATTCGGGCATACATTCGAGATTGTGTGGTGTGTCAACACAACAAGGTAGAGAACTTAAAACCAGCTGGACTCTTGAGCCCGTTGCCGATTCCCACAGAAGTATGAAGGGATATCTCCATGGATTTCGTCGAAGGCTTGCCTCGTTCTAGTGGGAAAACAGTGATTCTTGTTGTGGTTGACCGATTGTCAAAGATGGCACACTTTTTGGGGTTATCTCATCCTTACACGGCAACATCAGTAGCAGGGTTGTTATTCAAGGAGGTACTCAAGTTATATGGGATGCCGGCCACCATCGTATGCGACAGGGATGTGACATGGACAAGCTCTTTCTGGACGGAGATTTTTCGTTTGCAGGGCACAAGCTTCAACTTCAGCTCTGCGTATCACCCGCAAACCGATGGTCAAACCGAGGCGGTAAACAAATCATTGGAAATGTATTTAAGGTGCTTTACTGGAGATCAACCAAGAGAATGGTTCAAATGGCTTCCATGGTCGGAGTTCTGCTACAACATGAGCATGCATGATTCTACGCGGCGATCTCCATATGAGGTAGTTTATGGACGACCACCCCCCACACTTTTGACTTATGTACCGGGCACGACAAAAGTAGCTGCTGTAGAAAGGGAACTCAGGGATCGTGATAGGGTGCTGCGAGAACTACACTTAAGGTTGAACCGAGCACAGGAGCGCATGAAAAAATATTACAACGTCGGGCGAACTGATCGGGAGTTCAGCATTGGGACATGGGTTTATGTCAAGACTAAGATCTATAGGCAGACAACCCTCTCTGATCAGCAATACAACAAGCTATCACCCAAATTTTATGGTCTTTATCAAGTGTTGGAGCGTATTGGGATGTTGGCTTATCACTTGGATTTACCGGCCGATTCTCGAGTACATCCAGTATTTCACGTGTCAGTTTTGAAGGAGGCTAGAGGACACGTGCCATCTTCTGCACAATCACACATCCCAGCTACAGCATGCCGTTCACCACAGCCACATGCTATCATGGATCGTCGGGTTCGTAGAGGAAGAGAAGAGGTCTTGGTGCATTGGAGTAACACAAATCCATCAGAGGCTTCATGGGAAGATCGTGAGCAGTTGGAGGTGCATTTTCCGGAGTTCATCACTAGCGATCCTTGAGGACAAGGATCATTTCAAGGGCCGGCGTATGTTACGTGCCGACTTAGGGATTTAGTTGTTGTTTTTTTCGGATATTTGAGTTAATTATTAGTCATTTTAAAAGTAGTTGTGGTAGAGTCTGATTCGGATTAGGAGAGTAGAAGACTATATAACTGCTATTGGATTACGGGGAAAAGTCATAAGGAAAAAACCCTAATATTTACTTTGCTTCTTTATTTTATCGTATCCCAGCCGCCAACACCATTCCTCGTTTTACCACCATTGATAAGCTAACGAAACTTTCAGTTTCTTCGTCATCTTCGAGCTCGGATTCGACAGAAACTCGTTGGGGAACTCGATTGTGGGGAAGGACGAGCCCTATCGTTACGCGCTCAAAATCGGCTCGTAACAGCAGTTCAGTAGCTTAATTCGTGCTTCTGTAGGGTAACCACTTTGCATGAGATCATTCTCATTTGATCTTTGGAGTCAGGGACATTCTTCTTCTGCTACTGGACTTTTACCTGATGTAATAGTTGTCACTGATGATGGTTTCCAAATAGACTCCTTCAGAAACGGAGCATGGAAAAGGGAGAAAGATCATGTGCTTTTCAGATAATGTAGTCATCATTTTATGTTTAGTCTACCATATGTTAACATCTTGAACAGAAAATTTGTGCATTGGAATGTGAGAAAGTATTGTTCTTTATCCCATTCAAGTTCATCTCATTCATAAAACAGAGGTTGCAGAAGCTATAGCTAACAGCATTGACTCGGCCAAAATGACAAACGACCATATTGTCACGCACGCGCGTGTAAACACATGATATATATGTGTTTCTAAGTCTGAGAGGTGAAAGATTGACTAGAAACAAAGATTCAATCTCGTAAAAAGCTGATCTAACTAAACCCAACTTAATTTAACCAAAAAATTAAATAGTCTTAGAGCCGACATTTCAAAGCTAGCCCAATTTTAATGAATAAATGACCCGATAAATCTCTAACCGGATGAACTCGCTCGCCCAATCCGACCCGTGACCCGCCTAACCCGCCCGTTTGACAGCTCTAGCTAGATCTAATCATATGAGCAGGTAATATGGTCAGTATCGCAAATTATATAAGATTGATAAATGGTCTGTAAATTAAACAAGACACATGATTAAGTTTAAATTATTCATACTCTTATTTAAACTATTAGATCAACGCTTAGACTCTTTTATCATTTAATAAATTAGATTGTTAGAAGTATTACTATTTATGATATTTATGATATTATTTTATTTTTATTTTTATTTTAAAACACAACTCTTTCACCAACCGATTGGTGAGTCTTCGACGACATTTCCGGTGAGTGTAACTTGTTATAAGTTGAGATAACATTTTTGTTTTAAAAAAATTCTTTTATGGTTGAACATTTAGATATGAATAAGTCAATTACTTTAGTGAATTTTGAATGTATATTAAAATTATAAACTTTCATAAATGTTCGGAAGTAAATGAATATGCCAAATCCTTGTTTAACAAAAATAATACAAATTTTAACTCATATTTAAAAATCAAGCATGAATCTAACTACATACATTCATCTATATTGATAAATACGAATCTAATTTAAATAAAAAAATATGAATCTGATTACATACATACATTTATATTGATAAGTACGAATTTAATTACATACATAGATCATGAATACGACCCAACTTATAATGTGACTCTGGCACTGACCCTATGGGCTGTGTGTTATTTTGTTATCTTTATGTATCTTATGTAAGGATCATAATGTAAATGGGAAATTAAATTTTTTTAAAGTAAAAATTAATATATAACTATATATGTGACATATTGTCAATTCTATATTTTTTTTATAAATCGTATAATCTTATAATTTCTTCAATGAATTTAAAATATTAACTTATATATTTTTTAGTTAGTATTATTTGCGACATACCTTACAATATATGACCCTTAATTTTATTATAATTAATTTTTGGTTGCATACTTCACTTTATTGTAGATAATTTTTTATTTCCAAATGTATATGTTATGTTCTTTTATTTTTTGAAATAAAAAATATCTAAATAAATATGTAGTGAACTTCATTATGATATATTTTAAATAAAGGTTTAATCATATATATTTTAATATGTATTTTTATTATAAAATAAGGTCCAAATGAGATAATATTTCACTATATGATTCAATCTTTTTTTACAGTATTATATGATTCAATCATTTTTTATACAGTATTATGCGATTCAATCTAAATGATCTATCTAATAAATTATTAACTCAAAGTGTTGGTGAATTTCTCTCATGTGTATCAAATTATTTCATTTATTACTCATTAAAAGCATAACTTAAAGATAAGTCATCCAAAATGAAAAATTCATCATATTATGAACCGACCTAAAGCACATGCCCAACCTAGCCCAACCATACCACTTGTGACCAAACTTGACCATGATCAAACAACCTAGTACATGTCTAACTCATGACTCGATGAATCACAACTTGATTGACCTATGTTCTGATTGATAATTGCCCAATTAGCATACAACTTGATTAATTTAACTCATATAATTTTATTGACTTGAATGTTACATATAGTCATATACATTTCTTTTACAAAATCATTAGAATAATTACAAATGTATGCAAGCCAATCATTGATCTCCATGACACCAACCATGATTGATAAATAAAAAACTATGATATGAGTGATGGTAGTCTGGCATTTTTTTCAGTGACCAAATTTATTTTTGGTCCACTAAACCAAATGAATCCTAGCCCTTCATTTAATATAAATATATTCATTATCTAATCAAACATTATCCTTTACATAATTAGTGGATAATTAATAGGAAGGTATTTAATTTGAGAATAATCAATAAATCTTAACAATAAACCCTTTTTTCGTTACTTTTATTCTGTCCTGTAATAGGACTCCTATTCTCTTTCCTTTCAATAATTAATAGGAAGGTATTTAATTTGAGAATAAACAATAAATTCTAAATAATAAACCATTTTTTCTCCCGTTACTTTTATTCTTTTTTCCTTTCAAAAAAATTCCTCTACCGCAATTGACTTATTTTCTTCTTCGACGTCACTATTTTTTCTTCTTTAGCTGATTTGTTCCAACTTTTGGCTGTTGTGTGTGCTAGGACATCCAATTATAATGGTCTTGAAAAGATAACGCTTATTGTTTGTAAGGGTAAACTGTTGCATCAACATAATGTACTAGGACAATGGTAATTAGACCATGTATAATTCATGTTCAAATGTCAAATATACTAACCCTGCACAAATGAATCTAGTGGAGATAGTAGCTGAACTTGTTATCTGTCGTCACAACATAATTTCTACACCACTTGATTGTACTAAGACAAGCATAATTCAGATTTCATTTCCACCAAAATCCACTATCAAAACTATTCAAAACATAATTCATACACTCTCATTGAAATAGGACAAGCAAAATTCATATTTCATTTCCACCAAATTTCATAATCAATCTTATAATGCAAGTGGCACTAGTCCTAGCAGCCATGAATCTTCGTCAACCCCTCCTTGTCGTCGGTTGTCTTGTTCACTTCACCAAAAATATTTCAGTAGCAACTAACTACCTACGCCCCATTAGTAAATCTGGATTACCCCAATAAGGTGTCCTAGTGCAGTCAACATCTAAGGGTGTCCTAGTGCATTCAACATCTAAGGGTGTCCTAGTGCAGTCAACATCTTGCAAACCCACCAACATCCTGCATATCAGGCAAACAAAAAAGGTTAGCTTGAACATAGTCAAGTGTGTCAAGACAAGTACTAGAAGATGTCCTTGCTAAACTGTCCCAGTACATGCATCGGTCAAGAATCTAATCCGGAAGTGTCGTAGACATTCATTAACAGGTCAAGAATCTAATCCATGATCAAATTAGGGACTCTTTGTTTTAAAACAGCATAGAACAATAAATCGGTCTGCGGTGGAATAAACAATAAACAATAAACATAGAACATAACTAGAATGAGCACATAAGAATTGATATATGCAAATACTAACCCTAAACAATAAATTGGCGGTGAAATGCGGCGGTGAGAGGGCGGCGTCGTGGGGGATGGATACGATGATGACAATGTGACGTCTTGTGGGGTTGTTACCGGCAACTGGCAGTGAAAAGGCAGAGAGAAATCGTCTGTCGTGGAAGAGGCGGTGAAAAGTCATCGGGAGGTGTTGTTACCTACGGTGAAAATGCTGCGTTGTGGGGGGTTGTTACTAGCGGTGAATAGGCGGCGTTTTGGGGGTTGTTATCGGTGGTGAATCGGCGGGATGGATGGAAAACCCGCGCCTTTGGTTGGGAAAATTGGCGGGATGGGTAGGGAAAGACGGTGTGGGGGGAAGAGGTGCATTTGGGTTTGTGACTTCGGTGACGAGAGGGGTTATCGACGACAATAATTTTGTTGTCGGCGTATTTGACAGCGACAACGAAAAAATCTAGAAATGGTATTTGGCGGTGTGGGGAAATCCGAGAAAAGAGATTTTGTTTCTGAGCTGTTAGTGGCTTAATATCTAGGAAATCCGAATAAGGGATTTTGTCCCTAATTTTTTGGTTGATTTTTCCCCTTATTTGTATATTTTTCTGCATTAAATATTTGAAACTAATCTTGGCCCTTCATTCACATCTGACGGCTACTATAGATTTCGTTTAGTAGCCCAAATTGAAGACTTGGTTCCCCAATATGATCTGATAGTAGCCTGATCAACCCCTAAGTTAGTGGGCATAACTCATCAAACTAAAAAAAAATTGTACATATATTTTTTTGTATATCATACAAATGATTTTTTTTTATAAAGTTATTAAAATAATTTAAAATTTATGCAAATCAATTAGTGAGGGTATTATAATCTTGAATTGATAACAAATTAGCAACTAATAATTATACTAACCAAAATTTTAAATCACATATAACCTGATGAACTTAAGTAACATGTCACAAGTAACATGTCACATGCAATTTTTTTTGTTTAGTGACTTCCGGGTTATTTGGCCAAAGTTCGGTGACAATTTATCAGTGTTATCATGACCGGACCAGTCCGGCCGGTTCAACCGGAAAAACCGAGAACCGACGCCCAGACCGGTCCGATCAGCCCCTAAATCACCACCGGTCGAATTTGGCTTCAGAAGCCGGTCGAACCGGAAAACCTGCTAGAAACCGTTCGACCGCTGATGCCGGTTTCCAGCGGTTGAAACTTCAACCAAACTCCGTTCGTCTTCTTCTTCCGCCGGCCAACAGCCATCCGGCGTGCAGTCCGATTTTGATGCTCTATCAAATCGCACTCCTCCTTCTCCTTCGCTTCATTCGCAGCCGTCTCGCTGGAACGCGGTTTTTCTGTCACTTCCTTCTGCATCTTCCGCCGACTGGAAGGTTATAGGCTATGTCGGCAATGGCCATCGGAGAAGGGAGAAGATGGATCACTAGGATGACTCTGGGAAATTCAAATCATATAACAAAATAAAAGAAAGAAAGAAATAAACTATGAAGAAATTATTGGGTTGGATGGCTTTGGTTCTGGAGTTTGGAGAAGAGAATGAGTGAAAGAAACGATGAAGAAAATATGAAATAGAAAAGAATAGGGATAGGCGGCGGCAGCTGTGTTGTTTAGTTCATTAGGGTTTATTGCATAAATATATATACAAGTTTTTATTACAATTTGGTACCTAAACTATATGTCATTACTATTAATATCTGTATTTTTAAATAAACAGTGTGACCGGTTTTATTTACTGGTTTTTACGGTCTGATCCCGGTCGGACCTTAAACCCTTGAACCTCTCACTGGACCGGTTTGATGTCCGGTCCAGTCCTGACAACATTGCTATTTATGTAACCAACCCACAAGAAATTACTATACAATGATGATGAAATCCTATAAAACTCCTACACTATTTTCATGAGATTTTTAAAGTTTTTCAATAATTTTTTTCTAAGGACTTTATTGAGTCTTCTCTCTCCAATTGAAAGATTTTTTTAATAGTGATAAATATGAACAATTTTTTATCTTAATAGATTGTGGTTTTAATTTTTTCTTGTTAGATACATGATATATAGATGGAGCTCATAGCCACATAATTAACCAGTCATTTAGTTGAGTACAATAAATATAGCTTAATGTAATTAATTAATGAAACTAAATTTAGTTTCTCCTTACATTGATACATATGCTATCAATTGTCAATGATCGTCTATTCACCATCAACCACTAACGAATAGAAATACAACACTTAATATATTTTCTCATCTTTCCATTTTTCCAATCTCACATAAGTCAAACGTATAGCATATTGTAGTAATGTGTTGGATATACAATATGGATTTTAGATTGGACTTTACGTATGTGGCTAACTCTTAACATTACGAGAGTCATATCTCGTCACGGTGAAGATTCTACGATTGTTTGCTATTTTTTTAATCTTTTATGAGGTCATAACGTAACTAAGAAACCACATCTAAGAATATTCATTTGCTACAACAATTCACCATCATATTTGAAAAGTACAATTGTTTATTTTCAAAATTTGATATTACCTAAAGTTATGGTATTAAGTTAGAAAAGTGTATATTAAAAACTTGGTGGTTATCAATTTTACTTCACCAACTACACATAATTTTACTTTTTGTTCCGCAGCATCGCGCGGGATAATTTCTAGTATTTAATTTTTTTTTGGAGCACTCCCACGGAAGAGAGGGCCAAAAACACCTAGACTAAGGAGAGAGGGGTTGGGTTTGACACCCGGTGGGAGCTTTATATGAGGAGAGAAATTGATTATGTACTAACGAGAGACTAAAATCCGAGTTATTGAAGATTTGAGCAAGCAAATTGGGTAAGATTCAATAATCGAGAACGGAGGAAAGCATAGTGAGTGCATGTCTAGCCAGGTTCTATGCAGATGTGTTAGCCTCCCTTCTTACCGAAAAACATCGAATTGAGGGATGCCAATCCAAAAGTAACTAACAACCTAGTATATGACCAATGAGAGGTGACATAAAATAAAGAGAATGAGTTGTATGGTGATTGAAAAACCTGCCGAAAAACAATACTAAATAATTAAATAACAAAACAAATTATTTAAATAAAAATTCCAATTGAAATGTGAGTAACCAGGAAAGTAGCCCACAACTAACAACCCACAACGTTCCAACGAGAAAATCGGAGGGGTCAAACGGTGGCAAGAAAACGGTGAATTCCACCGGACCGGCCAAGATCCCATCATCGGAAGACCGTGAGAGGACCCCAACTCGCTCCAATCCTGCCTGTGGATGTCGTCAGAAAGGCAAATTGAAAGGGGAGACCCGACCGAAGACGACAACCGACGTTGACAGAAACCAAGCATCGGAAATCGGACTCGGAGCCGGCATGGACTATCGAACAAAATTTCACTTGGCCAAACCTGAAACAGAGAAATACAAAGCAATACACCACAAGGGTGACATCAGGACTCCGAAGAGCCTGTAATACAGTATACGAGAAACCCGCAACTGACATAGGGGATGGAACCACGAAAACTCTTGAAACGGAACAATGAGGACACGCTGAGGGAAATGTGTGAGCAGCGAATTCACCAACAGGAAAAAAGATGGAGGAGAGAACGGCAACCAGAAAAGGAAGCCAAAGAGAAAAAGAGCCACTGACATTCCATCGTTAAGGCAGCGAGAAATCGTCTCCCAGTGATCGCCAGTATTGACTACTGTAGCAGGAAGCCAAACCAGAGGAGACACGAACAGTTGCTTGGAATTCGTAGGAAGGCAGTTAGGTAGACGGCACAAATGGAGACGGTTTCAAGGAAAGAAGGTGTAGATTTGGGAGACGGTAAGGAGAACAGATGCCGCCGGGTGACCGTGAGAGAGGGTGGGAAACGGATGCGGAGGAGAAACGAGAAAGACGGTAGAGAGAAATTTCTAGTATTTATAAATATGCAAAATATGACTTTTCAGTTGACACATAAAGCAAATTTTAGGCTTATTATCTATTTTGGTCACTAACGTATTGGGTTTGTAACATAGTGGTCATTAACGTTTCATGTGGTCATTAACGTATTAGGGTTTGTAACGAGTTGGTCATTCCGTCAAGTCTCCATCCATTTTTTCCGTTAAGTGATGATATCAGCAATCCAACTCACCAATTTTGTCCCACGTCACCTAATCAACCCCACACTCAACCTAATTAACCAATCCAACCTAACCCATTTTACCCAACCCAACCCAAACCAAAACCAAAACCCACCCACTACCCTCTTCTTTTTTCCCGCTAAACTCTAAGGGATGATGTCTGTTCATCTTCCTTCCACTTCAGTTCACAAGTTTACCTCTCTCCCATTTGTCGATCATATCATCTTCACTCATCCTATTTCCAACAGGCCCAATTTTTCATGATTCATGGAGAAGAACAAATCCATCTCTGCATGCAAAATGATTCATGGAGAAGAACAAAGGGAAGAGGTGCCTAATATGATTCATGGGGAAGAGGTGCCTAATAGGTAATTGCTTATTGCCTAAATACATTGCTGCACATTACAGTTGTGGATATATTTTGGAATGTTATTGTTGCACATATTCTACTTTATATATTGCCTAAATAGATTGCTGCACATTTATGGTGCCCCTTTATAAGGTTTAGGTTTAGGTTTGTTTGCTCATTGGTGTTTGGCTTTATTTGTCTTTTATTTGCAGGTACAATGATAGAAGGGAACCAAATCAGTCCGACAATGTTGATGTACGGGAGTGGGTTGACGATAGTGAAGAAGAGTATAATGGTGGCAGTAGCAGAGTTACAGGAACTGGGGGCAGTAGTAGAGTTACAAGAGCACATCCAGGCAAGGGTACATGTAACAATGGCACTAGGAGTAGCACTCGTTCGTCTGGACGTGTGGAAGATGAGGAAGATATGACTACCTTTACGTACGTGAGTGAAAGCGAACTCTTGGCAGAGGTGGGATGGGGTAGTGAAGAGGATACGGACGATGATGAAGTTCGATTCCCTGAGTTTGATATTGACAGAGATTTGGCCAATCCGGTGTTGGAGGTATCGCAAGTGTTTTGAAATTTTGATGAGTTTAAGAAAGCTTGCAAAGCACATTCAGTTGTACAAAGGCAATCAGTGTGGTTTCCAACTAATGACAAGAGAAGAGTTATTTGCGAATGCAAAAAAAAGTGTGGTTTCAGAGTGTATGCAAAGCTCTCTCAGGAAAATTCAACTGTCCAAATCGCAACCGCTCGCACCGAGCATTCATGTGGCGTCGATGAAGACCTAAGGGCATTGTCGAAGGATTTCCTGGCACACACGTACAAATGTTTCCTATTGCGTGGGCAATAGTAGAGAAAGAATGCACCAAGACAATGTAAGTATTGAAATATGAGTTTAATACATACTCCTGTCTGTTGCAATTGCCAAAATGTGTGCACTGCTGTTTGCAGCCATGGTTTATGTAATATGTGAGTGTTTGGCTTATTTTTTGTTTGCAGATGACTAAAACAAGTGATGTGGAGGGCACACAAGACCCTGGGGTGACTCATTTGAACACTACCCTTGGGGAGGAAGGTCACCACAGTATGCAGACTGATTTGAACAGCCACACTACAGCCGAAGGTGAATCCATGACTCCCGATATTGATCTCAACACCAATGTTTGGCCAGAGGGGGAATCAAGTAGTCCAAGGGCAGGAACGTCATCAAGTGGGTTCACTTTCATGCCAAATCCGTCTCACGTCAGGTCCAAGCTTGGAGTGCAACATGGTCGTGGTGGTAGGAGAACCTAGGATTCAATCGTGATCGTAATGGGAGTAGAAACAATGGTTTACAGTCTTTGCACCATAGGATATCTATTTTGCACCATATACATTGATGATTATTTTCTGTCTACCAATGCTAGCAATTAGTATGGACTTTTGTATTTAAGTTGTGATGAACCAGCATGATTTGTCAGTAATGTATTTTGGTCCTTTATCATTGTGATAATGCAAGAGTTTGCTGGTGTTTTGGTTCTAAGCAATCTAAGAGAAAGGAAGAGGACAAAGGAATTTGAAAGGTCCTCAGAAAGATTTTCAAATTGATAAGTCAACTTAAATAGTAATCCAAATTGGGTGGTTTTGGTTTGGGTTGGGTTGGGTAAAATGGGTTAGGTTGGATTGGTTAATTAGGTTGAGTGTGGGGTTGATTAGGTGACGTGGACAAAATTGGTGAGTTGGATTGCTGATATCATCACTTAACGGAAAAAATGGATGGAGACTTGACGGAATGACCAACTCGTTACAAACCCTAATACATTAATGACCACATGAAACGTTAATGACCATTATGTTACAAATCCAATACGTTAGTGACCAAAATAGATAATAAGCCGCAAATTTTAAATTTTCTCCCCCTCCCCTTTAATCCTAACTTCAACCCAGTAACTGTTTTGTAAAAACTTCAACCCAATAACTGTCTTTTTTTTTAAACACAGCCACGTTCCTTGCCAACCTATTATTTGCCTCTGAAACAAAATATTTCCAACTAACATTTCTCCACCCACAATTTTGGCAGCTTCTTTCTTTCCATTATATTTTTGGTTTTGACAAATAACTTCTTCCATGATTATTTGTGAAAAATAAAAAGTTTAGACATATTTACTATTTTAAAATTTCACACTTTCTCTACTATTAGTATTACTAGATTATTATGTCGCGCGATGCCGCGGAGCATTAGTCGATCATATTTAGGCACGACTCACTCGTTTATCAATAATCTAATGACAATATAAAATTCAATATAGAAATTATAACAATTGATTATAGACAATAGAGTATTTAATTCAAATTTATTATAGTAATTGAGCATAGACTATTGTATTTTTTGGTGGAAGTATAGACTATTTAATTAAAATGAAGTCTGTTGAATTATAATCATGTGAAAGGTGAAACTATTTTTGTTTGAGGTGGTGAGGCTTCGTTCGACACTGCTGCCAACTTATGGCTACAAAAACTCAGTCTTTGTCATTAAATCAAATGTCTCATGGTAAGATTACCACTATTTAGTTCTGAAAACACAAACAATGCAGAGACCACCTACAATAGCATAGAATCCAACTTCTTAAGTGCAGGAGGATTCATGTGGATGCCTGCACGGACTTTGGGAGTCATTACCTGCTTCACTATTCCAAACAACAATTCCAATTTCCACGCTCCACAACAAAGTTGAAGAAAAGTGCCATCTTGTTTCCCAGCCTTAAAGTGTTAAATGAGAAGTTAATTACCTTCATTAACCTGCCATTATCATCATCTTGCTTAGCAAGAACCAACTCAAATTATATGACTTACAATAAATGGTAAACCAGCCCATTTTCTTTTTCAATTTATGCTTCCCCTCCGCAGGCAATGGCTCCAATTTCCATAGCTCCCCCAGAAGCATATGCTGATGACATATCCTTGCAATCACTTGGATAAATAAATTAAAGTTTGAAAGTTTAAGCTAGATTGAAGTTGAAAATCTACCAGCAAGACTTGAAATTCCATTGGACAATGCTAAGGCATTACCCAATGAGTCTCATAAAGCAGGAAGCTGGCTTCTTGCTTGGTTCTAATTTCTGGATTTTCTAATCTTAGTTGTTAAGAACCAGAAACAGCTAGTGTCATATGCAAGAGTTGAATTGGAGATTCTGAAAAAGGCTTTAGGGTTGTCAATGATGTTGTACTCTTCCCAGTTAGTGAACCCCAAGACCATGTCTCCCTTCTTGTAATCTAGGTGCCTTGATTAAAACCCTGAAATTGACTGCACAACGCAAAATATTCCAGCCAAACAAAACCACCTTTTGGAACCTTCAGCTTCATCCCGACAATTTTGACAGCAAAATGTGACTCGCTTGGGCAGCTGTCAGTTACACTCTGATTTCTTATTTAGACCTCTCCAAGCCTTTCCCAGCAAGCATAACCAAGAAAAAAAACCTAATATGAAGTTTGAGATGGAATAGAAATGAGAATTTCATTGTGTAAGAACCCAAAGGGGAAAAGAACAGATTATAACCCAACCAAAGACTCTTAATAGTTAATAGACGCTAAGTCTTGAACTGAACTTAAATCGACGGTAGTAGTAGCAAACAGGGGGAACTATGAACATCATGAGAGGAGGCTGAAATACCGAGGACTCGCCATCGTCCTTCCAGCTAAGTAGATGGGTCGGGAGAAGCATTCGAGGGAATTGCAGAGGCAGCAGAGAGGAGCTCGTCAGATCCAAAGATAGGGATTTTGATGGGGGTAGTTGTGCTGCTTATGTGGTTTCATCAAGGAAGGAGTGGATGGAGGATAGAGAAGCAAGAAAAGGAGCATCAATAAAGTGGGAAAATCGTACAGGAGAAGAAGATGAGCAAAGAAAGAGTTAAAAACACAGTCAAGATGGAACCCAACGAAAGTAAGAGAATGAAAAAGAGATCGCTTGAATCGATTAGGAACCGGAGAAAGAGATGGAGCGGTCGACGGCGAGGACGCGAGTCTGGCCGCCGAGACAGGGGAAAGCTTGCCGTCGGTGAGAGGTGACCTCGGTAAAGATGAACCGCAACTACACTCTCTCTCTTGAGTTGGAAAACGTTAAAAAGTAAATTCAGAATAATAAAGTAATAACAGGTGTCGGAAAAGGGTTTGGGAGACACTATTCCTAAGCTACAGTAATGGAACAGTAATGAACAGTGTAGATTGTTCTTGCTTTTTTTGTCTTAATATGATTATGGTTATGGTTATTATTATTTTGCCTCAGGTAGCCCCTTACAAGAAGACAATATAGTAATACGATTATAGTGATGTGCCTACCCATGCCAAGAGATTTACCAATCTCTAACTTGAGGGCTTATTGATCATTTTGGTTATAAACTTTTGGGGCAGTGTAACAAACTGGTCATAAACCTTTGATTTGTAACCTAGTGGTCACCCCTTGCACGTCACTTAATCCACCCATTACCCAACCCATCTAAACCAACCTAACTAATTCTAAACCTACCAAACCGAAAATCAAATCTGAACTCCTCCCATCTTCGTTCAAACTCTTCTCCTCCCCCAATCTCTATTCGAAATCCCTTCCCTCATTTCCGTTTTCTTCTTCTCCGTTGAACCTCTCTCTTTCTATTTTCATCTCTTCTCATGTTGCTGCAAAATTGACTGTCATCGTCTGCTTTTCCGTTGTTCTGTTCGCCGCCGGTGGTGTGGCCACCCCTGCTGACACTGCTCTGATGATGCAGCTGGGTTGGGAAGGCGTGTTTGTCTGTTCTGGTGTGTTCAAGAATGGTGACCAATCAAAGAGAGCTAGGGCGATTGAGTGTGGGCTTGGTGAGGGTGAGGTCATGGTTGGGATCAATCTGAATGATAAAGAAGGTTGAAAGGTTTGCTCGCAAGTCATAATAAAAGATTGAACTTGATTTTTCATAAAAAAAACAGAGTTGCAGAGAAACTCTTCAACTGCAACCAGAAGAATTTAAAAATTGGGGGTGTTGAAACTTGGATTGTAGGGTTTTGATTCCATTAATTTGAAGAGAAATTGCTTCATCTTCATCATTGTCTTTCATTAGCTTGGAAATGGTGAATTTTGAATCGGATACAAACGCAGAATTTGCAGAAAAGGCTCAATTGTTCTTGTTCTCTTCCCCACAGCTTGCAAGAGAATGAGCAGTTTCAGAAAGTAAAAAGAAACACCACACATGGTGGAATACTGCAACTTCTCAAACCCTTCAATACCACTAGAGTAGGAACCGAACCCTCAACTTGCTAAATGAAATCGTTCATCGTAGTGAGGTTCTGTCCTGTCCAAAGTCCGATGTACCCGAAGTGAACCCATTTCTTCAACAGAGTTACAGGACCGATGTCCGGATCGTTGACAAAGAGCGGAACATGGATCGACTCTGTAAATCGAGCCTTGCTTCTCTCCCATTTCGGCCTTATGTCCAAGAGCGTGAACCCTTCCGACGAAGTAGCCGCGGCGGCATCCTTGGGTATTATGGGCTTGATGATGCCGAACTGGATGAGCTACCGGCCGTTGGTGGCGGCGGAGGCTGCTCTGATTTGTGGGTGGAGCATGTTTTGTTGTTTTGGAGTGAAAGAAGCTTTGATTGATTGAGCTTGAAGTCTTGAATTGATTTTAGATCTAGATCTGGATTTCAGAAGGAGGAAGAAGACTGATTTGACTTAGATTTGTTTGGTTGGTTTAGATTGGACTGAGTTTGGTTGGTTGGTTAAATTGGACTGAGTTTGGTTGGTTGGTTAGATTGGATGGGTTTAGGGTGAACTAGCTGACATGGTAGGGGTGAGGTGAAAAAAGGCGGTTTATTATACATTTTGGTCATAAACCTTTGGGGTTTATAACAAACTGGTCATAAACCTTTGATTTGTAACCTAGTGGTCATTAACCTATAGGGTTTGTAACAATTTGGTAAATCCGTTAATTCTCCATCCAAATTTTCTGTTAAATGCTGATCAGCAAGCCACTTCAGCACTTTTTTCATGTCACCCCTTGTCATGTCATCTAATTAAATCAAGACTCGACCCAACTAACCAATTCATCCCAATCAAACTCATTCTAAACCAATTCAACCCAAAAATACCCTAACCCAAATAACCCAACTGTTCATCTCCTCTACCAACCCTCCCCGCCGTTCATCTCCTCCTTTATCTCCCCTCCCCCCGCCGCCGTCGTCGCAAACTTCTATTCTGATCCTCTATTCTCATCTTCCCACTCTTCGATCCATTCGGCCAACCCAATTTCCTTATAATCCCCCATCTGGGTTTCAAACCCACTCCGATTCTATGAGACCGTGATCTTTCCGAATGGATTATAAGAAAATTGGGGGATCATAAGGAAGTTGAACTTTGGAGCAGAGTGTATAATGGTTTGAAATTTCAATTTTGGGTGAGGGGGTATGGAAGACTAGTGTTCAAATTTAGATTATCTACCATCGGATAATGATAAGAGCAGCGGGATTGGTTTTGTTACCATGGCGACTGTTGAAGAAGCTTATGAAGCCATTAAAATATTCAATGATTCAGTAAGTTCCTCTGAGTTTCAGAATCTGTTCTTTTCTTGCCATTGATTGCTTAAGAAGTAGTAGTAGTAGCACTCCATGATTCAGTAACCCCCCTGAGTTTCAGTAAGAAACAGAGCTACAACCACTGTTGAAAATTTGAAAAATCCGACATGGGAATTAGCAAAATGGAAAAATTACAGGAGCTCTAACAATAAGATTTACAATACTTCGTGGAAACCATCTAAACAATCAAGGAAACAAGGAAGAAGAAGAAAAACGGAGTAAATGCGATGAGATCTTGTTGCTCCTCCAATCAGTTGCCAACCTCGTCGTTGTTCTACCCTGCAGGAAATGGACATCTGGTCCAAGGTCAAAGAACTCCTCATCCCCGTCGGCCGCATCTCGGATGATTCCACTATGCCGAACACTTATGCTAATGGCGGATCAGCGCTCCTCTCCAACTCTTAACTCTAGTCTGATGTCCTCTCTGACTCCCTTTCAACGCCAATGGCGGATTCGATTCTCGTGGGTTTGGATCGGTGGGTACGCCACTGTCCACCATTTTTTATCGGAGATGGGGTGGAGTTGGGAGGGATAGAATGAGAGGGGATAGAAGGTTGGGTTAGTGGGTTTGGGTTGATTGGTTAGTTTAAGTTGGGTTAGGTTGGGTTGAATGGTTTGTGTGTTGGGTGAATTAGGTGATGTGGTAAGTGCTGATGTGGAAAAAAATGCTAGATGACATGCTGATGTCAGCATTTAACAGAAAATTAGGATGGAGAATTAACGGATTTACCAAATTGTTACAAACCCTATAGGTTAATGACCACTAGGTTACAAATCAAAGGTTTATGACCAGTTTGTTATAAACCCCAAAGGTTTATGACCAAAATGTATAATAAGCCGGAAAAAGGCTGAGTTGGCAATGCTGATATCAACACTTGATGGAAAATTTGGATGGAGAGTTGACGGAATGACTAAATTGTTACAAACTCTATAGGTTAATGACCATTAGGTTACAAATCATAGGTTTATGACCAGTTTGTTATAAGCCCCAAAGGTTTATGACCAAAATGATCAATAAGCCCTAACTTGGGAGACATCCAAAGATGTGTAGTGGGCCGCACTGTTAACTCGGCGGAAAACCATTTGAAGTAGCATCCGGGATTTGTGTCAAGAAACCAGCAAATATAAGAAATGATGGAGCACATCCCTATTGTACATCGTTGACAGGGCCAAAGACGCAACTATGGACATATATATAAACCAATGAAATTTAAATTATAAAGATCGTTACATCTATTGGCATTAATCCTCTTATTTTTAAAAAATAAATCTATCAAAATTTCACGTTCAAAACTCATTTTGTTTTAGTGAAACACTTTTCTTAATATTTTAATAATAAATTAACATTAAAAAAATTAGAGTACTGTGTTAATCGATCAATGGGCCGATTACTATTAGTATGATATATAAACAAAAATATTGTTCAATATATAACTATCTTGCACAAGTGAATAGGATTGGAAGCATTTTGTATAGACATGTATATGTCTTACAAACCATTATTGCAGTCGCCTCACACATAATATAATACTAAACCAAATAATACAGTCAACAATACACTGTATACAAGCTTTGTACAAATGTCTTGTAAATTGTAATTGAGGAGAAAGGCACTCATGATACAAACATTAGCTAAATGCATTAACCGTAAATCCACCATCGACCACAATAACCTGAGCAGTCGCGTAAGAAGCAGCTGGACAACAAAGGAATGCTACCAACGACGATATCTCATTTGCCTCCGCCACCTTTTTCATCGGAGTTTGCTTTATTAGCGTATCTATAAGCTCTCCGTTAGCAGCCTGTGACATATTTAATTTTGCAAACGTATAAATTCATCAGTATAGTAATTTCTAACGTCAATTATATTAGTTCATTGGTATAAGTTATATACTCCACCTTAACATTTTTTTTTATATGAATATGTGTATTATATACTGAGATTGGAAAGCTAAGAAAGCCAACCATGAAAACAAGTTACGGGAGGCATTTAAAAAAGCAGCAAAATGCTCCTGTCAACATCCAACTCCTTCCATCAAGAGGAGTGGAGCCAAATCAAACGGCAGAAAACAACAAGGATGCCAAACAGAGGCTGCAGAAAAACAAAGGAGAAACCTAGAAACCTAGAGGTGCGAGGAGATTTAGCCGTTATCGAACACCGGCCTTCTCCAAGCAATTAAATCAGTCACAATAAAACTACCATCTGCCAAAAGCCAATCACCCATTGTTAACCAAATCTTGACAAACGTAGAGGTCGAAGAGCTTAAAGCATCACGAAAAATCCTAGCATTGGCTCTTTCCAAAGGAACCATAAAATTGAATGAAGAAGGACTTTCATCACCGAAGGAAGACTAGTCGAACAGTTCAAGCCTTTCCATCCTATAATGAAATCCCTAATCGAAAAGGGGTGAGGTCCGTGGATGGAAAGCTTTGAACTAATGTGAGTCCAAACCTCTGAGGAGAAAGCACAACTGAAAAACAGATGGTCTACAGTTTCAAGAGCTGAACGGCAGAGAACACACCTGTTAGCAAGAGAGAAGCCCTTCGTTTGTAAATTGTCTATTGTCGCCACTTTCCTGAAGAAGATTTTCCAACAAAAACATCCAATCTTTGGTGGAACCGCTTTCTGCCAAACCACATCTGAGGGGAAGTCCTTGAAGCCCATGAACTTCTTTGCAACAAGGATGTGACGAAGCGAAGAAACCGAAAATGCTCCATTTGAATGAGGCATCCACGAGACGGAGGCCGGGCCTTCAGTAAACCGCTCCCGGGGGATGGATGCCAGGTGAAGGAGAAGCTTGTCCCATTCCTCAAGTGCCCCTCCCCGTAACTGAAATCGTAACGGAATATTCCATCTTTGTCGCTCTGAAAAAGAAACAATGTTAGAAATATACTCATCCAAGAACCGGGCAGCTGCCGCAATTCTTGGAAACTCTCTAACAAGACTCACCCCCCCAAACCAGTAATCAAACCAAAAAGAGCACAACCCTCCCCCCGGATCAATAATGTCGTAAGTCCAGAAAATGGAACTGAGGAGATCACCCATCTCCACACAGAATGACCAGCAGAACTGAAAGGCCATGAAGGTTGCCATGATGAAGGACCAACTCCGACATTTCAAGGTGATTAAACCTAGCCACCAAGCTGATCGTTCAACTGCATATCTCCAATGCCACTTGCACAACAGTGCATCATTAAGAGATCTCAAATCCTGCACCCCGAGGCCACCAAGTTTCCTAGGAGTTTTTACTAAACTCCAACTGATCCAATGAATTTTGTCAACATCAGAAACTCCTGACCAAAGCGACTTTGAATGCGTTCCAAAGCTTTAACCACCACCGATGGAGCCTTAAAGAGAGAAAGATAGTAAACTGGAAGAGAAGAAGCACACTTTTGATAAGAGTTAAACGACCCCCGAAGGAAAGGAATCTCGCTTTCCAAGTGTCAAGTCGACGATCCAGTTTTTCCACCACAGGATCCCACAACTTACGCGAGAAACCCTTCGATCCGAGTGGAAGACCTAAATATGAGGTCGGGAGCGAGGCACGCGAACAACCAAAGATATCTGCCAAGAACTCAGCCTCAGGAACGGCTCCAACCGGGATCAAAGAAGACTTGTGATAGTTAATTTTTAATTTTAGAATTCAAAGAATTTGTAATTTGACAAGCGAATTCAACAAACTTTTGAAAACATTCATCCTTTTTAGCAAGGAAGAAAACCCAAGTAAAACGAGAGTAGTCATCAACAATGACGAAAGCAAAAGTTTTCCCACCAAGGCTTTGAATGTTTGTAGGACCAAAAAGGTCCATATGGAGTAGTTGAAGAGGATTTGAAGTTGAAATTTGAGAAGTGCTTTTAAATGATGTTTTAACTTGTTTACCCCTAACACAGACTTCACAAAATTGTTGTTTATCCGATTTAAGAACTGGTAAACCTCTTACTAATCCAAGAGTTTGAAGTTTAGAAATCCTAGCTGAGCTAATATGACCTAATTTCCTATGCCACACCATTTCAAGAGAAGTTTGGTATGCATCAAAACATTTTTCATTAAAAGCTTCTTGATCCTTCATGTCAATAGTATAAATATTTCCATTTCGTGAACTAGTAAAAAGAGTTTTACTACCATAAATTCGCTCAACTTTACACACATCAGCTTCAAAGATAACCCGATTTTCAGTTCCACACAATTGACTGATGGACAACAGATTATGTTTAAGACCAGGAACAAACAAGACATTATGAAAGACCGGCTCAAATTGATTACCAATCGTACCTTTGCCCATAATTCAACACTTGTTATTGTCTCCAAAGATGACTTTCCCTCCTTTGAATTCCTTAAGTGAGCTGAAGTTTCATCTATCCCCTGTCATATGGTTCGAGCAACCGTGTCCAGATACCATTCAGTGTCGATTTTGCTCTCCTGCACACATAGCATGGTTAGTTTTCTTGGGTACCCAGATTTGCTTGGATACTTGCTTATTGTGAGAGAAAGTGCAAAATTTACTTGAATGATTATACTGAAAACAATACTCGCAGTATCTAGAATTCCTTTTCCAAGCTTGTGGGCGACGAAAAAATGTTCTAGGTTTCCAAAACAGAAAGCCAATTTGATTTTAGTTTTAGCCTTTTCCCAGTAATAATTCTGTTTCTGCAAAATATCAATTGTTCTATTTAAATCATGTATCTTATTTGCTGTAGCCTAACCGTTTCACCACACATACAACCTTCTGGTTCTCCATTAAGCTTAATAGCTAACATTTTATTTTTTGACTTAAGTCGTTTAGCTGATTCGGCAAGTGAAATATAGGCTAACATAACATCCTCTTTAGAAAAATCTGTAATAGAATTTACACATACCTCAGAAGAAGTTGAGTCAATGTCTGACTCACTGTCGGAAATAGCCATAAAGGCTTCTTCATCATCCGAATCAGTATCGTTCCACGTTACCTTAAAAGCTTTCTCCTTTGAATACCCTTTTCTTGGACATTCCGAGCGAATATGACCTGGTCTTCCACACTTAAAACAGGTTATAGTATCTTTATCATCATTAACTTTTTCATCATCCCTCCTTGAATTAGACTGAAATCTAGTTTTTGACAGATTTTGATTCTTAGACTGTTCACGTTTTTGTTTAAGGAATTGCCTAAATTTTTTTGTCATAAGAGCAACCTCTTCATTCTCAAAATCTTCTTCATCACTAGAATCATCTTTTCTGGCTGCTTTAAGAGCAATATTTAAAGCCTTGGATTCATCAGCAACATCCGCTTGTCTTAAAACAACCTCATGACTTATAAGTGATCCAATAAGATTTTCAATACTAAGAATAGATAAATCCTTAGCTTCTTCTATAGCCGTAATCTTAGGCATCCATTCTCTAGGTAAGGACCTCAATATCTTCCTAACAAGATCAGTTTTGTTCAGTTTCTTACCAAGATGCCCTAACTTGGACACAATCAGATTAAACCTATCATACATAGCAGTGATGGTTTCATTTTCAGTCATCTTAAACAGTTCATATTCATGCATTAGAACACTAATCTTAGTTTCTTTCACTTGTGAGGTACCCTCATGAGTTATTTCTAATGTTTTCCAAACTTCATTAGCAGTTTCACACGAACTAATTCTATTATACTCATCATTACAAAGAGCATAGTAGAAGACATTTAAAGCTTTAGCATTTAATTGTGCCTTATTCTTCTTAGCTTCATCCCAAGTTTCATAGTTACCAGAGAGGTCAATTCCCCCTTTATCAACAATGTGCCAAGTTGCAAAGTCCATACCTTGGAAGAAGACCCTCATTCTGTTTTTCCAGAACTGATAGTTCGTCCCGTCAAACCATGGCGGTCGAGAATGTGATAAACCTTCGATTCCTGGAGCTTGACTTGATCCAGATGCCATGCTGATCGCTTCTTCTCAGCAGTTGTGAGCTCAATTCGAGAAGCAAGCTCTGATACCAATTGAAAGAACAGATGAGTGAGTAAGAATCAGTTCAGATAAACAAAGAAAAGATTAATTGATTAAAACTGATTCTCAAAGACTTGATACTCAGTCTTTGAGATTAACTTTCTTAAGGTTTGCAGTTCAGCGTCCGGAATTGAAATGAACAGTTCTATGAACAGAGATCGAAGAAGAAGAAGAAGGAAACAGGGACACAGAACACGACACCGATTTTTAACGTGGTTCGATAAGCTATTGCTTATCTACATCCACGTCCCGAGCAAGAGCTCGAGAGAGTCACTGAATTAATTAAGCCGAAGAACACAACCCCTAGATTCACAATCCGAATCTAAGTTTACAACCAATTGACAAACTCAATTGAACAATCCTCACAAACACAGTGAGTGACAACACCAGAGAATCACCGACCGACGCTCTACCTTTCAGATGGCTTCTTCTTGACTAAATACCAACGGCTGCTGGAGTTTCTCCGTTGACGAAGCCCTGAATCGGTGATTGCTTGATTTCCTCTTTCCGCGGATATCTTCTAGAAATTGCAGAATTAAAGGCTTTAATTACCTGTAACGAAAACAAACCACTTTCCCTTTTTCGGTTTGGTCAGTAATTAAATCGGTTAAACTCAACACATGGTTGGGACGAAGAATTCTACTTCGTTGGTGGAATAATTGTGATTTCTTTAACAAGAAATCTACTTATGCAAAAAGATGATTGATGCGCGAGATTTAACCTCACAACATACAAGGTCGTATTCCACGAGGGCTCTCTCAATAGCAACTACTCACACGGTTCATGGACGGTCTATTCATTTAAAATAAGTTTTGGTTTGAAATAAGAACAATTGAAAACATAAAAGAAACTAAACAAACAAGCAAATCAAAAGGGTGCAAATCAAAGGTAAAGGAGGTTAACTTGGAAAGATAGGTTCATCATGCTCAAGAGGTATAAATGCACAAACAAGCCAAACATGATCGAGGATGCAATCGAATGACCATGCAAATCTCTTCTATAGACTCAATGCACTCTCGTCGCACCCAATCCCTATCCTATAACCACTCAACCTAGGCTCTCGCTCTCAAGCTAAGTGACTAAGGATGCATTAAAGGTGTTTGATGAAATGCCAAGCTACAAAACCCTCTCCTATGACTCTATGACCACTAGGCTAGACACCACACTCTCATGTCAATGTCCTAACACTAAGAGAATCATCAAAAGACTAATCAAAGTTCAATTGAATGAAAAACCTAATGCACACCAAGTGTTCGATAAAATGCACAAGTGAGAAATCATGCAACCATGGTTGAATTGAGATGATCTAATCTCTTAGAACACACTCCCTTCAATCCCTAGACCTACAATCCATGTAATCCAAGCACTCTCATGCATTACATTACAAATAATAGACCAATCAAGCCATAGCCATCAATGGAATTAACAACAAGTCATAGAGACCATCTTCTTACAATCCAAGATCAATCATGGCAAGTTTGTACAATTAACCTCTATCCTAGCACAACTAATCTACCAATCCAAGAGAACCTAGGAAATCAGCCACACATGGCCAATGAAACAAAAGAGAAAGAAAGAGAGATGATCACCAAGAACACCATGGCAATCCTCCTCTTGCAAGCTCCTCTCCAAGGTTGTGGGCTTCAATCCAAGCTCCTCTACTTTGATTTGCACCTTGCTCTAGGGTTGTGAAGGATTGGTTGATGAGGAGAAAGTGTTGGAGAAGTTGAGAGGAAAGAGGGATGAGATCGGCGAGTGTAAAAATATTATGAGCTCCCCCTTTTTAATTCGTCTCCTTCCTCTTTATATACTGCACCGACAACACTGGAATTTTCGGCGAAAATGATGTAATATTTTCGCCGAAATTACCCTTGAAAACACCAAACGGCTGCTGCATTTCTTCTAAAGTTTTCGGCGAAAACTTTGAATGTTTTCGCCGAAAATATCTTCAATGATCAAAGGTCTTTCGTCTGCTTAGAGTTTTCGGCTCGAGAACTCTAGGTTCTCGCCGAAAACTTCTTCAGCTGAAAGTGCATTTTCTTCGGTTTTGCAACGTCCATATCTCCTCCGTCCTAGCTTTGATTGACCTCCCGTTTGATCCTACGTGCTCCTTGTCACCAGTACTACGACGCCAAGACCTGAAAATACAAGTAAAACAGCTCCAATAGACATGGAATTGGCCTCAAAGTGGCAACCGGGCAACAAAAGGGCACTTTGCATAAAACATTCATAAAAGCGTATAAATCATAGCAAAATGAGATCAAACACGGGAGATCACTAGGCTAATCATGGACTTAAAATGCACTAAATATAATCACATCAAGGATTGATTAGAGTGGTACCACCCAAAAAGCAATTACCTCCTAATGAGGAGAAACCTTCACTTCCAGATCTTATAAAAAATCTCTTAAAGAATGTTCCCAAAGATGTTATTAAAAGTGAACTTATAAAAGCTCTTGAAGATGGAAGCATGGATGATGATCATTCAGAAAACTCTGTCAATAAGGATGATGAAGATGGATCATTAAATGATGATTTGTTGGATGAAGATGAGACTTGTGATGACATGGAGACCAACAACAATGGAGGAGATGCTTAGTCATGGCTTATGATCAGGAAGAAGACACTTTGCTTATTCTAAGCCTAAATGAAGGACACCTATGTTTCTTTCAAGTTTCCAAGTGTCATTTCTTGTACTAATTTGAATGTTTGTCATCTTTTGTTCTAGTAACTTGTGTTGTTAGAATGTTTGTCATGTTTTGGAGTGGTGTAGTAAGAGTTTGTCTCCCTTGTCTTTTAGTTTGATTGGGAGTGTTGTCTTTTGGTCCCCTTTACCTCTATATGAAGGAGGAGGATTTCTTTGTACGTAGAACTAGAAAACAAGAGAGGAAAGAATACTAAGCTTTCATTGGTAAAAAATCTGCACTACTACTCTTTGTATATTATCCACTTATCAATAAAATAACTAAGTTTGTTATTAGTCTGTTTGCCTCCTCCTCTCCACAACCTACTGCATCTTAATTCTTCCACATTATCCCACTTATACATCACCATAACCATCTCCATACCTCCACACCTCACGGTGCATGTCGGTTCACACCCTTTCACACCCCATATATATATATATATTATATTTTAATAATTATGAAATATGGAATAATAAATATAAAATAATTATTTTGAATTATTTTATTTTATTTATATATAACATAAATACATACATTTATAATAAATAATATATATATAATAAGTATTACATATATAAATTATTTTATAATCTAATGGTCGTTGGACGGCGACGACGACAGTGGTGGTGGACGGTGGATGGCGACAACGATGGTGGTGGTCGGATGGTGTGGTGGGGCGGATGATGGTGGCGGGACGGATGTGGGGTAGGGTGGCGGCGAGGATAGTGGTGGTGGTGGCGTGGGCGGTGAGGACGGCGGGGCGGGCGGCGACGGATGGCGATGGCGGGCGGCGACGGATGGCGGTGGACGGCGGCGGCGGCGACTTTGGTTAGTTGAGAAATTGAGAGAGTTGAGGGAGAGGAAAAATGAAGAGAATGGGGATAATGAGAAAATTTAAGGAGGAATACTATTTTTTATCGAGGGTTTAATTTTCGGGGGCCACACCCCCGACTAAATGAGTGGATTAGTTGGGGGTGTGGCCCCCGACAAAAATAGTCAGGGGCATTATTCTTCAAGCTCCTAGATTTGGCATGTTGTCGCAAAATTTGGCATGTTGTCGGTGACTAGTTACTTGTAGTTCGATGCTTCTCGGCAGCAGATTGCGCGGCTTGGCGGCGCCTGTCATTTGACAATGGTTAAAGTGCTCTCTGTTATGTGGCCGGTGCTCTCTGTTGTAATGCTGATTGCTGTTTTTTGCTTCTGCATCTATGATTTTGTTTTGTTTTTCCTTCGCCAATCCTTACATTACTTTGGAGGGTTGATGGTATTTATTTAGTATGAATGTTGTCTCGGTTTTTTGGATGAGAGATGCCTATTTTGCTTGTATCTCTCTCGTACATAATACACACAACTTTCAGATAAAAAAAATAATAAACTCGAGCTCGGCTCGGTCTAAAAACTTTAAACTCTTGCCTGATTTGAGTTCGGCTCAATATAAACTCTTAATGAACCCAAGCCGAGTCGACTCGTCAACAAACCTTAACAAGCTCGAGTTATGCTAAAAAACCAATAATAATTTAGTTAAAACGAATTAAGCCCAATGAGAACTCATCATTTAATTGACTAGATGATCCAAGGCTGGAGGTGAATATATGAGAGTACTAGCATAGTCCAAACATCCAAACACCTTAAGATGAGAATAGGCTGGAGGTGAAGTGTACAAGGTTTCGAAAGGTGTTTTGTTATTTAAAATAGGTGTTGGAATTCTGTTGATAAGGTAGCAAGCATGAAGCATGCATTCCCCCCAGAACCTGAGCGGCAATCCACTTTGGAATCTAAGGGATCGTGCAACGGCTAGGAGATGTTGATGTTTCCGTTCAACTCGACCGTTTTGGGGAGTAGTTTTGACACAGCTAGTCTGGTGAATGATTCCATTAGAAGCAAAGAATGAAATCATTTGGAATTCAGCACCTTGATCAGAACGAATGGTCTTAACAGAAAGAGAAAAGTGTGTCTTGACCATATTACAGAAAGACTCAACTAGAGACCTGGTTTCACTTTTATTCTTCATGAGGAAAATCCAAACACATCTACTACAGTAAGGAAATATGAATATCCATCATGTGTAGGAGTGTTCAATATATGGACCCCAAATATCCATATTTACAAGGTCAAAAGCAGCTAAAGCATGAGAAGAACTTCTAGAATAGGGCAAATGTTTTTGTTTGGCAAGATGGCAAACACTACAATGAGGATGCAAAGGTGGAACTACATAAGGATTGACTCGATGAATAAGCTGAAGACGAGGAGCAGATGGATGTCCTAATCTGCAGTGCCAGAGGTCCAGGATGTGTGGTTCAAGGTTAAGCCTGGTGGCTGCAGCAATAGAGGAGCAAAGAGGCATAGGTAATGAAGAAGAAGTGAAACGATTAGGAGGCAAAGAATGAAATGATTTAGATGAAAGAAGATATAGACCTTGGACTTGGTACATTGTACCAATCATCCTCTATGATAGCAGGTCCTGAAAATGACACTGCTGAGCCCGAAAAATAACAGAAACAGACATATCTTGAGTTAATCGACTAACAGAAATGAGGTTAAAGCTGAAACCAGGGACATAAAGGACACGGGAAAGACTGAGTCCATTAACAAGAATAACAGATCCTATGTGTGTGGCTGGAAGCCTAGATCCATCAGGCAAGGTAACTGAAACATTTTGAGCAGGTGAGTGGCTAGAGAAAAAGTCTAAAGTGCAACATATATGATCACTAGCACCAGTGTCGACTATCCATTCAGATTGATTCAGAGATTGGCTATGAAAGGCAAAAAGGTGAGTGTAAAAATATCAGGTTTGGTTGAAGGTGTGGTGGTAACAGCATTAGTATGAACTTCTGCAGAGGTGGAAGTCGAAGCAGATGAATGTTGACAGAGTATTTGCTTGAGTCGAGAAACTTCTTCAGCAGATAGGGACAAAGAGGCCATTCCATTTTGCACAACAGGAGAAACAAACAAATCAGATGAAGTATTAGAGTGATTTGCACTATTACCATAACCTTGTGCATTCTGATCTCCAGTGATAGATCCAGCAAAATTCTGATTAGGCACAGGCTGGCCAGCCATACGAGCCTTCTTATTCTTCAATCTATAGCAGGTCTCAATGGTGTGGCTATCCTTTTTGCAGTATCTGCAAAACAGTGTGCCTTCTGCAGGGGATTTTCCTTTGTTCTGATAACCAGTGGCTAAGGCTATGGACTCCACAGACGATGCAGTATTGACACCTTTCATTTGGCGTTCCAGCTGAATAGCACACTTGAAGGCAGAGTTAACATCTGGAAGTGGATCCATAAGGAGAAGCTGTGATCTCACCACATTAAAGCTGGAGTTGAGACCTCTAATGAATCTAATAGCATAATCATTGGATCTATAAAAGAGCATCTGCTTCATCACTGAACAAGAGTTTCCACCAACTGTGCAATCGCACGCCGGAATAGGCCTGTACTGCTGAAACTCTTCCCAAAGTACTTTTAGATTTGTGAAGTACTGAGTAACGGTGTCGTTACCTTGATCACATGAAGCAATACGAGCCTGGAGATCAGCGATACGAATCGCATCGCATTGACTGAATCGTTGCTTCAGATCCTTCCAAACTGCAGGTGCATTATCATACGAGATAAGACTCTGTGCAATGTCCTCCGATACTGAGTTGAGAATCCAGCTCAGAACAACAAAATTGCAGCAGTTCCAAGCAGAGAAAGTGGAATCCGTTTCTTCTGGAGCTGACAAGCTTCCGTCAATGAAAGCTACTTTGTTCTTGATGCTAAGTGCTACGCTGATAGATCGGCTCCAAATGTGATAGTTATCGTTGGTGAGCTTGATACCGACGATCGGAACAGAGAGATTGTCGCTGGATGAAAGATAGAGAGGATTTGCATAGTGATCGGTGAATGTACTGGTCAGGTGACCGGAAGTTGAATTGCCAGAAGCAACAGAAGAATCCGCCATTGAAGAAGAGAAGAGAAGAAGATTGAAAGCTATATAAGAGCTTTATCGCTCTGATACCATAAAAAAGTAGTTGGGAGAATTTCTGATTGTATTAATGAATAAAATAATTACAAGTCAACACTGACTGATCTATATATACAAAGGGGAAGAAGAAGAATTCGTTAGAAATGAAAATGACAGATCAGCACGCGTGCAAAGCGTGAGTTCACACAAAACGATGCTGGCCGTTAGAGTCTCGTAAAGAAGAGTTCCTCTGCTTGCTAACCAGCTAACTAAACCTGCACCAACACACTAATTCTAACACCGTTAGCTTTCAAGAAACAAAGGAGATGAACACTATACTTCCTTTTCCCGAAAGTTTCAACAAAGGGTGTCCAAGTTGACACAAATGGTATGGTGCCTCCAAGTTTTCATCCGACACGTCACGGAAATGCGCCCACAGTATGATCCACATATGTTTTTGCCACGCTCGTTGCAGCATTATTCACCTACACATTTAGGATCATATGTCATACACTTTTGTCAATCAAGTTGGGAACTAGAATTAATATTACATACAAGGATATTGAGCGTCAAATAAAACACAGAAGAAACCGTCTCCATGATTCCCAGCCTGTCAAAACTGGAACTCAAGTCGCAAACGGATCCACTAATTCAAACCCTTTAATCATTTATTCTTGTACTCGTCCGTTCACCTCTATAATGATGTAGTGGATCGTGATGTAATTAGTACGAAGTGTTTTGTGCTATTCTATTGTTAGCAATAATTCTGAGAAAACTCTCGTATTATATATTGCTCTTATTAAGTTCAACAATATGTACCACATCATCCATTTCGCAGCTGGTTGTACTGTTCATATACATCCATGGGATGTATTGTAGTTGCCGAGTTCAGTAACTGGAACTTGTAATCCAAGTGGAGGCCTTGGGTTGGCTAACTCTTGGCTTGCCCGTTCCAAGCTTGGAGTCGGGCTAGGTTGCCTTTGTGAAAATTAAGGTGGACTGGTTCCTAAAGTAGGGGGAAAAGCGTGAGGCTCTTCCACTGAGCCCGTTCCAAGCTTGGAGTTGGGCTAGGTTGCCTTTGTGAAAATTAAGGTGGACTGGTTCCTAAAGTAGGGGAAAAGCGTGAGGCTCTTCCACTGAGCCCGTTCCAAGCTTGGAGTTGGGCTAGGTTGCCTTTGTGAAAATTAAGGTGGACTGGTTCCTAAAGTAGGGGGAAAAGCGTGAGGCTCTTCCACTGAGCTCGTTCCATGCTTGGAGTTGGGCTAGGTTGCCTTTGTGAAAATTAAGGTGGACTGGTTCCTAACGTAGGGGGGAAAGCGTGAGGCTGGCCTAACAGAGCAGCGACCACCTCTCTCTCCAGGCAGTGCTAGGATAACTAGCTAGTGCCACTCATCTGAACATGGTGTTGCTTTCAATGGTTCAAAGTTCATTGATTTCATTGTTAGATTTTGAATGACAAAATATAATCTTGCTGAATTTCACAAATTATGATACCAAAAGAGATTGGGGGACTAAGGAATAAATAAACTATCCAAATTCATCATTTAGTTACTGTTGCAACAATACGACCAGAACAACCTGTGGAAAAAATGGGGAAAAAACACTAACAAACTCCCTTTATTTCATTTTAATAATTTAGATATTTAAAACATGCTTTTCTTCCAAACTACTTCTTGTTAAGACCCTGGAAGTAAGCAGCAGGGTTATTCTCAAAATCAGACCTCATAATCTGATGGTCAGCTCCAGGTGCTGTCATGGTTCCAGAACCATAGAATTTCCCAGCTCCACTAAAAGAAGTTGAAGCAGCTCCACCAGATTTCCCAAAAGCTGCAGCCTGATTTCCTCCTCCTCCGGAACCATTCTTTCCACCACCCATTATTTGTTTTTCTCAGCTTAATAATAATACTATTAAAGATGGAAGCTTTTTCTCTTTTCTTTATTAGATTGGATTTTTTTGCTTGTGAATAACTGGAATATGGAGTGTGAGCTATAATATACTGGTCTCTGTTCAAACTCACAATGATTCTACCAATTGATGATCGTATGAATTGGGAAATGGTGAGCTTGATTGTCAAACTCAAGCATTTATTTCCTTCTAATCAGTAATCAATGTTTATGGATCGTTAGGGATAATCCACATTTACTTTAATGTGTATATATATATTCATATGAAATAATTCTACTAATGTTATGTAATTTGTTGTTTAATAAATTTAATTCTTCATAAACATATGTTTTTTTGATAATTTTGTATGTATATTAATCAAATAAGAACCTGTACAAATTCAGCACCCAGTTGCTAAGGACACATCAGGACAGGGAAAGGGACCAAACGACCACCCGAACCCTTACCAAGCCCCCCAAAACCCAAAAGTCATCCGCACCTCTATACCATCAGTGTTCCACCCAGAATCCAAAGAAACAGTCAATCAAAACCCAACTAACAACTACCCCCTGAACAAAACAGAACATACTTCAACTCAACCTGGATCAAAGGTAAAGGAGTTCCAGTGGCTGAACTTCTCCTTTGAAAACAAATTTCCGGCTGCCAACCATCTACCGACGTTCCACAACACTTTGGAGGCAATTTGCTTGTCACTGTTCCTTCCTTCATTGAAAATTCGCTCATTCCTTTCTATCCAAATAAACCAAATAATCCCATGTAAGACGACACCCACCGCCTTCTCGAAAGTCGGGATACAGTTCATACCTTTCCAAGCTGCAATCAAACCCTTCACATCCTCGTTGTGAGGGCCAAGCAAGGAAAGTATTGAACTAACCCTATTCCAAACCGCCACCGCAAACTCACAATGAATGAACAGGTGGTCCACCGACTCCAACTCTTTCTCACACATAACACATCTATTAACCAACGTCATACCTCTCCTCTGCAGATTGTCCACCGACGCGATCTTCTTATGCCAAACCATCCAAACGAAACCTTGGATTTTTGGAGGCACTCCCTTTGCCCAAATAGTATAATGGGGACACTCCGGGAAGCCCTGAAAACGATCCTTGGAGAGACACCATCGTAAGGATCTCACCGAGAACACGCCCGAACCCTCCAAAGGCCAAACAATCCACGCCGGCCCACCTGTAACGAGGTTGGGAGGAATCCTCGCAAGATAATCCAAAAGCTCATTCCACTCCTCCAAGGCTCCTCCTCTAAGTGAAGTGGTCAAAGGAATGTTCCAAGTCCGGCCTGAATCTGAATCAAAAGAACATAAGTCAGAAATCAACGAATCCAAGGATTGCGCGGCGGCCGCAATCCTCGGGAAAACCTCACATAGCCTCACCCCCTTAACCCAAAAATCGGACCAAAAAGCACACATCCCACCCCCTGGATCAAGAAAGCCGTGACGCCAGAACAGAGAACTGAGAGGAACAATCCATCTCCAGATCGAGAGGCCGGTAGAGCCTAGATCCCACCTTGCCTGCCAAGCAGAGCGCCCAATACCACATTTTGAAATCAAAAGAGCCCTCCACCACGCCTTCCTCTCAACCGCATATCGCCACGCCCATTTGCAAAGAAGGGCGTCATTCAGGATTTTAAGATCCTGAATACCGAGACTGCCGAGCTTCTTTGGGGTCTTAACCATATCCCAAGCAACCCAGTGCACCTTCCCTTTTTCCATGTCCCCCGTCCACAAGAACCGGCATTGAATGGACTCCAATTTCTTAATTACCTTAGTCGGGGCCTTGAAGAGCGACATAAAATAAATAGGTAATCCTGACAGAACGCTTTTGAGGAGCGCAATCCGACCGCCAAAGGAAAGAAATCTTGTCTTCCAAGACTGAATTTTCTTTTCCAAACTCACCAAAACCGGGTCCCAAATAATCTCAGAGGAGCTTTTGACTCCCAGAGGAAGTCCAAGGTAAGAGGTGGGGAAAGCTGATATTTGGCATCCCACCAAGTCTGCATAACTTGCCAACTCGAGGACAGATCCAACCGGGAACAAAAAAGACTTGTGGAGGTTGACTTTGAGTCCTATAATGCATTCGAAGCAGGTCAAGGCAGCAAGGACATGACAGACTTGGTCTACCGTTGCATCACAGAACACCATTGCGTCGTCCGCATACAGAATGTGACTCACTCTGCCCGTCTGACGTTCCTCATTCATGCAAAATCCATGCACTAAATCTGCCTCTTGGATCAAATTCAGGATGCCTGTCAGCACCTCCATGACTGCAATCTTCATAAACATATGTTATAATAAGAATTTAATATTTATTCTCCAAGTAAAAGTTATGTTATTATAATTTTTACATTACTCTAAATTTAAAATTATAATTCCCTATTGGTTTGATTTTGAAAAGTTTATACCTGAATCAAATTAATAGTTAAAACTTAAAAACTGTAAATCATTCATAAAAAATATTAGGTGGTTAAAATGGGTGCAATCTATACGAATAACATAACTGAAATAATTAATGGTTAATTTGATACCCAGAATGAGAAGTAGTCCATATGAACAATCATGATCATTAGATAAGTTAGTCGAGTATGCACTTATTGGGTCACGTGTTTTGCTCAGGGGCGGATCTAGGGGTGCCCGGCTCACCCCTCTTTCGAACTGTCCTTGAAAATCGAGCATATATTTTTGGGTATTTCGAATTCAGCTCAGTGCATTTTTGAATATTGGTTTAGTGTTGTATTAGTTCGACTCAATCGTGGATTAGTTTTAGCCTTGGTTTCAAATTTAATTAATTAAAGTCCAAATATTTAATAGCCCATTCATAATTAGAAGTGTAAAATTGAAGTTGCAAGTATAGATTTGAAGACTTTTTATGTTATTCAAAATTGTTGTCGTGACTTGAAATGTTTTTCTTCAATTTCGGCTCAGTGCATGATTCAATCCTAGATCCGCCCCTGGTTTTGGTAAATCATGTGCAAATATATCGAGTTATGAGTTGTTGACTTTTATTCAATTAATGTGACGAGTAAGCTAGGTCGGGCCAGATTGATCTAGATGATCAACTTTCATACAAATGAATTTGTAAAAGAAACATATTTTAATTCGTATATTATTCGAATTAGAAGGGCGAGGTCCATTGAGTTGTAGGTTTAATCAAATTACGAGTCAATAAGATCACATGTTAAATGTGTAGTGGGTTTATCGAGTCATGACTTGATTAGTCACATGTTGTTGAATTTAGTTAATTCAAGTCAACAATGTAGTTGTGTTGGGCTTTTTGGGCATGTTCATCAAATCATGTCATAATATGACATATTTTTTTATGATTCACATTCAAGTTAATTTTATCACAAGTAGAATTGAGTAACGTAGTACTTATCATATAATTTAATTATTTATTTATAAGAGTTTTTTTTATATATTATCTTTGTCAATATTGGTTGTGGCAGCTGGTCGAGCAACTGAGCACGATGGAGCAGAAGTCCCCAAATTTCAGAAACCTTGAAGTCATCATATGTAATCGCATGCACGTGGCTTGGCAGTTGGACCTCAAACATCATATTTTGTCCATTTAGAACGCTCAGTGGAGGTGGTAGTTCATCGCAGACATCGTGGTAAGCACAAGCCAATTCTGATGAAGTAAGATGCAGTGTCTGATTAACTGTCAAGTAAAGAAGCACGAAAGTAGCCTCTGATGTTAGATAAAAAAATCAACAGTTTCAAGCGATAGTTGCATGCAACCCGAATTAGAAAAAATGAGAATGCGAAGCTGTAAAATTGAGAAAATATTTAATATCAAAATTCAAATTTCGGTGCAGGGACGACATCATGCTTTGCAAACTAGTAATCAAAACCATTGATAGCAACCGCACGAGAGCGTTGTGATATATTAATTAATATTTTAAATTTAAATATATAATAATACATATATATTAACATAACATTCCGCCAATTGGGTTAGATTTGTCAAAAATTTTGGGCTAGATTTGTCAAAAACTTTGGGTTAGATTTCTAAAAATTTATAGGTTAGATTAATTAGTTAAAATTTTTTGTTAGATTTGTCAAAAAAATTGGAATAGATTTGTAAAAAATATTGGGTTAGATATGTCAAAAACTTTGGTTTAGATTTATAAAAAATTATGGGTTTTTTTGGACAAAGCAAAAAAAAAATTTATGGGTTAGATACCACACTAATTATAACTAAGAAATTAAAAATCACTATGGATAAATATTAATTTAATATTTTCACTCAAAAATATTAATTTGGTTTCTTAACACGATTACTGATATATTAATTAATATTTGAAATTCTTAAATAACTAATAATACATACATATTAACATAATATTCCGTCCAATGGGCGGGCAAAAATACTAGTAATCATAATGGTGGAATGGTATAATTGGTTTTTACACATAGGTTAGAGCCCTTCTCACAAATTTCCACATCATCACTCAATTTTAAATCAAAATTCAATTATTTTTCTTTTTTTTCATTAAATGATGAATGTGTCAAACTTAAACACTCTAGGAATGAAATTATAAGTACTTTAATGTTAAATTATATTATCTTAACATAAAATAATATATGAAAAAATAATTTTAAATTATAATACTTTATAAAGAATTATTACATTTTTTCCTAAATACATGATTTTTTTAATCTTAATCACTTTGACAGTAATAATTCATTTTATTATATTTGTATTTATAAATTGTAGTCATGAAAATTAATAAACATGATACATTATAATTCTTAAAAATTTAAATAGGAATAATTATTCAATAAAATATAAATTAACTATGGTTAAATGATGATAATAAGGATCAAATACTTCATAGACATTTTTTTGGTATTACTGGTGGATACTTACCCAATTTAAAATTATTTAAATTAATATATGAATCTCTAATTATTCAATCGATATATCATTACAAAAAAAATTCATTTTTTATATTTGTGGGTTCAAGCATTTTGGTCACGAGTCAAGTTCGATCATGTTGCATATTAGTAAGAATTATTTTTGAAATTTATGGAAGAATTATATTTATAACATTGGATATTGAGTTTAATTTAGAAGAAAAATGAGTTTTTTTTATGAATCACTAGATAACGAGTTAATAAGTTTATATGAGTTATACATGTTGTGAGTTCAGTTTAATTATCAATAGGTTAGACAGTGATTATCATGTACTTAAAAAATATTATTTACTTTTGTCATGGTTTTGGTTAGATATTGAATAGTTACACAAGCTAATTAGTTCGGGGTTGAGTTGAGTTTAATAGGGGATATGTTAGTCAAGTTACGTGTAATTGAAATTATGAATTCATATTGCAAACTTAGAAAGGTCGCTTGGAAATAAATTTTAATCACCTCGAGTAAGATTTGAGTAAGAACCATTGATATATTTATACAAATAATTAAGAAAAAAATATTAAAATTTGTAGAAAATTAGAGTTAATAAGGGTCAATACAATTAATTGGGTTGAAGACCTTGGGTATACTTGGGAAAACAAGCATAGTATCAATTTGGTCGTGTTTGATGCTCCAATATATGATTTTGATGACATGTGTATTGATTGCCTAAAGTGATTGATGGTGTCTAACTAAGGAACAAGGATGTGATTGGAACAATGTTAGAGATTTTCATGGCATGGCGACGAGAAAGCTAATGTGCTTTAAGACAATAATATGATTTTGAATATGGATATATGATTCTCACCCGACACTGGTTTTTGGATTCACGACACAAATATGAATATGTATTTAAATAGGTATAGATTTCTTTCTGACTATATTTAAATAAGTATAAATATATGTTTGAATTGAAACATATTCATACCATTACTCACACCTAAATCTAATAGTTTCCAAGGAATAAAAATATTATATAATATCATTGTTAAATAAAATTTCCGACCAACGGCTCGGGTTCAAAACTAGTTAAAGCACTATTGTGATTGTGAAAATCAGATATCTTATTCAATGAACATGTCAGGAATCAATTAGACTTGTAAACTAAGTTGAAGTCAACTTTAGGAATGAGGTAATAAAGGCTTGGACTTTGAACGATATACTCCTTGGTGTTTGAGACATAATAGGCTCCTCGAGATCACTGAACACGGAACAACCAACTTCGTCGGATATTCATGTGAATTGGAGTCTTGGCACACAAATCATAGTCCTCCTCAAAAAGAAAACAAACATGGCTATCACATCAAGAATAGAAAAGATGAAAAACCTGACCCATGACTCAATGGACTAATTCAAAACCAAATGGACGGGGACTTATGCTTATTCAAAGTGTTGTATTCTCTGTCCAAAATATGTCAGCATGCTCTCTTTGATGAGTATAGGGTGGAAGCAATATGCTTCTGCTAAAGTAATTAGAAGGAAGTGTTTTGTGCTATTGTATTGTTAGCAATTTTGTGAGGGAGAGTGTAAAAGGATGTATGCTAATGATGTAATTAGTTTCATTATTGATGAAGTTGAGCAATTTATAGTTGTTTGTTGGTTAGTTCTTGCGTTTCTCCTACTTGTAATTTATTATTTTGTTGCTTGTCTCTATCTTGTTGTAGGTGATTAGTTGGGTGTGCCTCCACATCCAATCGTATGAGTTTAATTGTATCAAATTAACAGCTTACCTAACCAATTAAAAAAACAAGGAAAGAAACTGAAGCAACAGAGCTTTATTTAATCATTAACTCAATCCTTTCGGACATCTACACATGGAACTGATTTCTACTTCTTGTGTAGATCCTTGAAATATGTAGAGGGGTTCTTCTCAAACTCGTCTCTTGAAATCTGATCATCAGCTCCATGAGCTTTCATAGTTCCAGCTCTTGAGGAATTAGCATATCCGGCACCAAGTTTTCCAGAACCAGCAGTTTGATTTCGAGCCCTTGTTTCTGCTGTCCATTGCTTTTGAATTTTGTGGTAGTGAGAACTTGAAATTTGAAAATGAGAGATTGGAATGTGTAGCGGATGTTTCCGTCCGGGAACGCACTCCTTCCTCGCATCCTTGATGGTGTTGCACGTGGCAGATGCTTAGCAACGTCATCGTGGGTTGGGTTGGCTCGCGCGGAAGGCGCAAAAGAGAGGTATGAGTTTAAAAAATGATTCTTTGGAGTCGCCATCGATCTACTTCGGGTGGATCGAACACCCAAAGGATCCGATTCAAACCGCCGTGATTCGATCCGGATATCAAAAAGGTCTGCGAAACTGAAATTCTAGGATCGGGGGTCGGTTACGTGCGGGGAAGGGTTAACACCCCCGCTCCGTCCGACTCGAAGTCGGTACTGCTAGACTACAATAAGTTTTTTATTGTGGGTGTGTGTTCAACGATATAATGATTATTTTAGGATGGGGAAATGTTAGAGGAAGGTTGGACTCGAGTCAAAATTTTGACTGCCTACGTACCCAAAATTTCGGGATCAAAGTCCACGTAGTTCGATTTAAAATGTTTATTTTGACTTGCGTTCTATTTATACCCTGAGATCGGGTCTCGAGAGTTATAATTTGTTTTTTTATGTGTGTCGTTGTTATCGTCAACAATTAACACATGATGGTTTCGTTAAAGAAGTGGGGGGTTAATATATTATTTTAATTAGGAATAAATGTAAAGAAGTATTGGCGCGTCATGTAATCACAGAAAACTAACGCCTTATTTTGGGGATTTCAAGCACCCTAGCTACTACTGATGTGTAAGCGTCTACTATCTTTAAGTTAAACGAGATTATATTATATTAATGAATGTTAAACGCGTCGCCGCAATTGCTAACGTACTAACGTCTATTAGCATTTGGGATGAATCCAGGTATATTATATGAAGGGATTTCAACGCGTCACCATAATTGTTGGCGTACTAACGTCCATTAGTTTTCAAATATTATATAAGGAGATGTTCAACGCGTCACCACAATTGTTGGCGTACTAACGTATATTAGTTTTCGATACAAAAAGAAAGTATACATTATATGGGAGGGTTTGTTTGACGGGTCGCTAGAATCGTCAGCGTACTATGTTTATTAATTATAGTCTGATTTTATATCGAAGTTTAGTAGAATATAAGACTTTGTTCGATTATTAAAATTGCTAGCGTATTAAATGAATGACATTGGATAAAAAGACTAATTGTGAAAATAATTATTCGATTGATTTATTAAATTACTTTAGCTTATAAAAGAATTTGGAGCCGTGCCTTGAACTCTTTACCCTCATGTTTTAAATAAGGATGTTAACCATTAGGCAAAGTTAACTTAATTAAGTTGATTATCCTGGAGTTATATTTTTAGTGTTGTGGATCTAACAGCCTTGGATGATTTGGACTCAACTCTTGGCCCATTCTTGACGATCTTCGGCCCGCTGTGCGGCCCGGTCGAGTTCAGGCGGAAGAACCCAAAACTCAACCGAGTTTTACGAATAAATCAACAATAGCCCAACCCAAATATTCTAGTGTGATCTAAATAAACCCTAATCTAATCCCTTCCAATTTTCACAGCCGTCATTCTATATCTCCTAATTCTAGAATCCTCATCTTCTTCCTAACCCTAGAAGGAACTTCTTCTTCTCAACCCCCTCCTGAGCATCATCAATAACGTCGATTAGCCTTCGGCCATGGCCACCACCGACGCTTCCCTAGCAATTGACGATGGACAAAGTCAAGGGTCGAATCCCCTTCTCTCGTCACGACCTTCGACGAACATCTTCCTCCCTGATGCATCGAAGTCTAGACTAACGCTGAAATGGTAGGTTTATCTATCTTAACATTTCTTCTACCTCATATATACCTAACTCTACTGTTAACAACGTTTACCTCTCTTATTCTTTGTTTGGACGCTTGAAATAGGGCGGCTTGGAGTCAACGCCACTACAGGTTATCTTAAGCCAAGTATGAATTGAGGTAAGGTTTTAGTTTTGTAATTGCTCCTCCATCTCATTCATATGTCTAAAGGTATCCTATATCTAACTCCACTGACAACTACATTTATCTCTATTCTTTGTTTGGATGGCGTGAAATAGGGAGGCTCGGAATCAACGCCACTACAGGTTATCATAAGCCCAAGTATGAATTTATTTAAGGGTTTTTAACAAGGTAGTTGCACTGCTTGGTTTTGGTGGCTTGCTGTTCTGCTTATTGTCTCATCCAATTTATGTTCCATCCAATAGCCTCACTTTTTAAATCAGCAAACCATCTTTTAACTTGACAGTAGCATGATTTGGTGTAAAGCTAATTGCCTAAAATGTTTAACAATACAGATGATTTTTGAGCCATTTGTTGAGTAAGCATATACATCCGCAGCAGCCTATTCTATGACCTTATTCTAAAGTGAAAGTGTTGAGCTCTGCTGGGATTTGGTGGTAGTTAATCAGGGCTGCTTGGGTGCTTAAAATATGGCTGGGTTTGAGTTTGTTTGGGTGTTTGAAGTGCTGAGTTTCTAGGTTGTCTAGGGGTGATTATATGGCTGAATTTCTGGGTTGTTTTGATGATTAATATGGCTGTTTTGATGATTAATATGGCTGTTTGGGGTGGTTTAAAGGGCTGTTTGGGGTGGTTTAAAGGAGCTGTTTGGTTTTAAGGGGTGGTTTAAAGGAGCTGTTTTGGGTGGTTTAAAGTGCTGAGTTTGGGTGGTTTAAAGGGCTGTATGGGGTGGTTTAAAGGAGCTGTTTTGGGTGGTTTAAAGTGCGGAATTGAGTGGAGTGGTGTTTAAAGGGGCTGTTTTGGGTGATTTAAAGTGCGGAGTTTGAGTGGTTTAAAGGGCTGTTTGGGGTGGTTTAAAGTGTTGTATTCACTCATTCATTCGTTGTTACCCTTCTGTCAATCCTTAATTAGCTTTGCCAACACAACTCAATTTAAGTGAAACAAGTACTTGCACGTGTGATATGTTTCGGTCTATTGTTTGTTTTTAAACGTTGCACATATTTAGTGGTAAGCGAGAGTGGACACCAATCTTTTTACTCATATCTACTTGGTCATCATACTTGACTTGAGTGAGGGTTTGTATGTCTCGTCCAAATGGTTTATTAAACATGTTTATTTCTTGGAATGTGCTTGAGAATAATAGACACTTTTAATAAAGAGAACAATAGTGAAATAGAGTATGATGCATGAATGATGAGATTATGAAGATGACGTAGTTGAGAGTGCTCACCTTGAGTGTAATTTTCGGACTATTTTGTACCTCCTCTTTAACCTTTGATCATTCGTCCCTTTTGCTTTGATCTTGGTTTTTAGATGGTTTCTTTATCTATTTCGAGTTTAGTCTTTGGCTTTTCACTTGGATCTCGAACCTGAACTTAGTTTTTGGATGGTGTTTTCTTGTAGGTGTGGAACACTTTGGGTGAAATGGAGCTAAATGTGGAGTGCTATGGGTAGAGTGATGGAGGGAAGGTGGATTAATGATGTAAAATGAAGAAGGGGTGAAGTTATGATAGTGTAAAAAGTGAGGAGGGATGAGGTTGTGGTAGTGTAAAAATGAGGGTTGGGGTAAGATAAGAGTGTAGTGAAATTAGAGAGATGAAAGGGGGAAAATGTAGTGTGTGTGAACTGTTTTCCTTTGTGTGTTTCTTTCACTTTCCTCTCTGCTCTCTTTTTTTCTTCCTCTCTTTCTTGTGGCTCTCAAGGGCTTATTTTATAGAATTCAGAACCACTTCTCCCCACTTGGCTATGACCATTAAAAAAATTCAAACAAATAGTCAATGGAAGAGGGGCTTCAGATTTGCCAAAACGGGTCCTAATGCTTGGGTTTGAATGGGGTTGTTAACTTAATAGATTGCTGAAATGGGACAAATCTGGGCCTAGGTGGCTGCTTGACACAAATTGAATCGGGCCGAGTTGACCAGGCTTACACAGTCGGGCCGAGTTCAAAAGATTAAGTAGACTGCAGAGTTGGGTTGAGCCCATCTTATTTTCGTTATTGAGTTCAGCCCACTCCTCTAGAACATCGTAATGGGCCTTAAACCCAAAGTTCAATCCTATTTTTCTCTTAGAGCCTACAAGCCTTAATTTCGACATACCCGCATGCGCTTAGAGATAGGAATCGTAGTTCTTTGGGTACCAATTCATCAAAGATGGTTTTTGTCTTCAAACATCCATTTTAAAAAAACGCGAATTTTAAGATGGCATGCCTGGCTATCGGAGTTTCAGAACGACTTTAGATTTACTAAAAAGAACGAGGACCCGAACAAAATATGGTTACCACAAAATGAATGGAGATGGTGAAGATTGAATGTTAGCTGAAGCGTATTATATAGCAAACCTGTCAGGTCTTTCCAGGCATGCAGAACTTAAACGAATTGGGTAGTTAAACTTTGAGTTGAATTTGAATCCTTCATCATGATATTTTACTAGTTTCCCAAGAGAGGATCCTTTGGAATAAGCTAAAAATGAATATGGGGTCATGAATTGACTCTGTTTACAAAAGCTTTTTTTTATGAATAATGAGATTTTATTCATCAGAGCTACAAATTAGAGGAAATCCTCCTAATTTGAAAATGACCCAAACTACCAACCGAGTCAAACCAACATACAACTGAGGAAAGAGGAGAAAAACGAACTTGGTGAGTCTTCGTCGCTTACTAGGAAGCTTATGACTCATTGCCAAGCCATTACCACCTTAATCTAGACCTTAAAGGGGCCTCGAACCCGTATCTCCTCAAAAATTGAGGTGCCCACTTCATCTCACCTTTTTAAGGAATAGAGAACAATAGGGCAGGTGGTAAAACAGAAAACACTAGAGAAATAAGACAAGTTACAGTCTGTGGTTACAATCAAAATTTATACTCTCCACTAAAGATTCAGGGCTTCAAGACTTTACTCATGCATTCCAGTTACATCTCTCATACCACATCGTACTGATAAGGGCCCTCCAAACTATCCTCCCCTACTTATCCTCATCCGAGTTTCCTATCCAGTTTTTCGACTGAATAATAATATCCTCTTTCCAGTCAGTACAAGCAGGAACATGAAGCAGCCTTCTTACTTGTTGGGTATAGAATAAATCAATCATAATATGGTTCAGATCATCAACTCTTGTAGAACCTGTTTACCAAATTTTAGTAGTTGAAACCTTCAAATTTTGGGATTCCATGAACAGATCTTTTATTTTTGACACAGATTCTATGAACTAGACTGCATTGATCATACGCAACAAGGATCAACCATCATAATTTTTGAGGAAAAGAACACTCCTCTAGATTTGGAATGAAAGGTTGACAAGTTAACCAAAGTGCGTGCAGATGAGAGAATTAAACTCTTTGGCATCCATATATAAATTATATTTGTGGCGTAAAAAAATATCCAGACATAGCGAGTATGGTGATCAATAAATAATGCAAAATATATAACCCATATGATACTTAACTGGTACATGACCCCATAAATCACTGTGAATAAGTGCAAATGGTTCCAAAATTTTTGTTGTACTAGAAGAAAAGACGAGGCATGTGCCTTAGCACCAATACAATGTTGACAAACATTAATATTAGAATCTTTGAAAGGAAAATCAACCAGTAACTTTTTTTTTTCCGAAACATATAAGATAATCTAGTCGAGTGGGGATGTCCTAACCTGCAGTGTGATTAATCTCATTGTTTATTATTATGTTGAACTAAAAAAATTGTAAAGAATGACTATGCCGAGAGTGATTATGCGGAGGCTTCAAGGACTTAAGGTAAATGATTCGTCCTAACTTCCTTCCTACTCAGATTCTCAGTTTGCTCTCCCGATCATGTAAAACACAACTAGTACAAGTAAACAAGACATAGTATTCCTGTTCATTACTATTCCTTATGAACAGTGCTCCTTCGTTTGGCTCTAACTTCTCTTTTTCTCCTTTTAGTTTGTTTCGGACAAGACTTTATTTTTTCCCCCCTCTCCCAGTTGCTTAGCTCAACCACCATCCCTTTTTCTCTCTCTTATCTCCATTCTTATCTCTTCTTCTACTTTTAAAGGAAAAAATCCCAGCAGCCAACCTCCCTCGCCGGAAACTGTCGCCACATCCCTTGGCCGTTCCAAACAAGGAGAATCCCCAGAACCAGGTAACCAGCCAATGGGATTGGGAGAGTACTGTTCCAACAATGCTCTTGTGTCTATCTTCCTCTCCTTCGAGTTGTCATCTCGATCCTTTCCAAACTCCAAGTCGAGTCTACTCACCGGCTCACTGATTTCTATCTGCGCCATGAAGTTTCCGATCTGATCTAACTTCCTAGACCTTTTGTGCCATTTGAATCATTATCGGTTTGCTGGTGAGCTGGACCCAGATGATGAGTGCCAATAAATTGAAGCTTCACAGAGATTTCGAATGCTGCCTCTGTGATTGTCTTCGGGTTCTTTTCTTTATGAGAACCCGTTCGATTTTAATGGAAGATTAAATTGGGTTTTTCTTAGGTTTTTAACTTTTCCGTCTAAACTCTTTGTCGGTTTTGCAAAATAGTTGCTGACCCAGCTTGGACCTCTACTTTCAGCTTTCAAGAGCAACAAATTGGACGGATAAGGTAACGAGTTTTATGAACCCAGGGAAAATAAGAAGAATAATTGTTTGTTTTGATGTCTTAGTCTAGAAGAAAGACAAATTCCCTGGCCACATGATGATTAATGATTATTCTTGGATCTTTACATGAATTTTTGTCTCATTCTTGAAGGATAACAATTTATGGCAATTTTACTGGTGTAAAAAATGGTGGCTTTGTCTTAGGTTTACAAGGTGCAAACTAATGAAGATTAAACATCAACACTTTCTCTTGAATTCAGTTGACTAACGGCAAAATTGTGGTTCAGTTTAGGGTCACAATTGGTGAAATTTGGATTCTTAGGGTGAAAATTTATGAATGTGGCTTTGATTTTGAAGGTGAAGTTGTTTCGATTTGCTTTCATATGTATGCATCAGAGAAGGTCCTGATCATGTTTCGTAGTTTGGCTGATTTCATTGGGTTGGATTTTAGTTGATGCAGAAACTTTCACCTTCTGGTATTTAGAGACTGTAAGATTTCAGCTCTAATAGCTGCAAGATAAGGGAGTGTTCCGACCCATTCGCTGATGAACAATAGTATTTGTGAAGGCTTTGACCAGGGGTTCTGATTGACAACCTGCAAGTCCGGACAACCTCGATAGGATCTCGGTTGATGCCGGGTAAATGTGTATGAGTCACCATAGTCTAAGTATATTGATATATATTAAGTAAAGAGAATAAGATAGAGGACGACGAACCTCAGCGATGGCCGCTGAGAGGCTTGTTTGTGTGTTGCTGGATAGCCTGACGGAGAGTTGATAGTCTGGAGTTGGTTGCCTAGCAGAGAAGTTGGTCGCCTAGCAAGAGGCTGGTTGCCTAGCGTGAGAGCTGGGCAACTGGTCGCCTAGCGAGAGAGCTGGTCGCCTAGCAAGAGGCTGGTTGCCTAGCGTGAGAGCTGGGCAACTGGTCGCCTAGCGAGGGAGCTGGTCGCCTAGCAAGAGGTTGGTTGCCTAGCGTGAGAGCTGGGCAACTGGTCGCCTAGCAAGAGGCTGGTTGCCTAGCGTGAGAGCCTGTCGCCTAGCAAGAGGCTGGTTGCCTAGCGTGAGAGCTGGGCAACTGGTCGCCTAGTGAGGGAGCTGGTCGCCTAGCAAGAGGTTGGTTGCCTAGCGTGAGAGCTGGGCAACTGGTCGCCTAGCAAGAGGCTGGTTGCCTAGCGTGAGAGCCGGGAGAGAGAGAGAGAGAGTCCCCTCTTTGTGGGGATGACCTTTGCTTTTATAGTCCCTTAGAACCTCAACCCTAGTGAGCCCTTGTGTTGGGCCTATGAGTTGTTGGATTATTGCAGCTGGGCTTTAGTGGTAGTTTTGGGCCCAAGTGGTCATGGCCTATCAGGGAGTTTAACAACCTTCTAATGGCTGGTTCAACAACTGACCTTGGAACATAATGAGGTGATTGAATTTGTTGTTCACTCAAAGATATAATTCGATGCCATTGTGCTTGAATTGGGGCAATAACAGGGGAACGACTTAGAATAATGGAGTTTGTTTCTCAACAGAAGCTGGCCGTAAAAAATGAGTTGCAGAATCTGAGATACTTAGCTCCATCTATTTTTCTGCTGCTGGGAGCAATGCGAGAAGGTTTCCCCACTCTGTAAATTTGACGTTAAGTTACTTGCTTATGATTCTTTCGGTAGATTTTTAATGATCTTCATTTTTTGGTTATGATGTATCTTAGTAACCAAGGAAATTGGTTATAGAGGGGTGTAGGTGACACTGGTTCTAAGGAACATATTATTTTGTTCATTTAGATCACAACTTTTTTCTGCTCACCAATTGCATTGGAAGCTGAAGATATATTTATACATATGGGTTAGTTAGTCTATGTACATGTAACTCTTTGTGTTGTTCCTTTATGGATAGTGGATATCTTATGCTACTTGGATTTTCTGTTGGAATAAAACACTTCCGGGTTATTGGTAATAAGATCAAAATGTTTTGAAATGGTAACTGAATTCTGTTTGCATTTTTTCAATGGGAGAGAACCTATGGAGTGAGCAATTCCATGTTAATGTTCATGTGTTCCACAAATGCAATGCTGATTTGATTGATTACACTTGCACATACAATTAAGATGATATATATGCTCTAGGATGGGTAGATTGGATGAGCTTGAAAAAGAAGAAGACCTTGCTGATGAAAATGAGAATGGAAATGACGGAAGACAACGTATGACTACTTCTGCCAGTGAGCTTGAGAATGAAGTAGAAGAAGGAAGCAGCAATGACAATATAGAGAGTGATACAGTAGTCCCTGACTTGACCATATCTTACACCAACATATTGGTCAATTATGATTCTAGCATTGGTTAGTTTAAAGCAAGCTTTGACGACTCTTTTGCTGTTTTTTTTTTTTTTTTTTTTGGTTTCAACTGCAAAATAAGGGTAACTGGTTGGTTTGTTTTTATTCTTCGGGTTATTGTACCTTTCCTAGATAGTTTTCTTCCCAATTATATAGGTGTTCAAAGCTTAAGGCACTTGCATATGTTTATATTAAGGGAACATTGAAAAAGCATATATTAATGGCATGTCATCCAAGTGCTTAAAGCATATATTACTGACTAGAAGTAAATAGTGAATTTTGTTGTTGTAAGATTCTTTATTTATAGTGTTTGGCTTCAACTTAGGAAGTTTCACATTCGGCTAATCATCTATCATCTTACTTTCATAATTATATAGATATAAGTATTTATTCTTTTACCAACGGGTGGACAATATTATGCCAAATACAATTTAAGTCCCCGCGGCATCGCGCGGCCACCATAATCTAGTATAAATGAAACTGGACACAAGCTCAAGAATATGTTAAATTATTGGCGGCGTAATTCCATCCACTACCAAGACCAACCACATGAAATTTATTGCCATTAGCAACATCAACTTGAATATCGTTAACGATATCATAAGTCGTAAAAAGTGATCGGTCGCTCCACATATGATTATAATAATCCAAATTTAGGAACTAAGATTTGGTGATACCTGACAACCCGATAGAGGAGAAGGTTGCGGTTATTGCCGAGGCAACGTTGAATAGCAACCAGAACCAGTTCATCAATCGATTGGAACGAGGAAAAATCAGTCAAGGCATCATACCGAGTTAAAACATAAGTAGGAGACGTCGAGTTGTTGGACCGGTCATGATCCCCATATTCACCACTAGTCTTACGAAGTTAACAATCATAGATTATATGATCAGGTTTATTGCAGCTGCTAAAGGAAGCAGTAGCAGTACAACCATTAAATGGAAATGGAATTGCACATTCATCTTCCTCTATCAATTAATTTCTTTTGTTTGAATAAGCTATTAATGTGCCTAGGAAACTAGTAGACACCCAGAAGGAGTTGTAAGGGAGAACTCCGATTTAAGATCGGACGATTTTCAACAGACAAGATCAGATCGTAGAATAGAGAAGGAGTTGAAAAGTTCTTCTTTGTTAACTTCTCAGAAAAGACATCGAAAAGAGAGTCATTCGACATCTTGAAGAAGGAACGAAGCAAAAGACTAGAACGGATCAAAGCTTTGATACCATATAAGAACATTGAAAAGGTTCACTAACACAAAGTGGACTAATCCACAGAAAAGAAGAGAAAATATTATTTTGTTTCTGAATCCAATCCAATCCATGATTATGATTTTTTTAGTCCACAAAAATCATCAACTTTTTGTTGGTAATGTAGTGAATTAGAGGGAATTGGAATTTTGTAGCCTAATTTAAAATTTTATGTACCGTCAGTAGCCAATTGCGTAACTATGTCCAAAACTAGCACAATCTAACTGGCAGCCAGCGCGTAAGCCAGCCAGGCAGCGCGTTGCTGGCCAGCCAGCCAGCGCAGCGCTGAGCTAGCGTAGATAACATATAAGGAATTTAGCAAATATTGACAAATAGCAATTTAGTCACTTTCTTTTCCTATTTTACAAATGAGTATTTAGTCACTTTCTTTTCCTATTTTACAAATGAGTTATTATTACTATTAATATTATTAATTTGATAATATAAGCCAACCTTGATAAAATGATAATATATATAAGCTAGAATTAATTAAAGAAAATTATATTAGCCGTCACAATCTCTTGAGTTACGGATCCCGAGGTCACGTTTGTTGGAGCCACAACGATGAAGGAGACAACGACTTCCAATAATAGTTTTAACTTTGATTCAATCAGTGCATAACCAGCGCAACGCATAGCCAGACCAGCGGGAAGTGACCTCGGGTCACGTTTGTTTTAACTTTGAATTACGAATCCCAATGTCACGTTTGTCGTTGTTTTAACTTTGAATTGTTGTGCCTCCAAAAAACGTGACTTCGGGATCCGTAACTCGAGAGATTGTGATGGCTAATATAATTTTCTTTAATTAATTCTAGCTTATATATATTATCATTTTATCAAGGTTGGCTTATATTATCAAATTAATAATATTAATAGTAATAATAACTCATTTGTAAAATAGGAAAAGAAAGTGACTAAATACTCATTTGTAAAATAGGGAAAGAAAGTGACTAAATTGCTATTTGTCAATATTTGCTAAATTCCTTATATGTTATCTACGCTGGCGCTGGCTGCCAATCAGATTGTGCTAGTTTTGGACATAGTTACGCAATTGGCTACTGACGGTAGATAAAATTTTAAATTAGGCTACGAAATTCCAATTCCCTGAATTAGAATGCTATAGTAAGAAGAAAATGTTACTATTTCCATTTCTGTTATGGGTTGCCCAAAATATAATTCAAAGGACTAATCACTAATGGACGATTGAACAGAGAAAAACAAAATATACTTCTGACAAGAGTTAAGTGAAATGGATGTTAAGAGATTAATGTGATTGTACCCATAATGTTGTTAATTTTCCGAACTTAACCATGAATCCGTGATAGCCGTTCTCACCCACTCTAACTCAACATTATTAGCACCGTAAGCTTTCAACCTCAAAGGGAAGTTGAGAAGGAAAACATGGGAAGTTCATGGGGAAAGACTGTTATCTTTTCATACATGGAAGACTTGTTGTAGCCAGACCTGCAAAAGATTAACTTAAACAATTTGTTGCTGCTATAGTTTGCTAAGGTTTATATTTTCTGATTTGGTCATGTTTTTCTGTATTACCACATCATCCATTTAGCATATGGTTGTACTGCTCATATTCTTCCATGTGCTACATTGTTGTTGCTGAGTTCATTAGCGCGAACTTGTAATCCAAGTGGAGGCATTAAGGTTGTGGGACAGTGGATATGCTCAAATGGTTGATCTTGAGTTGGCTAGCTTCTAGCCCGCCCGTTCCAAGCTTGGAGTTGGGTTGGGGTGTCTTTGTGAAAACAAAGGTGGTCTAGTTCCTAGAGTAGAGGGTAAAGCGTGAGGCTGGCCTAACAGAGCAGCGATCACTTCTCACTTCAGACAGTGGAAGGATTACTGGCTGGTGTCATTCAAGTTCCACATAGCCATATGTGCTGTCCAATCTGGACTATAACTTTTTAACCTTTTTTCTCGACTTCTGGTGACCCTTGCCACAATCTCCTTGGTGGCTTCCTATAGATTGGTGCAGACAAATGTACCATGGAAAAAAGCACTTTTCTGTATTTTTCAATTTCAAATAAAATGAGAGAAAAAAATACTTGGACTTTGGACGATATACTACTTGGTGTTTGAGAGCTAATAGGCTCCCGAGATCACTAACAAAAAAACATAAATAACAGCCAACATGCCAACATAATAGACTTGGACTTTCACTTATTCAATTTACTGTGTTCTATGTACAAAATATGCCAACATGCTCTCTATGCTGTGTATTGGGTCAAAGCAATATGCTTCTGCTATTGTAATTTTTTTTTGATAAATGGTACCTCATATATTAATCACAAGAGAGAAAAAACTATACAAACCGGCCGAAAAGGTCCTCCTTTAAATAGGATACCATCCGCCGGCGGAAGGGCAAAAACAAGCCCCCCACCCGAAACAATCCCCATCCCCTCCCAAAAGCAGAGTCAACCTCCACCAACAACCCAAAATAGAGCCTTAACCTATATCCCTCCCAAAACTACCCAGCGACATCCATTTGTTGAGAGTATCAGAAGAGATGCAGCCCCCAACCAGACACCACCTCCCAACCCAAAACACAATGCGAGAGATCACGCTCCTAACGTCCCCAACCTTATCCCGAAAGATACGATTGTTCCTTTCGGACCAAATAACCCAAAAAATACCATGCACTAAGACTCTAACACACGGTTCAAGACGGGGATCACAGTTCAATCCTTTCCAAGCCCATAAAAACTCCTTAATTCCAGCCGGAAAAGGACCAAGCAAGGAAAGTCGTGAACTAAAAAACAACCACACTTGAGACACAAAAGAGCAAGACCAAAACAAGTGTTGAATCGATTCACCCTTTGAGTAGCACATAACACACATGAATGCACTCGTGCGACACCTTCCAAGCCAAACACACTACAAAAAAAAGGCCTTTAGCGTCGCTCGGAGGGAAGTATTTAGTGTCGGTCAGTTAGGAACCGACGCTAAACCCTTGACTCGCGTTTGACCGAGGGTTTAGCGTCGGTCGAAAGCCAACCGACGCTAAATTCTGACCAAAACCGGCGCTAAATTTGATTTTGGGTCAGAAACGAAGCCAACCAGCTTTGGCGTCGGTTACCGACATGTTTTAGCGTCGGTCGGCGACCGACGCTAAAACACATATATATTTAAGCCGCCACCCTAACCCTAATCGCATCTCTCTCCTCCATCTTTCTTTTTCTTCCTCCTCCAGCCTTCTTCTTCTTCCTCTCGGCGACCGACGCTAAAACACATATATATTTAAGCCGCCACCCTAACCCTAATCGCATCTCTCTCCTCCATCTTTCTTCTTCTTCCTCCTCTAGCCTTCTTCTTCTTCCTCTTCTCTTTTTCTGAAACTTTTTATTAAATTCTTCTTCTTCTTCCTCTTCTTCTTCTTCCTTTTCCAGATCTCCTCCATCTTTCTTCTTCTTCCTTTCTTCTTCCTCCTCCACCTTCTTCTTCCTCTTTCTTCTTCTTCCTCTTCTCTTCTTCCTCTTTTTCTTCTCCTTTTCCAGATCTCCTCCATCTTTCTTCTTCTTCCTTTCTTCTTCCTCCTCCACCTTCTTCTTCCTCTTCCTCTTCTTCCTTTTCCAGATCTCCAGATCCAGCCTTCCTCTTCTTCCTCTTCCATCTTCCTCTTCTTCTCCTCTTCTCTTCTTCTCTCTTCTCATTTTCTCTATTTCTCCCCAGCCATCTGTTTCCAGTCATCCGTCGCCGTCATCGTTGCCGCCGCCGCCGTCGCGTCATCGTTGCCGCCGCCGCCGTCGCCATCATCGTTGTCGCCGCCGCCGCCACCACCATCATCACGTTGATCGGTCAAGGATTGACTGATTGGACAAGTAGTGACCAAAAGGGTGACCTAATAAATTTAAGTGACCAAATTGTATAAATGGAAAATGGAGTGACTGATTGGACATTAATAGAAAATGGAGTGACAAAATAGAAAATGAAAATAAAAAACGAATAAAAAAACGAATAAAAAAAATGAAAACAAAAAAATGGGTTGGTCAGCGACCCATTCGGTCAAGGATTTAGCGTCGCTCGTTATACGGATTTAGCGTCGGTCGCGTGGCGACCGACGCTAAATTTTAGCGTCGGAGGAATTGGCGTCGCTTTGTCTGAGCGACGCCAAAACCTTTAGCGTCGGTCAGCAACCGACGCTATCCAGCGTTTCTGACCGACGCTAAACAAGCGGATTTTTGTAGTGACAACTAACCTTGGTAGGCACATGCTTCGCCCAAACCACCTCGAATGGAAAAGAGGAACTCCCATTGAACCTTCGAGAAATGAGCGTGCGCGCCAGGGACTTCACAGAAAAGGTGCCGGACGCCTCCAAAGGCCAAATCAGCGAGGCTGGGCCCTCCGAGAAAGAGGACACATGAATGGCGCCCAAGTACTGCATCAGCTCCTGTCTCTCTACCTCTGCACCTCCTCGAAGTGAAATAGACAACGAAATCTGCCACAGAGACCTGTCCTGCACACCAAAATAATCACAAATGCTAGCATCCTGGAATTGTGCAGCTGCAACAACTCTAGGATAAACCTCACTCAAACACACACCCCGAACCCAGAAATCAAACCAGAACGAAACCCAACCCCCGCCCGGATCAACGAAGCCAAACTCCCAGAAACAGGAACTTTCTATGACGACCCACCTCCAAACTGACCACCCACTCGATCTCGCCCTCCAGGTAGAACGCCAAGCACGATTCCCCACCCCGCATTTCACGTCTATCAATTTCCTCCACCAAGAATCACGTTCCACCCCATACCTCCAACACCACTTGGCCAAAAGGGCAGAGTTCATACTCCGGAGATCAAGTATGCCTAACCCTCCATTCCTCTTCGCAGCTTTGACCATCCTCCAATTAACCAAACAGAGCCTCTTTCCAACTGAGCAACCCTCCCAAAGGAAGCGACATTGAATGGATTCCATCCGTTTCACCACCCCCACCGACGCTTTGAAAAGGGACATAAAGTATATCGGAAGGTTTGACAGGACACTCTTGATGAGTGTAAGCCGCCCACCAAAAGAAAGGAATCTTGCCTTCCAACTAGACAGTCTTCGAGTCACACAATTCATTACCGGGTCCCAAAGCGCCTTCGAAACTGCTCAAACTCCAATAGGTAATCCAAGATAAAGAGAAGGAAAGGAACCCCTTTGACAACCAAACCGATCAGCGAGCGAATCTGCCTCAGCATCTGAGACCTCCCCAACCGTAAACATACACGATTTATGGTAATTAACCTTCAACCCAGACACAACTTCAAAGCAAATGAGGGTTGCCATAAGCGTGGTAACATGAGCCTCGTCCGCCTCACAGAAAATCATCGTATCGTCCGCATAGAGGACATGCGTCACCTCTCCACGACGATTTTCCTCATCCATATGAAAGCCAGAGAAAAGGCCATCCCTTCCAATAGTTCGTAACATTGCTGACAAAACCTCCATAACACAGGAGAAAAGAAAGGGGGATAGGGAATCCCCTTGCCTTAGTCCTCTCTCTCCCTTAAAGAAACCTCGCGATTCCCCATTCACAAGCACCGAGAAAATGGGGGAGCAAACACATACCTTCATCCAATTGATCCACTGAGGAGGAAAGTTCATAACCTCCAAAGTGTAGAATAAACATCCCTAGTTTACCTGATCGTACGCCTTCTCAATATCAAGCTTAAACACCAACCCCGACCGGCCGCTTCTACGCCTAGAGTCGATCAGCTCATTTGCAATCAAGACCGCATCTAAAATCTGTCTGCCCCCCACGAAAGCGCACTGACTCTCAGAAATAAGCTTACCCATGACCGCCTTCATCCTCTCCATCAGAACTTTGGAAATAACCTTGTAGACACACCCTACCAAACTTATAGGCCTTATGTCTTTTATTTCCTCCATGTCCTCCTTCTTTGGGATCAGACAAATAAAGGTATGACTCACCCCATCCGGAAGAAGACCCCCAATATAAAAATCCTGAAGCGCACGGATAAAGTCCGAACCAATCACGTCCCAGAACCGTTGAACAAAACCCATGCAGAAACCGTCGGGGCCCGGCGCCTTCTCCCCCGCACACCTCTTCACGATCCCCTCAACCTCAGCGGAGGAGAAAGGTGCCACTAACGCCTCCCAACTGTCCAAATCAACCACCCCTAGCTGTACCTCTCTAGGAAAAGGGCGACAAGGGGTGCAATCTGAGTATAGTTGTTTAAAAAATCCACCAGGACGCCCGCTAAACCGTCTTGCCCGACCACCTCGGACCCATCAACCACCAAGCGATCAAGCGAATTCCTTCTACGTCTAGCCGAAGCAATCGAATGAAAATACCTAGTGTTCTTATCTCCCAGCTTAATCCTAAGATCCCTCGCCTTCTGCCTCCACATAACCTCTTCCATCCTCCACAGATTGTCTAAAGAGCATTTTAACCGATACCTCTCTACCCTCTCCTCCTCCGTCAAAGTACCTTCGTCCTCCTTAACATCCAACACCAAGACATTTTCTAAACAAGATTTGATTTGAGCATCAATCTTACCTAACACCTCCCTGTTCCAAACTCCCAGCTCAAACTTCAAACGTTTCAAGCTAGCCGCCAGAAAAAAGAGGTTATCCCTCCCCTTCTCGGAGCACCCCAAACAGACGTGACAAAATTCCGGAAGTCGCCATGTTCAAACCAAACCATTTCAAACTTCCAAGGCCTCTTAACTCCGGTCCCCTCCTCACATGTAATCATAAGTGGTTTATGATCCGAGCAGGTTCTAGCCAAAACACTCACTCTACTCATCGCATATTTGTCCACCCAGGAGAGTGAAACAAGACATCTATCGAGCTTAGATACCGTAGCATTCTCCCGCATATCAGACCACGTAAAGGAAGCTCCATTCAAAGGCAAATCGATAAGAGCAAGGTCCTCTATAAAGTCATTAAACAAAGACATCTCAGCCACACTTCGAGAGTTACCCCTCGTTTCCTCAAGCGACCTTATCATGTTAAAGTCTCCAACAATACATCCTGGCATATCCCACCAACGCCAAACATCAGACATTTCACGTACAAACGTTCTTTTGGCAGCCAACTCCTGGGGGCCATAGACATTAAGGATCAACCAACAAAAGTCATCTATTCGGTTTTTCAAAACAACAGCCAAAGAGAAAGTCCCTGCCCATTCCGCTTGAACCTCAAACACCTCTCCATCCCACATAGTAATTAAACCTCCAGAAGAACCCACAGCAGGCAAGCACGCCCAGAGAAAAGAATCGCTACTAACAATACGACGAGTACCAATCTCATCCCAAAGCTGTAATTTCGACTCTTGCAGACACACCACATTAGGATGAAAACTTCTAACCCTTTCCCTAATTCTATATTGCTTTCCTAAATCGCACATCCCTCTAACATTCCAGGCCCAAATTCGGGGACTAGACATGAGAATCGGTCTGAATCACATACCCGGAGTTCCGCCGCGAACTTCCACTATCCACTGGCTGATCTGACCACTGAATCCTGTGAAGCTCCCTTTCCTTCTTGGATTTACGTCTACGGGAAAGAGCGTCAATCGCCGTCTTCACCACCAAAGTCTCCACCGAGGCCCCATCCTCCAGCCCCAAATCCAACATTCGAGCCACCTCTAAACTACGATCACACACTTCCGCCTCAACCCTTTTCCTTGTAGCCTCAGCCTCCGCATCCTCCCCTTGCACCGCCTTCGGACTCCCAATAGGCTCGGCATTAGCCATCGGGGGAGAAGAACCATTCCCTTCTTTCGATATTACCGAGTTTGGAACAGAGAGAGGAGAAATAAATGGAGTGACTAGATTATTGAAATCACTTCCCTCCTCCACCTCCAAAGTAACTTGAGCCGAAAGAACGGTATCGAGATCCAGCCCAGCCTGATTGTCACCAACTAACTGAGGCGTCAATAAAATTGAGCTCCCAGGGGAGGACGGCCCAAACGCCTCCTCCGTTGGCCCACCCGCCTTCTTCACAGGCCCAAAGTCAACCCAGAAACTTGCCAAAAGGGAAGCACACACATTCGGCCCCAACTTTGACCCCTCTGACTTTTGACCCGAAGCTCGAGGACAGACCTTACCAACCTCAAACTCTCTGCCAACCTCTGCTACCTCGATGGAACTTTGCCCACCTGGCCCATTCTGAAGTGGACTTGACGACCCATCCCCATCCACAGGCTCAAACTCGGAAACCGAGCCACCTCGCAAACACCCAATTGTCGAAACCATCGCCGGAGCGGCCAGAGGTGACACTGCTTCCCCCGCTGGCGCATCTCCCGCTTCCGACTCTGACACCACAAGAGAGCTCCGCTCCACCGTCACCTTTAGAGGAGAGCTCCGACCCAGATTACCTTCCTCCTGATGAAACACATCCGCCACCCGAAACTGACCTCCATCCAGAACTCAGACTTCTTAAATTTAACCCAGAAACCTTTAGGGATATCTTTTCGCCTCTTAAACCTCACCTTGACATCATTGAGATTACATCCGGATTCATCAAAACTTGTGGACGCCCCAAATCCTCTAGAAATCTCCCGAAATAATGCTTCGGATCTTAAATGCACCGGAATCCCTTTCACCACTGCCCATGCAAATCCTCTGCTATCAGTGACCTTCGAGGTTCCAGCCTCCTCAATCCACCTATCCGCCACGATGGTATGATTAGGGAAGTCCCACCTTGACAGATTAAAGATCCTTTCCACTTCTTCCTTTGAAGAGCAACACAACAACCATAGATCATCTCCAAGGGCGAGAATCGCCGCCCCTCCTGTAACCCCACAGTTTCGAACGATCCACCGCCTAAAGCCTTTCCAATCAGGCGCCGAGCTAAGCGTGTTCTCCAGCCGAAACACCAAGCCTTTCTCCAAAAAACGCAGACGCTCTGAAACCCCAGCCTCCATCACCTTAATCACGTCACCTGAGCCCCGTACCACCGAGCACACCCCTGTCTTACTGAGACGTTCCTGAGAGACCACCTCAGCGAAAGATCTCTCCAAAGATATTGGTGTAGCCGCCGGGGATGCCCTGGACCCGAGCTGAGACTGCACCAAACTTAACAGCGATCGCCACCCCGCAATGTTGCGGTCCGACGGAATCCCCACATAAAAACACTTACCATCCCTACATCGCTCCAGAACGTTCAAAAACCTCACCCCCTCTTTCCAAAACTCCGAAACCACTAAAGTCCCCCGACGAGACATGGTCACACAACCCGCCGACACCTTCCAGCCACATCTAGACGACACAACAACACGTCTCTGAGCCACCTCAGCTGCTTGTCGTCCAACAGGATGAAGTGAGCCTTCCCTTCCCGCTCCACCGAGAAGCGAAAATGCGAGGGAGCGAAACCAGCAGCAGGCGCGATCGAACATGAAAAACCCCTAGATCTAAAAGTTTGGCAAGCATGATCCGAGCCTCCTAAACCGACCCCTTGGCCGGAACTACCCTCCCCCTGAAAACTCTCCCCACTCTCGCCTCCCCTCACTCTCTCTCTAACGCTCACTAACCCTTTCTCTCTCATCTCTCCTAGCTTATAGCAACCAAGCAAGCAATGATGAAGGCTTCTGCTATTGTAATTGGTACGAATTGTTCTGTGATGTTCTATTGTTAGCAATCTTTGGATGGATGTATGCTGAGAAAAGTCACATATAATATGTAGATGTTATAAAGTTGAATATTGATGAAGGTTAACAATTTGTAGATTCTTGTGGTTTCTGCAGTTTGTTCGATGTTTCCTGTATTTCTTCTTCTTCTCATTTCTTTTTTTTTTCGTTTTTCTTTGTATCTTGTTGTGGGTGATTAGTTGAGGTTCTCCACAACTAATCTAATGAGTTTAACTGTCTATGACGTTTCATCTCTACCTGTAAATTCACAGCTTAGTTTGTCTATAACGTCATCATTGTAGACTGATGATCAAACATTGAATTAGATGTTGCATCTCCCTCCGATCACGTCATCACCAATACTCGATGGGTTAAATCTGACTAGACCACATTGATCTAACATAGCAAGTGATAAAGATATGTAACCTTAGCGTCATTGATATACATGTCGGCAAGGGCTTTGGCGAGATCAGTCTTCTCCTTGCCGACTTCGGAAGTATTACCGGTAGGTTTCAGAGTAGTATCTTCTAGATAGGGTAGGAGTCGCTTACCTTGAATAAAATTCTTGAAGGAGTATTGTCATAGGGAAAAGTTTTTCTCTGTTAACTTCACAGCGAAGACATAAAAAAGTGAGTCATTCGACATCTTGAAGAAGGAACGAAGCAGTAGAGTAGAACGGATTAAAGCTTTGATACCATATAAGAACATTGACATGGTTCAGTAACAAAAAGTCGACTAATCCACATGAAAGAAGAGAAAATATTATTGTGTTTCTGAGTCCAATCCATGATTATGATTTTTTAGTCCAGAAAAATCATCAATTTTTTGTTGGTAATGTAGTGAATTAGAATGCTATAGTAAGAAGACAATGTTACTATTTCCATTTCTGTTATGGGTTGCCCAAAATATAATTCAAAGGACTAATCACTAATGGACGATTAGAAAAAGAAAAACAAAATATAGTTCTGACAAGGGTTAAGTGAAATGGATGTTAAGAGATTAATGTGATTGTACCCGTACTGCTATTAGTTTTTCTAACTTGACCATGAATCCGTGACAGCCGTTGTCACACACTCTGACTCAACATTATTAGCACCTCAAGCTTTCAACTTCACAAGGGAAGTTGAGAAGGAAAACATGTGAAGTTCATGGGGAAAGACTGTTATCTTTTCATAAATGGAAGACTTGTGGTAGCCAGACCTGCAAAAGATTAACTTAAACACATCCATTGCTGCTACAGTTTGCAGTGGTTTATAGTTTTTTGATCTGGTCATGTTTTTCTGTATTATCACATCATCCATTTAGCATATGTTTGTACTGTTCATATTCTTCCATGGGCTACATTATTGTTTTTGAGTGCGAACTTGTAATCCAAGTGGAGGCATTAAGGTTGTGGGACAATGGATATGCTCAAATAGTTGAGCTTGGGTTGGCTAGTTCCTAGCCCGCCTGTTCCAAGCTTGGAGTTGGGTTGGGGTATCTTTGTGAAAACAAAGGTGGTCTAGTTCCTAGAGTAGAAGGTAAAGCGTTTAGGAATTTTAGGTTAGAGAATTAGTTTTTGCAAATCATTCACTAGCTAAGTCAAGTGACTGATTTGCAGTTAAAAAAAATCTAGGGATTGTTTAGTAATCAGTGAAAGTTACAAGTCCAATCACTTATTTTCATTTTATTGATCGTTTAGAATTAAGTAACTAATTTGCGGTTACAATTGCAAACACAATTGTTTTAGCAACTATTGAAAATTTACAGTTTGAGTTAGTAAATTTCATGTTGTTGAGAGTTTGAGATTTTGGGCATTTTGTAAAAATTTGAATGTAAATATTATTGTTATAACCTGCAACTATATGATGACCATGGTCATCGAATAATATACAAAACTAGTTTGTATAATAGTTAACTAGTTACAACTAAAAACTCTTGTTAACTAGTTATTTGATCATGATATTAATTAGGTAACTCGATAACTAGTCAACTAATTTTGATAACTAGTCATCAACTAAAATTCTTGTTAACTAGTTATCTAAATCATGATGTTAACTAGTTAACTAGTTAAGAACAACATAACTAGTTAGATAACCTGTTAACAAAAATTATAGATAACTAATTATGGTAATTCGTTAACTAGTTATTATCAAAATAACCTGTTAACTAGTTATTCTTCAGTAAAAAAATAAAATTTGTTAACTAGTTATTAGTAATCATGATGTTAACTAAACATAACAAGTTAGAAACCTGTTAACAAACAATCTTGTTAAAAACTGATCATGAAAATTGTTAACTAGTTATGAGCAAAATAACATGAGAACTAGTGTAGATAAGTACTAGTTATCAGTTTAAAAACCATGTTAACTTTTTTTGAAGAAAAATCATGTTATCAGTTAAAGGTAGCGGATCTGCGTCCAAACCTTTTCGGTTTGGACCATTCCAAACCAATACACAGAAGGGCATTTTAGGTATAAATTCCTTATCCCTTCCCTATCTCTATCCCTTCCCATCCAAATCCATCTTCCCCTGCAACCAAGGCACCGACATCCACGTTCCCGTCCTTCACGTCGCCGGCCTCCTCTCTCTCTCCTCAACGGCCGCCCACAGAGCCCTTCTCTCTCTCCTCAACTTCCGTGTCGCCGAGGTGCTAATCTTCAAAGCAACCAAATACGATTCACCGGCTCCGTTGCTGCGAAGAACCGCCGACCGATGCAGTGGGATTTCGTCTTCCCCGCCATCGCCGACCAAGGCAGCGGGATCTCGTCGCCTGTGACGGCGACGGGATGGAAAAGGATTATATACTTGATCGGCTTGGAGCACATGAGGATTTGGTTCCATACACGGGGAATGTAGCGGCGGAGGATGATGAGGCGGCATTGGATTTTCCGGCTAGGGTCGGACTTGGATCAACCCATTAGGTTAAATTCGGAAGGGATCGGCGAAGAGGGAGATGGAGTTTTGGAAGATTCTAATCATGGAAATCGAAAGAAAAGGGCAGAAATTGAAGATTCTGATCATGGAAATTGAAATGGCAGAACTGTGTGTGATGTATTAGGCCATGGAAGAGGAAAGTAGGAAAGTGAAGATTTATAAAGATATGGGTGCTAAAGTGTAATTTTCCTACTCAGTGACCTAAGTGTATTTTTACAATTCTGTTCCTTATTTTCCTCCTTTCAGCTACGCAATCACAGCCTTGTATAGCTGTACATTTATGAACTAAAAAATCTGTTAACTTGTTATCAAAATGTTAATTAATTATTAGCTAATTCACTCGTTAACTAAATTTAATGTTAATCAGTTATCTTAATCATAATTTTATTTAGTTAACTTGATAAGTTTTATAGTTAACTCGATTGGTTAACTAATTAACAACTTTGTAACTATTTAACTCGATTAGATAATTAGTTAACTCGATTTGTTAACTAGTTAACTCGATTAGATAACTAGTTACTCGATTTGTTACTAGTTAACTCGATTAGATAACTAGTTAACCCGGTAAGTTAATTAGTTAACTCGATAAAGCATTATGTTAACTAGTTATCTAAATTAAAAATAACATAATTAGTGAGATAACCTGTTAACAAAAAATTCAATTAACTCGATTAGATAACTAGTTAACTCGATTGGTTAACTAGTTAACTCGATTGGATAACTAGTTAACACGATTGGATAACTAGTTAACTCAATTGGATAACTAGTTAACTCGTTAACTCGTTATCTAAATCATGATGTTAACTAGTTATCAGCTAATTCACCCGTTATCTAGTTATCAAATAATCTCGTTAACTAGTTATCTAATAATCTCGTTAAATAGTTAACTCGATTAGTTAACTAGTTATCTAAATCATGATGTTAACTAGTTAACTAGTTAACTAGTTATTTAAATCATGATGTTAACTAGTTAACTAATTAAAAATAACATAACTAAATAAAAAAATTAATTAACTAATCATGGTAATTCGTTAACTAGTTATCAACAAAATAACATGTTAACTAGTTATCTACTGATAACTAGATAATTGTAAATACTCAAGTTAACTAGTTAACTTATCCTCGCCATAAAAGTTACCGGAGTTTGGTCGGTCGTCGGAGCCTCGCCCGAAAACATGTTAACGGTAAAAGCTCAAGTTAACTAGTTAACTAATTATCAATAAAAAAATCATGTTAAAAAGTTATTAGTAAAAATCAGGTTAACTAGTTAACTTGTCCTCACCAGAAAAGTTATCGAAAAAATTATCAGAAAAGTCACCGAAAAAGTAGCCGAAAAAGTCACCGAAAAAGTTGCCGGAAAAGTCACCGGCGACGATGACCGGCCACCGTGGCCGGCGACGATGACCGACGACCGTGGCCGGCGACGATGACCGGCGACCGTGGCCGGCGACGAGGTGGTCGACGAGAGGACAGCGGCAGTCAACAGCAAAAACATAACATATTTAAATAAAATAATAATAATAAAGTATTTAGATTAAATATAATAATTTAGTTATTTGTGTAAAGTCATAAATACCCCTATCAAATCTGAACCATTGGATTGGTCAAAGAGTCAAACTAGATCTAATGGTTGGAGGTGGGTTTGGAACTTTCCAAACCCAATATCTCTTGGACGCTGATCTGCTTCCATCAGTTAAAAAACACTATTAACTAGTTATCAGCCAAAAAAGTGTTAACTAACTAACATGTCTTCACCGAAAAATTCGTCGGAGTCTCGCTGGAAAAGTCGTCGGAGATGGTGGTCAGTCGCTGAAAAAGTCGTCGGAGAGTGGAGGTCGGTCGTCGGAGAGTAGCTAGCCAGTCGCCGAAATAAACAATTGAGTTTTTAAAATAGAACAAAAAATAAATTATGTATGAAATGTCCTAAATACCCCTATCAATCTAGACCATTGGATTTTCTCAGTAGGGTAAAAGAGTTGTCAAATGGTGATCTAATGGTCAGGAAAAAGTTGAAAAGGTTGGATTAAATCCAACCTCAGAAAGGATGAGACGCAAATCACGACCCTCAAACACCACTCTACCATTCTAAGAATATTAATTCACGATAAGTTGTGTGATCGAAATTTAGGGTTGCTAAAGTTAATTGAATATTTATAAAATTGAAGTTTGCTACTCCACAAAACCTCTTAAACTATAATTCAATGAGTTGGTTTACTCGTAATTGAAAACAAAAAGAGGATACGTGAAAACAACTTGTAACATAGGGTTTTCTTGCATGTTCTTCCATGCCCCATCTCTTCACAAGACGACGTCGCCCTGTCACTCTCCAAACTAACCCAAAAGGGAAGATCAATCACAATCTGGGAAACTTATGGAATCTCCCAAGAGAAGATAATTATCTCCATATTATCATTTTATATAGTTTGTATGAAGAAACCTATTGTCGTTTCTATCAAGTTGAGTGGGATATGGAGAATGACTTGTTCACCAAATTACTTTTACGCTTGAGAATGAAAATACGGGGTGTTATTTGCAATTCGTATTTTACTGTACGCATTCCATATTTTCACATAAATGGACAATTATGCCTTTGCAGTCTGTATTTACTTTTACTAATGCAGTCCGTATTTACTAACGCAGTCCGTTTTTACTGACGCAGTTCATTTTTTACTAACGCATTCTGTTTTTTACTAACGCAGTCAGTTTTTTACTAACGAAGTCCATTTTTGTTAAAACGGTTGTGTTAGTAAAAACGGACTGCGTTAGTAAAAAATGGACTGCGTTGGCAAAAAAATGGGTTGTGTTAGTAAAAGCGGATTGCGTTAGTAAAAAATGGATTGCGTTAGTAAAAAACGGACTATGTTAGTAAAAATGGACTGCGTTAATAAATATGGACTGCAAGGACATAATTGTCCATTTATGTTAAAATACGGACTGCGTATAGTAAAACATGGATCGCAAATAGCAGCACCTGAAAATGAAAATTAAGGCATTATATATTGTATATTTTTTTCCACACTTCAACTTTGCCATTATCTTTAAAAAATGAAAATTAAGGCATTATATATTGTATATTTTTTTCCACACTTCAACTTTGCCATTATCTTTAAAAAATGGGAAGATAATTGATAAAGATATATTTTTGGGGAGTATGAGCCATACCCGTATTACTCAACGTAATTAATATTCGATTGAACAAAGAAATTTGTCCATATGGTAAAATATAATTGAAAGGACATCTCTACATCAGACGTGTTGTTGGCCGCCGGATGTCGCAAGTTGATTGGGAGATCAAATCCTTATCCGTTTACGCCAAGCTTAGGTAGTCCCTTCTTCACAGGCTACTTTGTTTGTCATATATCCCCTACCGACATGCATGTGATACTCATGAAGGTTATTTGGGTTGTGGAGACTAAGCTAATATGATTTCTATCCAATATGATGATGATTAGTGCTTACAATCTGGTTAATGGAGTTTTAAGAACTACATTTTTAGCACATTCAAAGAATCCGTTGTGGAATTCATAAAAGTTTCTCATGTGTTTATGAGGTGGTATTTCAAAACTTTAGTGTTTGAACATAATATTAATGAATGCTCTTTTCATATCTTGGAATAAGAAATATTTATACGATTCACACCTCTCCAAATAAAGTTTGAACGAGGTGTTTGATGTTTTTTGGCTATGTCTACTGCTACTGATACTACTCCTCCTATGGAGGTTCTGAGAGAGCTCCAAAAGAAAGAAAGAAAAACTATGGCTACTGAAACTGAAGTTGCAGAGAAAAGTATAAATTTGGCAGAGTGTCTACTTATGTGATTGTGTGGGGGGCTTGTCTCTGTCGAATACCTCTCATATTTATAGACAAATGTGAGTGGTAACTGCAGCTGGAGGAAGTAACTGCCATGGATGTTACTTCCTACCTCTTGAACGTGGCTATGATCGTGGCGGTGGCGGTTTCCTCTCTTCAACTACCTTGGAGGTGGAGGAGTAGTGACGTTGGTGGCAGAAGCTTGTATTCTTGAGGTAGGGTTTGATATGATCACGTCAGCCCTTAGGGTTTCTTCATAATGATGAGATTGACATGATGACACCGTCCCCATGAAGTTAACCTTAGGGTTTCCCTCTTGATGGGTCAACATGAGATCTTCACTTTGATGTGTCGCCACGAGATCTTCACTTCGATGGGTCGACATGAGATCTTCACTTTGATGGGTCGACATGAGATCTACATGGTGACATCATCATCATGGAGTCGGCCTTAGGGTTTCCCTCTTGAATGGGGAGGCTTCCATCTTGAATGGGGAGGCTTCCATCTTGATGGGAAGCAGACTTCTCTCTTCGATGGGGTGCCCTCCTCCTTGATGGGTGATGACGTTAGATTTACCGCGTTTATCTCGCCACATTTGAACGACATTCCTCTTGTTTGACTCTAAATTGTGATGTGAACTTGAATGATTTTATTGTAAAATATGTTTGATTCCCCGTTGGCCCTCTTTTGGGTCGTTTGACGTGTTTTCAAGTAATTTTGATGAGATTTCAGGATTTCACATTGTAGAAGATTTTTCTACGAGCTTGGCGGTTCAAACGGGGATCAATTCGGAGCACAAATGAGGTTGGAATTGCCGAAAGAAGTTCGGAGCAAGAAGCAGCATCAAAAGTGCGCATTTTGAGGACGAAAGTGCGCCAGCGCACTTTGCATTTATTTTTCCAAACTTTCGGCGGAGAGGGGGGAAAGTGCGCCTTTTAGGGGTCAATGTGCGCCGGCGCACTTTTTGACCCCGCCAGGCGCACTTTTGGGCCATTTTCAGCAGTTTCGACGGAAATTGGGTTTTTAACCCAATTTCGAGGAGAGAGGAAACAGACATCATTTTCTACAATTCTCCACTTTCTCTCTGACGAACCAGACACTCTCGGAGGTGAAGACGGAGCTTTGGAGACGGATTGATCGAGGATTAGCGAGGATTGACTCAGGAGTTCCAAGGATTCATCAAGATTAGGTTTTCTCGGAGTAAGATGTCTTCTTCTCCGGTTTTCTTCTTCTTTGTTTCTGAGATTTCTTCTGTAACGATGTCGAGCTAAACTTCTAGGGTTGTTTAGATTAGATGAAGCGTTAGATAGGATTTTGTATGGATGATTTCGGGTTTCTAACCCGTCTATGTTAATCGATGATATTTCAGACTTAGATGCGATCTTCTCCTAAACCCTAATTTAAGCTTTTTTATTCTGGCAACTTGATCAATTGTTAGTTTCCGAGTTTATCTTTGAATTGCGGGTCTAACCATGAACGCACTTCACTCTAGAGTTTAAGAGGTCGTTAGGTTCCCCAATAGCTTGACCATAGGATTGTCAGAACCTAATCTCTCTGCATGAATTTGTGGCATTTCACTGTTCTTGATCGTTCTTGATTTCTTGCAAGTTAGCTTGACCATAGGATCTTGTAGGTTTTATAGAATTGAATCTCTACGGCCTGACCATGGAGTAGAGATTACAAAAGGATTTTGCGAGTCGTCTAGTCTGTTGAATGTCGTCGTTTGTATAGTTTCGTCCATCTTAACCGAACTAGCGTGGATTCGAGTCTGAACAACCGCCTTAGTCTATCTGAAAAACCCCCCAATCTACTTAATTTGCTTTACTTGTTCTTATTGCATTCTTAGATAATTAGTTCATAAACCCAATTCAAACCAACGACAAAAACCCGAATAGCTTATCTCACAATCGTTGAGTAATAGAAACAGAAAGACCCTTGGGAATAACGATCTCGCTAGAGCGATCTAGCGAGTAAAACTTTGTGTGCATTAATTTGCGCATCAAGTTTTTGGCGCCGTTGCCGGGGACGTTTTCTTTTTCTAGGAAAGGCATTGTGCGTTTTAAGCTTTTCATTCACGCTTTTATCATCTCTTATCTCCCACATTTTTATACTACTTGGCAATGTAGTCAAAATCCCGATTTTAATCTTAAAATCTTACGGTTTTATGATTTCACTGGTCTCTAGCGATCTTGATTCCACGCAAAATCTATGGGTCGTAAAATCTAGTAAAATCTTGATCAAAATCTTAGAATCTTATAAAATTAACGATTTTTCTTGTATTTTACGATTTCACTTTCTAGGAGAAATTACTAGTTTGAACAACTACATATAAGTTAGAACAAAGACAATTAAATTAAATTGATTTTTTAAGATTTTAATTAATTAATTTAGAAGTTATTACTAAAAAGTGTCTAAAATCTAATTATTACTTCCTCGAATGACCGCTTAAGAGCCGACATTCTCTCTTTTTTCTTATCTAGACTTTTCAAAGTTGGGTAATGGTCTTCTTATTCTTAATATGTTATTGACTTAAATGTTTCGATAGTAGTTCATAAAATCTTACGATTTTACGATTAAAAACTACGATTCCGATTTCACCCATGTTTTCGATTTCACGTGGAATCACGATTTTGACTACATTGCTACTTGGTATTTCTTGTTTTTGGTGTTTCAGGCAAGATTGCAGGTACGGAAGAAAGAAGACAGAGTAAGCGCATAGCTGACAAGGGCAGAATTTTCTACACTCAGTTCGGCACTACTCATGTACCTCCTCCTCCCGCCAAGACACCTAAAGTAAGGAAGAACCTCTTCACATCTTCATCCACATCTTCACCTTCACCATCCACCATTGCTACCGCAGACCCTCCCACAGATCCTCCTATTCAACCGGAGATAGAAATTATGGCGGCGGAAAGGACATTGAAGGATTACGACCGACCGACCATAGATGGGACAGCTTCGAGCATCCAGATTCCCAACACGGGAACTCGGAATCTGCACATTCCATCTCACTTGATCAACATGATTCAAGAAAATGGGAACACTTTCTCTGGAGGTGTTAATGAGGACCTGAATGCTCATGTGAGGAACTTCTTGAGGCTGGTCATACACTCTCCAACAATGAAGCGGATCATAATGCAGTCAAGCTTCAGCTTTTTCCGTTCACTCTGAAGGGTCAAGCAGAACTTTGGTTGTATGATCACCCGACGAATCACTTCACTACATGGGATGGTCTGGCTAAAGCATTCTTGGAAGAATTATTCTCCCCTTCTAGAACAGATGCACTCAGAGCACAGATCGTAGGTTTCGAGAGTGGATCGGAGGAGAACTTCTATGAGGCTTGGCAGAGATATTTAGGGCTTCTCCGGGCTTGTCCTCACCATGGATGGGATGATTATAACAAGTTCTCTACATTCTTCCGTGGCCTGGACTATGGGAAGAAAAAGGAGTTCTCTCTACAGCTGACTATGGACTTGAACGACATGACGCAACCGCGGCCTTAGATGCTTGCAAGAGTTTTGCCATGAAAATCAAATCTCTCATGCAAGTTAACCCAATGAAGATGGACAGCAGACATTCAGAGATTAAGAGGTTCTCCATTGATTCATCATACCCTGTTCCCACAGTTCCAGCTCCAGTGGATATTGTTAGAAGTCAGTTGGAGTTGGATAACTCGACTCTGGAGATGGAAGTACAGAGGTTGAAGCATGAGTTGGGAAAAGCTCAGATAGCTCCCGCACCGGGTGTTCCTTCAGCTCCACCGCCAGGGTTCAAGATGCTTTCTAGAACCACTCCTCCCTCTGCTTCTACGGCGACGACTGTAGCAGCAGTCATCGCCCCGTGTTCAAACTGTGCTGGTCCAGATCATACAGCAGAGAGTTGTAATTGGAAGTTTGAGGGTAACCTAGACCAACAACAAGAGGAGGTTGATTATGTTGGTGGACAGAACCAGGGGAATTACCAGAACCAGAACAACAATTTCAGAAATTCCAATGGTTACCAGAATCAAAACTCCCAATGGCAGAGTAGAGGGAACTGGAACAACAACCAGAATCAGAATCAGTTTCAGGGAGGAAATCAAGGGGGTTACCAAAGGTATAATGCGAATCAAAATCAGAATTCCCAATGGCAGAACAGAGGAGGCTGGAATAACAATCAGAACCAAAACCAGAACCAGAATCAGAACAACAACGGTGGTTCGAGCTCTTCTGCGCCTAAGTCCTATTCCAAGATCATGTTGGACAAGATTTTTGCTGAAACCCAATCAAACAAGAAGGACATCTCACACACCAACTCTTCTCTCCAGAAGCTTGCGAATCAGGTGGCAGGAATCACAAATCTGCTTAAGGAGAAGGGTATTGGATCTCTACCTACCACCACTCTCCCTAATCCGAACCAGAATGAACATGTGGGAGCTGTGGAAACAAGGAGTGGGAAGAAGCTGACAGATATTCCCATGAAGCAGATGCCAACTCTAATTCCTCCCCCTCATCTCATTGAAGAAGAGGTCGTGGAGGAAGAGGAACAAATTCAGCAGCTAGATAAGGAAGAGATACCGGTTATTCTCTCATCTCCTATACCGGTTGCTAACCCTCACAAGCCTAAGGCACCTTATCCTGCCAGGCTTAATAAGGATCTCTACGATGCTCAATACCAGCTATTCCTGAAGATGCTGAACAGGGTTCATGTTGACATGTCGATGAAGGAGATGATTGTGACGATGCCGAAGTTTGCCAAGTACATGAAGATGCTAGCCACCAACAAGTTGAAGTTGCAAGAACTTTTAGCTCTCACGGAGGAAGCGAACTTCCCGGAGCTATTTGAAGACTTGGAGCTTAATGAGGAGGTATCTACCATTGTGCTAAACAAGCTTCCTATTAAGCGCCGCGATCCAGGTTCGTTCACTCTACCTTGTCGCAGTGGTACTTTTCGTGTGGGACGTGGTTTAGCGGATCTAGGAGCTAGCATCAATGTCATGTCATATAACTTAGCTTCTGATATAGGAATGCTTGATTTTAAACCAACTCGCATGAACGTAAAATTAGCTGATAAATCTTCTGCTGTACCTAGGGGTATTTTAGAAGATGTTATTCTTGAAGTTGGTCCATTCAAGTTTCCTACTGATTTTGTCGTGATTGATGCTCATGCTGATATGTCGTTGATTCTTGGTCGTCCATTCTTGTATTCAGCAGGTTCTCTCATAGATGTGCTAGGAGGTACTATAACTCTTAGGGTAGGAAAAGAGCATGCTACATTTCGTCTAGATAATAGCATTCAATTTCCTCACCACTATGATGACTTGTGTGCTGTTGAAGAAACTGTGACTATGCTTTCTACCTCTGTTTTTACTAACCTAGTGAGTGAAGACTTGCTAGAGAAGTGTATTGTTTTTGGTCAGTTTGTTGATGCAGGAGCAATCCGGGATGAACAGGTAGCATCTATGAGCATTTATGAAGAAGAGGAATATGTGGACCAGGTTCCACAAACTGCTTTCACACCGCCACCAGAACATCGACTCTTGACTTCATATGAAGAAGCTCCGGAACTTGAGTTGAAGGATCTACCTCCAAACTTAGAGTATGCATATCTAGGAGAGGACTCTAAGCTTCCGGTCATAATTAATTCGACCCTCACTCAACCGCAGAAGGATGAGCTCGTACGGTTGCTCAGGAGGCATGTGCGTGCTATTGCTTGGAGGGTGACAGATATAAAGAGAATTCATCCTTCCCACTGTATGCATCACATCTTCCTCGAGGAGAACCAGAGACCTGCTAGACAACCTCAATGACGTCTTAATCCAAAAATGACGGAGGTTGTAAAGAAGGAGGTGATCAAGCTTCTGTATGCTGGGATTATTTACCCCATCTCTGATAGTAACTGGGTGAGTCCGGTTCATTGTGTGCCTAAGAAGGGAGGCATCACCGTGGTTCCTAATGCAGCGGGGGAGCTCATCCCTATGAGGACAGTTAACGGATGGAGAGTTTGTATTGATTACAGACGATTAAATGATGCTACAAGGAAAGACCATTTCCCCTTCCTTTCATTGATCAGATGTTGGAGCGCTCGGCGGGTCATGCGTATTACTGTTTCCTGGATGGGATGTCAGGGTATTTTCAGATTTCCATCGCACCGAATGATCAAGAAAAGACCACTTTCACATGCCCGTTTGATACTTTTGCCTACCGTAGAATTCCTTCGGACTCTGTAACGCGCCAGCTACGTTTCAGAGATGCATGATGGGTATCTTCGATGAGCTCATTGGAGATGCTGTGGAGGTATTTATGGACGATTTCTCGGTTTATGGACATTCTTTTGAACATGGCTTGATGAACCTTGAGAGAGTCCTTAAGAGATGTGAAACCACAAATTTAGCTCTTAGCTGGGAGAAGAGCTATTTCATGGTGACGAAGGGCATTGTGCTTGGGCACAAAGTTTCGAGGAAGGGTATTGAGGTTGATCCGGCGAAGATCGACACCATTGCCAAGCTACCGCCTCCCTCTTCCGTCAGGGTAGTAAGAAGCTTTCTGGGTCATGCAGGGTTTTATAGGCGGTTTATCAAGGATTTCTCTAAAATCACCTTGCCTATGACTCGATTACTAGAGAAAGAGGTTCCTTTCCTCTTCGACGAGAAGTGCATGACAGCTTTCGAGACTCTGAGGAATAAGCTTGTTTCAGCGCCTGTAGTTATAGCTCCGAATTGGGATCTGACATTCGAGCTTATGTGTGATGCAAGCAATTATGCCGTTGGAGCAGTCTTGGGGCAGCGGATTGAGAAGAGGTTCAGGCCTATCTACTATGCCAGCAAGACAATGAATGAAGCTCAACGGAATTATACAACTACCGAGAAGGAGATGCTAGCGGTAGTCTTTGCCTTTGATAAGTTCCGCTCTTATCTTGTTTTTGCTAAGATTACTGTTTTCACAGATCATGCAGCTATCCGACATCTTATGAGCAAGGCGGATGCTAAGCCAAGGTTAATCCGCTGGATTCTTCTCTTGCAAGAATTTGATTTTGAGATCCAAGACAAGAAAGGGTCGGAGAATGTGGCTGCGGATCATTTGTCACGATTGGAGGAGCATGAGCAGAGTGCTGGGGATAATCTAGCGATCCGGGAAACTTTCCCGGAAGAACACCTATTTGCTATAATGATAAAAGAGGCAGAGGGTCCTTGGTTTGCATACCTCGCTAATTATCTGGCCACTGGTGAAGTAAGAACGGACTTCTCCCGTCAAGAAAGGAGGAAGTTCTTTACAGAGGTTAAGAAGTACTTCTGGGATGATCCTTATTTGTTTCGGATTGGATCTGACGACATCATCCGGAGGTGCGTAACTCTAGCGGAGGCTGGAGATATAATGGAGCATTGCCATTCTGGACCTGTCGGTGGCCACCATGGAGCAAACCGAACTGCTCGGAAGATCTTGGCTTCTGGATTCTTCTGGCCTACTATCTTCAAGGATTGCCAGGATTTCATCAAGGAATGCGATGCGTGCCAACGAGCAGGTAAGATTTCTAAACGAGATGAAATGCCTCAACAAATTTCTGTGGTTGTTGAAATCTTTGATGTGTGGGGGATTGATTTTATGGGTCATTTCACTCCGTCTCTTGGTAACAAGTACATACTCGTGCCTGTGGATTACGTATCGAAGTGGGTAGAAGCTCAAGCTCTCCCCACTAACGATGCCCGAGTTGTTGGAAAGTTCCTTAAGAAACTTTTCTCTCATTTTGGCCCACCTCGAACCATCATTAGTGACCGTGGAACACATTTTCAAGGTCAATTTGAAAAGGTGTGCCAGAAGTTTGGTGTTACCCATCGTTTGTCCACGGCTTACCACCCTCAAATGAGTGGTCAAGTCGAGGTGTCAAACCGGGAATTGAAACGGATTCTTGAGAAAACCGTCGATCAATCCTCTAAGGATTGGTCCACCAAGCTTGATGATGCGCTTCGGGCATATAGGACGGCGTTTAAAATGCCTATAGGTGCCTCCCCATATTTTCTGGTATATGGGAAAGCGTGTCATCTGCCAGTAGAGCTCGAGCATAGAGCGTACTGGGCCCTTAAGCTACTGAACCTGGATGCTAGTCTTGCAGGTGAAGAGAGGAAATTGCAGCTGTTAGAGCTTGAGGAGTGGAGAGATAGAGCTTATGACAGCTCGAAGATATACAAGCAGCGAACTAAGAAGCTCCATGATTCACGTTTGCGAGGGAACAAGGAGTTCAAAGAAGGGGATCAAGTGCTCCTTTACAATTCACGGCTACATCTTTTCCCGGGCAAGCTCAAATCCCGTTGGATGGGTCCATTCACGGTTTCTAAAGCCCTTTCTCATGGCGCTGTGGAAATTTTCAAGGTCGGAGAAGAACCCTTTAAGGTGAATGGCCATCGTCTGAAGCCATATGTAGCTGGGGCATTCGTTGGTGTGGCAGAGGAGTTTAGTCTCGAGGCACCATAATCCAGGTATCGTCTAGCTCAAAGACGTAAAACGAGAGCGCTTTTCGGGAGGCAACCCGAGTCTGGAGTCTTTAAATTTGTTAAGTCGAGTCCGTGGTAGAGTCGTGGTGTCAGTTTTGTGTGTGTGTCAGTCCCTGAGAGTCAAATTTCGTGATTTGGTCGCTTTAAAACCTCGGATTTTAGGTGAATTTTTTATTATTTAATTGATTTTTCCGAGTAGCAGGTCAAAAAGTGCGGTTTTTAGAGGCAAATGTGCGCCGGCGCACTTTCCGAAGTGTCGGGCGCACTTTGCATTTATTTTGGCAAACTCTCGTCAAAAAATTCAAAAAGTGCGGTTTTTAGAGGCAAATGTGCGCCGGCGCACTTTTTGAAGTGCCAGACGCACTTTGTAATTAAATTTCAAAACTCTCGGCGGAATATTCAAAAAGTGCGGGTTTCCAAGGCAGATGTGCGCCGGCGCACTTTTTAAAGTGCCAGACGCACTTTTCCCCCTCAGAAACGCGTTTTTGACCCCTCTCCCTCAAATTTTCGGATCAAATCCCTTTTTTCTTCATCTTCTTCATTAGAACGAAAAAAAAGAGAGAGCCTGGAATTTCAAATTTTCGGACCAAACCCGCCGATTTTCACGAACCCATAGCACAATCTTCGTCTCTTCTCATCCTAAACTTGATTCCGACCCTTCCGATCCTTATTTCACTGATTTTGGTCGAGTTTCGAGCTTGGGTCGAGCTAAAACCTAGTTTTGGTGCTTTTCGGTTCGTTGGTCAATTTTCGTAAGGATTTTGCTATCACTCCTTTGAGGTAAGTTGCTCTACACTTCATTACGAATCTATTGCACTAATTTGTGATCAGTTTCGTTGCAATTTTCGGATTGGTGATTTTCGGGCTAAGAACCCTAAATTTCTGAATTTGGGGATTTTCTGAATTGATCAATCCTTGATGAAATTGACTATGTTATGATACTGTGGTTGCATTTTGAAGTGAATTGGATGACATATAGCATTGATTTGTGGCTTAATTCGGTTAGTGCTTGAAACTTTAAGTGCTTAGTGGGTTCATGCTCTAAGTGTGGGGTTTCTTCGCCATGCTTCCTGCTTTATAATCTTGTTGTGGCTCCCTTGATCGTTGCAATTGTGATTTTCTTGTGAGGGTGAAATTATGCCTCGAATGTTTATCCGATGTTCTCAGAGGGATTGATGAGTACTTGTGCAAATTTGTTTCAATTCTTCACTTGTTGGTAGCTAGTTATGCAATGGGATTAATATGATGGTTGTGTTGCTTATAATTGATGAACTTGTTTTGTCCTGATTTTCGATAACTTGCCGTCATAATGCTTGAATTTTTGTTAAGTCTAGCACGTGTCTTATTGGGTGTTGTTCGAGTTGCAGACTATGGCTAGCTCCTCTGGACATGGGCAATCTGCCGCGCGGAATGCGGGCAACATCTCAGCTGACGAGGAGGAACCTCACCAACCATTCAGTCTGGTGCCTCTTCCGGGTCCTAATGATCCACCGCCAGCCAGAGGGAGCATACCTGGTCTATCGCAGTTCATCGATGGCATTCCAGATATCACCCACTGGATAGCTTACTGGCAGATTCACCACCTCAAACCCACACCGGGGGTGAGGGTTGATTTTGAAGGCATTAGGGAGCAATGTCCGGAGTTCCATGAGCTGCTTGTTCATCGGCTGAGACGCGCCGACTTGCTGAGACTAATTCAGGTGGCAGACCCCGCGCCACTTCTACCTCTCCAGGAGTTTTGGAGTACATTCAGTTTGAACCCGAGGGTGAAGCACTACAAGAAAAAGTCTTATTTGTCACGATTTTTCTAGTGACGGTTTTCAAGAACCGTGACTAATTTTAGTCACGGTTTTTGAAAACCGTGACTAATTAGTCACGGTTTCTTAAGAAACCGTGACTAAGTATGTCCATGTTGGCAATCCTCGATTTTCTAACTAACCAATCAGCCTTCTCCTTCTTCTCTCTTTTCTTTTCCTCTTCTTTACTCCTCATTCAATCCTTCTCTTCTCTTCTTCTATTTCTCCCCGACGTCTTCTTCTTCTAATTTCCTTCTTCTCTTCTTCTTCAGCATCCACCAATCGGACTCCCCTCTCTTCTTCTTCTTATCTTATTCCTTCACCGGACTCCTTCTTCCTTCACCGTCGACTGGAGATCGACGCTGCCGCTGATGCTTCCGCTGCCCCGACGCTTTCCGCTGCCGCCGACGCTTCGTTGTCGCCGACGCCCTCTCCTTCCTTCACCGGTGACTAGAGATTGACACTTCCTCCAGATTGAACCAGATCTGAGGGAATCAGATCCTTCTTCCTTTCATCACGGGAATCAGATCCAATAATATTGAGAGATCGACGCGGCGTCGGCGGGACTCGGAGATGGCGGGCATCAGAAGCGTCGGCGGCGGCGGCGGCGGGGATCGGAGGCGGGTGACTGATGGAGAAGATGGGTGACTGAAATGGAGAAGATGAGATAAATAGTGACCATACAGAAACTGATTTAGTTATAACGATAATTAAAATTGGAGTGACTAATTTGTAACATTAAAATGGAGCCTTTCGTAAACTTTCAAAAATTATGGATTAGTTTGCATAACGGAAGGAGTTGATGGTCCAGTCCTATAATTCGAGAAAAGACTTCATACAATTTGGTCACTGGAACATTTTTATTTTACGATTTGATCACTACACTTTGTCACGGTTTCTATATGAACCGTGACTAATATTAGTCACGGTTCCTTTTGAAACCGTGACAAAAAAAAAATTTAGTCACGGTTCATATAGAAACCGTGACAAAATTTGATCGATTTAGTCACGGTTTCTTAAACCGTGACTAATTTTTTTTGTCACGGTTAAAACCGTGACTAAAAGGTAAAAAAAACCGTGACTAATATGCCTTTTTCTTGTAGTGAAGGATACGTATACGAGGCACATTCAGTTTCTCTTGGGAGGGGTTCTTTTCCATGAGTCCTACGACTCATTTGGAAGGTTGTTGGGGATTGACCAGTCCACGGATATCAGAGTTTTCAAAATCAAAGAATCAGGAGTCGACAAAACTGCAAACAACACCAGAACGTGGCAAGACCTCACGGGCAGGGGAGGGACATTTGTCACCAACAAGTCTAGGTATCGCGACATCAGATGCCCGGTATGGCGGTTTCTTCACGTGATCTTCATCCGATCCATCTGCCATCGAAGCACTGGTGGTCATAATTTTTATGGGGGTGAGATGCATCTGGTCCGCTGCATGCTTGGCGGAAGGAGTCTCCATGTGGGATACCAGGTCGCACAGTTCTTCTACAAGCGTGTCACCGGTGCCATTCTACCTCGCACTCTTCCTGGAGGATGGTATGTCGCTCGTATCATTGCGACCGCGGGCATTAGAGATCATTGCGACCGCGGGCATTAGAGATAAGTGTTTGTAGGGTTGACACCCCCGAGGGAGCTAGGACCGCAGTACCTGATGGCTCAAGGATGGGTTCCCCGACCAGTTCCGCCTCCGCAGCCTGAGATTCCAGTTCTAGAGGACGCCGCTCCAGAGCCACCCCCAGTTTTATGCAGCAGAGCCTGATCAGGCAGAGTTTCAGACACCACTTCAGCGAGTTCAGGATTGGCAGGCAGTTTTTGGAGAGGGTGGACACCCCTGGCAGCAGCAGCAGGAGGCCAGATGGACTCAAATGACTGACTGGCACACCAGTTTTAGCCAGGGTACTCTTCCATGGTAGGAGGGAGTCCGTGATTTTCAGCAGCAGCAGCAGACTTGGCATGAGCAGGAGATCCAGAGGATGGACACTCAACATGCACAGCAGATGGCGCTGCTTCAGCAGATCCTCGATCGGCAGCCGCCAGCTCCAGCTCCTCGCCGACAGAGGGCTCGCCGGGGTCGCGACCAGGATCAGTGATTGACCTTAGGATTTTTATTTCCCTTTTCTGTACTTTTTTTTTCGGAGTGGATTTTGAGTTTTTCTGAACTTTGAGACAGTTTTTCTTCTTTGCGTCTTTGTGATTTTTAAGTTTGAGTTAGTGGTGTTTTTGTCTTCTGAATACTCTAATCGTGTGATGTTTTTCTCTGTTCCACTTAACTCAGGATATATGGCCAAATCTCCTGTGCATCCAGTTTTGATCAGGACATTAATGCCGACGAATTACTGATGCCTTCTCTGGCAACCTTATGATCTATTTTCTGGTACCCCTAAACACTTTTGTTTTTCATGCTAATTGTTTGGTGTGGAACATTGAGGACAATGTCCAAAATTAAGTGTGGGGTGGGATGTTTATTTGCAAGTTTTGCCAAGTAATGGGCGGTGATTGTGCCTTGTTTTGTCACTCTTTCACAGCTTCCCATTCTCGGTAGCAAGTAATTTTCCACATTGCTTAATAACTTCTTGGATTGCATACTGTTTTCCATATGGTGAGATTGATGTGGTGTTTTGGCTTTGTCCAAATTATTGTGTGAGAACCCGTTTTATGACCATCTCCCACTCTTCTTGTTTGTAGTAGTCTAGGAACTTGTCCTTATTGGATTAGTGAACATGTGACTTGGTGTTGTGCAAGGCTTGGTCTGTCGGATGCTCGAATTCTCTAGTTCAATGCCATGATCGAGTCTAAATAAGGGATGTTTTAATTTCATGCTCTAAATTATTGTTGATGTCCCTAATCAGAGAAATTCTGATTAGTGAGTGGTTCGGTAATGAAGTTGTGGGTCGATTCACGAGCTGGCATACGTGTCTGCCCATTGCTGTAGTCCCAAAGGGAAGTCTCAATGTGGCGTTCTTATTCTAACCTACTCCTGATCGTGGCTGGGGTCTAGGATAACGCGGAATTCAAATGGTTTCCGGCTGCTCCATACCCGGTGGTATTCACACTGTACCGACCATTCGAAAGTAAATGTAAAAAAAAAAGTAGCAAAAAGAAAAGAAAAGAAAAAAAATTCTTTCAATTTGTTCGAGTCGTGTCCCCTTATTTAGCAAGTGTCAGGTTACGTCCTAGAGTAAGTGTAGTGGAAGTAAGTATTGTCTTGCCTTTACCAAGTCATGTTGTTCATTAGCTCGATAAAGACATGTCCTCTTTTACTTCAGCAAAGGTTTGGTTTTAATTGTGTGGTCACTCGGGTAATCCTCTTGTTTGGTAGAAGCACCGTATACATCTTTCTAGGAACCAAGAGGTTTTCGGTTTGCTCATTCAAGTTGGTGCATTGTTGTGGTTAAATTCTTGTTTGAGGACAAACAAACGTTTAAGTGTGGGGTGATTTGATGACGTTAGATTTACCGCGTTTATCTCGCCACATTTGGAACTACATTCCTCTTGTTTGACTCTGAATTAACTTGAATGATTTTATTGTAAAATATGTTTGATTCCCCGTTGGCCCTCTTTTAGGTCGTTTGACGTGTTTTCAAGTTATTTTGATGAGATTTCAGGATTTCACATCGTAGAAGACTTTTCTACGAGCTTGGCGGTTCAAACGGGGATCAATTCGGAGCACAAATGAGGTTGGAATTGCCGAAAGAAGTTCGGAGCAAGAAGCAGCATCAAAAGTGCGCATTTTGAGGACGAAAGTGCGCCAGCGCACTTTTCAAAGTGCCAGGCGCACTTTGCATTTATTTTTCCAAACTTTCGGCGGAGAGGGGAAAAAGTGCGCCTTTTAGGGTCAATGTGCGCCGGCACACTTTTTGACCCCGCCAGGCGCACTTTTGGGCCATTTTCAGCAGTTTCGACGGAAATTGGGTTTTTAACCCAATTTCGAGGAGAGAGGAAACAGACATCATTTTCTGCAATTCTCCACTTTCTCTCTGACGAACCAGACACCCTCGGAGGTGAAGACGGAGCTTTGGAGACGGATTGAGCGAGGATTAGCGAGGATTGACTCAGGAGTTCCAAGGATTCATGAAGATTATGTTTTCTCGGAGTAAGATGTCTTCTTCTCCGGTTTTCTTCTTCTTTGTTTCTGAGATTTCTTCTGTAACGATGTCGAGCTAAACTTCTAGGGTTGTTTAGATTAGATGAAGCGTTAGATAGAATTTTGTATGGATGATTTCAGGTTTCTAACCCGTCTATGTTAATCGATGATATTTCAGACTTAGATGCTATTTCTCCTAAACCCTAATTTAAGCTTTTTGATTCTGGCAACTTGATCAATTGTTAGTTTCTGAGTTTATCTTTGAATTGCGGGTCTGACCATGAACGCACTTCATTCTAGAGTTTAGGAGGTCGTTAGGTTCCCCAATAGCTTGACCATAGGATTGTCAGAACCTAATCTCTCTGCATGAATTTGTGGCATTTCACTGTTCTTGATCGTTCTTGATTTCTTGCAAGTTAGCTTGACCATAGGAGCTTATAGGTTTGATAGAATTGAATCTCTACGGCCTGACCATGGAGTAGAGATTACAAAAGGATTTGTCGAGTCGTCTAGTCTGTTGAATGTCGTCGTTTGCATAGTTTCATCCATCTTAACCGAACTAGCGTGGATTCGAGTCTGAACAACCGCCTTAGTCTATCTGAAAAACCCCAATCTGCTTAATTTGCTTTACTTGTTCTTATTGCATTTTTAGATAATTAGTTCATAAACCCAATTCAAACCAACGACAAAAACCCTGAATAGCTTATCTCACAATCGTTGAGTAATAGAAACAGAAAGACCCTTGGGAATAACGATCTCGCTAGAGCGATCTAGCGAGTAAAACTTTGTGTGCGTTAATTTGCGCATCAATGGGAAGCCTTCCTCCTTGATGATGAGGCTTCTCTCTTCGATGGGATGCCCTCCTCCTTGATGGGGAGGCTTCCCTCTTTGATGGGGACCCTTCGTCCTTGATGGGGAGGCTTCATCCTTGATGGGGAGCCTCCGTGAGGACAAAATAGTAAATTCATGGCCTCACTTAATCACTTTAACTTAATAGAATGATTAAAGCTTAATAAAGCCATGTAAACCTGAAATTTTGGAGCCTCCGCCGACCTTGCATCAATCGGAGTTCGGACGAAAGAGGTATGGCCAAAATACTATACTGGACAGAATTAGTACGAAAATTGGCCAAAAAGATGACATCATGATCCGTTCACACCCTCGTTGGAGTAACGATGGCTCAAGCCGCCTGGACTGCCATAGCCACGACTTTCGGCTCGGGGTCCCCTTCACAAATTAGGTCATTAAAATCCCAACTCTTGGATTTATGTTTATCTAACAACCATATCTAAGTATTTATAGCAAGAAAAGTCCAAAGTTGATCGGCTCCAAGCACTTGGCCAATGCGTCCAAGAAGTCGACCTTGTCGAGTACATCATGCGCGGTTTACCATCTGTGTACCACCCCTTAAGTCGATCCATCAACAATCGGACTGATGTGATTAGATACCTAGAACTGCATGGGTTGCTCGTATTCGAGGAGCTTGGCATCGCCATGGAAAAGGGGGTCAGGGTACCCCAAGCTCACTATAATAATTATTCATATTATAATGCGTGTGGTCGAGGCCGTCAAGGACGCGGCCATGTCTCTTCTCATACTGGTCAGGCTTATTCTGTTGGTCGGCCAACACAACCAAATCAGTCCACCAACTCGGCTCGGCCAATGATATGGTTCAACTGCGAAGGGACAGATTATCATTATCGTATGTGCCCCTCACCATGCTCGGAACACTACCAACAGCAGCCACATACACCTCAAGCACACTACACCACCTCGCAGCAAATCACACCACACCATGGACGCTTGATTCCGGAGCCACCCATCGACTAACCAATGACGTCAACGACCTAGCCCTTCATTCGAGTATCAAGGTACCGAGCACGTCCAACTCTGTGATGGTAATCACGTTCCCATCTCTCGCTCTAGCTCTTCAATTTCACGTTTCCAAGATTCTAACGTGCATCTTCATTATATGTTATTTGTGCCTGAATCCTGTCAAAATTTGTTATCTATAAGTGTCATAACACGTGACAACAACATTGCTATTATGTTTCATAATCAATGGGTACACATATAAGACTTGCGGCAACAAGAAATTTTTTGTTTAGAGGTCGGAGTAAGGATGGGTATACCTGATTCTGATGTCATTACTGCACCACTCTCATAGTCAGCCACGAGCTCACCTTATCTCTCTACCACTTTGGCACCAACGGTTTGCCCATGCAGGATTGGATAACGTCAAAAAGATATTGAGACGCTATGACTTACCTTTTTCTAATAAACTATTGTTTGCTATTTGTCATGAATGTTGTGTAGGCAAAATGCACAAACATCCATTTCCTATTTCAAATTATAAATCAACTGACCCGTTGGATTTAATTTGCAGTGACGTTTGAAGACTGTCACCGGTTGATTCAGTGGATAATCAACGTAATTATATATTGCTGAGCGAAATACAGTTGGATATATTTTCCTAGGTACTGATCGAATTTATTATCGACTTTTATCATCGTACTATGGTTGAGAAATGTTTTTCTCAATCCATTTGTTCCTTTTGATGTGATGGTTTTGAGTTTTAACCCTCTCGTGGTCTCGAGCAGGGAGATCTTCGTTCCTCTTTATTATGATGTCAAATATGCTTTCGTATATGATGCAATAAGAAGAAGATACGGGCATGATAAAAGGAATCAAACTCAGTAGATAATGTCCCCACATTAACCATATGTTGTTCAATGACGAGATCATTGTTTTCGGCAAGCCTAATGATAGAGAAGGACGACAAGTTAGAAGTATATTAGATAGGTATTGCTGCATCTTTGGCTAGGCTGTGAACTTGGCCAAATTTGTGATTCTTTTCTCCAAGAATACATCAGATGCACAGAAGGAGTATGTCACTCAAATCATGGATGTCAATAGGTGTATGTGTATGGGTAAGTATTTTGGCATCTCGGCAGAATGGGAAGCTTCCAAGAAATAAACCTTCTCCTTTATTCTCGAGAGAATGGAAGCGGGAGCACAAACATGGACCAACATATATACGACTTTCACGTGTGCGGAGAGAGACTATGATCAAAGTTGTTCTCAAAGTGATACCAGCATACCTCTTCTTATGCTTTATCTTGCCAAAACTCTTGTGCAAAAAATGGACTTAGTAATTATGCGCTTAGGGTGGAGAGACAAAGGGAAGAACAAGAGCATACATTGGATTATTATTCATATGTTGTAAAATTCAAAGACAAATGGAGGGCTCTGCTTCTGAAGTCTTAGTAATTTTCATCTTTCCTTCGTTATGAAGTCGTGGTGGGTTCTCGTCAATCTAAATGCTCTCTGGATTAGTATTCTCAAAGAATTATATTTCCCTCGTCATGATTTCTTGAATGCCCCTCATCACCATCAAGGGTCCTGGATTTGGTCAAACATAATGGAAGGCTACAACAGAGTAGTAATTGAATGCCCCTCGTCACCAACTAGTAATTGAATGCCCCTCGTCATGATTTCTTGGATGCCCCTCGTCACCAACTAGTAATTGAATGCCCCTCGTCACCGTGAGATCTTGCTACAGAATGTTGCACATGCAAGGCTACAACAGACTGACCAATCATGGAATGATCATTAATCATATGTAGAAATGTCTTTGGCAATTATCAATCCCTCTAAAGTTGAAGTAATTTTTTGGTGGGTTTGTACCAATTCCATTGCGACGGGGAGAAAACTTGAATCAAAGATATTGCTCTCCTTTTGTTGTGTGTTTTGCCTATGAATATATGCAAGAAACAACAGAGCATATTTTCTTCCAATGCCCATCTTGGTCCCCCTTTGTGGCATAAAGTTCTTCTTTAGTTGTAGCTTTCATCACAAGGAATGAAGTGTCGCCATTTTTTACATCTTAAGTCCTCTTTGTTTTTTTTATGATGGTTGATGTTGTTGCCTTGTGTTCCGCCCACGAGACTCATGGCGTACAATGAGGTTCAAACCTAGAGAGTTTGAGAGGTTGAGAGCTGTTCGCCTTACTCCTGTGCTCTAGTGACGTTCGGGAAGTACCTCGCGAGGCGTGTAGAAAATAGTAGTAAGTGAACGAGCAGTTCAAGTGTTTATAAGTGGGGGTAAGGTCGTACGAGTGAGAGATAGAGAAGTACTAGGGGTACCCCTTAGGGTTTTGGGTGATTGATAGCCTTGAGCGTACTAGCCGGAGCCTACAGCTCAAAGCGTATCTCAATGTGTGTATGTGGTGATTATTTTCCTCTTGTTGGAGGGATGGTCCTCCTTATTTATACTCTTCGGTCCCTGAGTTAGGGGGAGAGTCATTTCCCGTGTTGTTGTACTCCACCTCTGAGGTGGAAACCTAGGTGGCTAGGGTTTCTTCCTTCCCGTGGTGGGTCAGGAAACTCACGCGGCCCAAATGACTTATCTGGAACCCTAGGCGACTACTGGCCCTAGCGTTCAGGTCTGTGTACCTGTCTGTCAAGAAGTACGCCGGTCTTGGACGCCCAGCGACTAGGCTTGGGCCCATCAATTGCCCCCGAGTGTGATTTAGAAGCTTGGCACAAGGGAAAGCTTCTATATCACGCTCTAGGAAAACAGACGTTCTATACGTCATAGAAATGGTGCATGTTGGAACGTCGGGTGCCGACATCATCCTTCTCGCCAACGCTGACTATCGATGACTTCCCCAAGACGCTTTCCAAGGAAATACTACTTTTTCCCGCCTCCTTGATATGCTTGCAAAGCAAATCCTTTTGACTTGAGCGACAGTTTCTCCTGCTTGTCACACGTCCCAACAGGGTTGGGTTCTTGCCTTTTGGATCATGATTGTTATATGCGTGTCTGACACATGCCATTTGAAAAGGAGGGGAGTCTTTTTTAGGCGGGGCTTTATTTTTTTGCATGATTGCCACGTGTCCCACTAGGGTGACGATGGGCGTGACCGGAGCAATTTTTCTTGCCTTGATCACCGCGATTTGCCTATCAGACAGTTAAGAGGCATCGCTTCGCTAGCCTCTCTGTCCTCTGTTAAATACTCCCTTCTTCCTTTCCTCCTTTCTCTTACTTCAGTTTTTCCTTTCAAACGACGAAAACAATCAATTCTCTTGCTTTTCCGTCCTCTGTTGTTTTATATACTTGCTTTTCTCCTTCCAGATCATTCGTCGATGTCTTTCGGACTTCATGTCTGATAGCTCAAGTAAGATCTCCTTCTTCTTTTACTTTTTTTCTTTCTCCTTGTGTATCATTTGGTCTTCGTTATTGTCTACGCATGCGCAAGGGTAGCGTTTTTCAATCCTGGGTGTTTTGCTCCTGAGGGGAGTGGTAGGGCTTCCCCTTACTAACTTCTCGCCACCCACCACTATCTTCTCGGTTAGAATTTTCTTCTAATCCTTCGCGTCTCTCCTGAAGTTTGGACTCTCCTGGTCGTCCCTGCCCCCCTCGCCGAAGAAGACCGCCATGAGAGGTGTAACTTGAGTGATGACACTGAACCTTTCGCACTTGTCTTCGGGTGATCCACTCGCTCCTCCAGTCAGACATCTCTGACCGGGTCTAAAAGGAAGAGGCGGGCACCTCCAGTGGTCGATCTAACCGACTACTCCCTCTTTGAGGAGGTGTTGTACGCCGAATCACTCCACCTGGCACCATCGAGGGCCCCTTTATTGACGCTCTGGAGGTTGTTCTGGTGGCGAAGTATGTTGATGGGACACCCAAGAGTTCCCCCCTGCGACGCTGGCTTTTCTCTCCCCCTCCACGACTTTGAACTGAGGGAGGGCCGCGCTAAACTTGACGGGCTCCTCATGGAGAGTTGGTCGAGTATGTTCTTGACTCTTGGGGAGGCTGAGCGGTCTGCCCGCAGAATTTTGGGTCCGCCCTACTTCCCTACTATTCGCCCAACCTGCCCTTTTTCTTTCTCAGAACTCGTCTATCTTTCCCAAGTCTTATCAGTACTTTAGTTCGGGTTGCTTGTCCACTATCGGCAACTGCCCTGTGGTTCTCACGGAGTCTGGCTGAAGGCCTTTTGATTTGGGATGCGACTCCCCTTGGAGCTTTGGCAGGTGGATGTGCTCTGATGGTTGGGGTGCTCCATCAGAGGCCTTCAAGCTCATGTGCGAGATACTTTCGCAGCGTTCACCATAGCTTGCAAAAAGAAGTCTGTTCGCCCTGGCACCTTCTTATTCCGACTAATATTATGGGAAAATTTCTTGGCGAATGGGATTACTTTCTCCAAGCGTCCCGAATTTCCTGGCGGCAACACCAACACTGTGAAGACATGTTTGTCCTGGTTCCACTCTCACTTCTTCTTTTTTCCAAGTGATGCAGAAGATGTTCGTTATTCTCTAATGCCCCACCCCCCCCCCACCGCACTTGGTCTCCTGGTGACATAACCAAATTCAACAAGGACTCGGTTGAGCCCGACCAAACGTTGGCGCTGGTCGGGTGTATTAACTCTTAGGCCCTTGACCATTCCTTTGTTGGTTATCACACGCTGAAGCAGTTCCTTTCTTGGGGAGGCGAGTGTCTGCCATTTGTTCATTTTCTGTACTTTCTTGTACTTTGTGTTTAAGTTTGTTGCTTTGTTTTGTGCAGCGGACTCTCTAGCAGAGGGCTGCTCACTCCGCGCTTCCGGAGGTCAGCTGATAAGGCGAAGATCACCATGAGTAAGCCGCCCAGGGCTTCCGCCTCTTCTGCTAGCTCTCAACCATCAGCGTCTGACAAAGGGAACGAGGTTGAGGTTTCCCTTCCTCGTCCTTTCGCTCCTCCGAAAGCTCCCACTGGTCCGTCTGGGAAAAGGCGGAAAATCATCTCCAAAAGTCGGGGAAGCCCAGGAAGTCTTCTGAGCCCCTGGAGCTTTCTTCCTCTAACGAGGACACCAACCTGCTAGCCCGCCCGGTCTCTTTTGGGAACATAATGTTTTCTCGGGTCGATCCTATTGAGGGGTGTTCATCATGCATCCTAGGCCTCACCAAACGGGTCGCGACCGAGTAGGGACTAGCGAAGAAGAGAGTGCGGTGGATATCAACGCCGTCTACTACCTTCGGTAAGTTCGTCTCTAGAACTCCTTTCCTTCTGGTTTTTTTACTAGCGTGCCTTGTCATCACTCCTCTCTTACTCATTCCCAGAACTTCGTCAAGGTGGGCGCAAGACATGCCCGCTATCTCGCTGAGAAGAGGGCTCGTGGCCGGGCTGGGACACCGGGACAGGGTCAGCGCATCCTGAACATGGAGAAGGAGGCGGAGAAGTTGCGGCCGGACGTTGAAGGAGCTGAGAGCAGCGAGGGTAGCCTTCATATCCTTTTTCCTCCTTTTTTTCGCTTTCTCTATATCCTGACTGTCTTTTCGTGTGCAGGTGGAGGTGGGGAAGCTTCTCCTAGCGAAGGACGTCAAGATCTTGGAGTGGAAGAACGTTGTCGCCTCGTGATGAGCTGTAAAACAGTGATCAAATAATACTAAGCTAAAAGCTAAGCAGATCGTATTCCACAGGTCTCTTCTAATCGTCTACTCAAATATGAAAGCAAATTACTCAGGTTTAACACAAGTTGTGTGTGGTGTGAGTTCCACGACTTCTAAACCATAAAGCAAGAAAAGAAATGAAAACAGAAAACAGTTGAAAGATTGGTTGACTTAACAAGACGACAGACAAGCTTAGATTTCGAACCCCCCTAAGATCACCAGAACATTGGCGATCACAAGACCAGCGGTTTTCAATCCTGATTCTTTCAGTTCTTAGACACCACCATAACTCCTGACCCTTAGGTTTAAGACTGACGAACGTTCGCTCTATCCGATCTAACTCGCAAGATTAATTGACCGCATGTGCGTTCGCTTCTGCAACGAAAAACTAACTGGCACGATTACTAAAGAGAAATGAGTTACTCTTGAAGCGGATTAACCCTAACTGGTTCCTATAAAGAGAAATTGTTCCAATGAATAGGTTAACTGTTGATTTGGTGTTTTGAAGTGAGGCGAACGTTCGCTATTATCCTCAACTTAACTAGAATCTTAACTAGGTGATGAAGCTAGAAAAGAAGCACAAAAGCAATTAAGAACAAACCAAACACGTAAGAGAAACTGATTGAAACTGGATTTAATTACCGCCGATCCGTGACCGCTTTAAAGCCCCCGGTCACTTAGGGTTCATCTAATCTAAGCTCTATGAGTTTAGCTACTCATATTCAGAACAAAAGAATCAAAGACAAACAAAGAATACATCTTTAACCAGGAAGAACATAGAAGAACTGTAAAACCTAATTTCAGACGAATCTGTGAAGCTTCAATCTCTTGGATCTTCAACTCCTAGCACCGAGTTCTCCAAGATGGAAGGATGGCGTCACGATCTCTTTCCGGCTCCTCGAACTCTCTAAACTCTCTCTCGAACTTTTAAAGTCTGGAATTTATTCCACGGAATAGGTATCTTCGAATGTGGCTGCCGGTTTAGTATTTATAGGGTTTAGGATTCCAGCCAAAAAAGGAATTAGTTTTTGGCGAAAACTTGGGAGTTTTCGCCGAAGACTTCAAGTGACACTTTGGCTGGATTCTCCTGTCTTCGTCTGTGATTTTCGTGCATAGTTTTTGGTGAAGACTTCATACTTTTCGCCGAAAACTTCAGTTACAGTCGGGGCAGTAATTTCTTCTGGCTTGGTTGATTTCTTGATTGTACTCGGGCCATCCCTTGAGGTTCCTTTGCTTCCCGAGCAAATCCGTGGCTATGTATTTGATGGCAAAAACCTATGCATTCTCAAAAGCACTAGAAAACCATCAAATAGACCCATAACGGGCCAAAGTAACCAAAACAATATGAATTAGAGCGTTTAGGTGAAAACATTCTAAATTACCCTAAAACCCGAGATTCAAGCAAGGAAATGTAGCTTAAATGAGGCTGATAAACACGTAAAATTGAGTGTCATCACCTCGCTGGAGACAAGCCTGATGGACTTGGTCGCAATAATGTCTCGCCTGGAGCGTTATTTGGAGGTGGCTTAGGGGCGTGAGAAGGCTTTGGAGGCTGAGAGAGAAGAATTGAGGGCACAAGTCGGGAAGCGTGCTGGTGTGTCCATGCATGTGATTGTGACTACTTTGTGTCACCATATGCGTCGGGTGCATCCCGGCTTTTTATGGGATGCCGAAATTATGACGGTCGTCCTCAAGCTTTAGGTGGTGACCGGTATAGCATTGCGGAAGCAGACTCCAAGCCCGAATGCGGCGAGCATGGTCTCCTGAGGGCGGCAAGAAGTCGTTTGGCAGCCTTATGTCCACCTCATATCCTTTGACCTTTCGGCGAACCCAACGCCTCAACGGCCCTTGTTGCTGACCCCGCACCTTGAATTCTTAATTTGTTGCTTCACTCCCTTTTCATACTGTTTCTGAACAATGGCGCCCATGTGTGCCTTTTAGTTTCTGGATGATGTGCCTCTGTGCTCATTTATTTTGGTGCTTAAACAATGCTTCCTCGCACGCCTTTCTGTCATCTGCTTTGGCCGTGGGGCCTTTTAATTTATGCATCTTTTTCTGCTTTATCATTGTGCTTGGTAACCCTGGGCGTTCCGGTGGACGCATCTGGTCATATTTCCTCTTTTAGGAGAATTTTCTTGGTTCTTTAGCGTTTAGTTAACGGCTTAGGAGAACTTCGAGAGGAGTTACACTTTCCTCCAAACTAGAGAGTTCGCCCAGAGACTCGGTGTTTAATGCACGCCTTAAATCTTTGAGAGGAGTCAGACTTCCCTCTGCACTAAAGAGTTCGCCCAGAGCCTCGGCGTTTAATGCATGCCTTAAATCTTCAAGAGGAGATAGACTTCCCTCCGCATTGGTGTGCGTATTTCTCGCATCAAGTTTTTGGCGCCATTGTCGGAGACTTTTATTTTTCTAGGAAAGGCATTGTGCTTGATGCGAGAAATACGCACACCAAATTTTACTCACTAAATCGCTCTAGCGAGATCGTTTTTCCCAAAGGGTCTTTCTCTTTCTATTACTCGAAAATGTGTATAAAAGCTAATCGGGGTTTTTTCGTTTGGTTTAGAATGGGTTTATGAACTAAGAAAGAAATTTAAATCAAGTGAAGCAGGTAAACAAGTTGGAGTTTCAAAGAATGACTAAGGCGTTTGTCCAGACTCAAATCCGCTCTAGCTCGATTAAGACGGATGGTGCAATGCGATTTCGGTTTCAACAGACTTGATAACTCGGCACTTCCTTTGGTATTCTCTACTTCATGGTCAGGACGCAGAGAAACTATCCTATCAAACCTACAAGTTCAAATTGTCAAGAATGCACGAAGAACGACAAAGTGTCACAAAGAGATTAGTTTCACCGGCCCTATGGTCAAGACACGGGCAAATCCTAACGATCTCCTAAACTCTAGAATGATTCACGGGTATGGTCAAAACCGCGAAATCAAAGATGAAATGAATTCTACGATATGGTCAATCTGTGAATTCTTAGAGCTTCAAATTAGGGTTAAGGAAAATCTCATCAAATGCCTGAATAAACCTCAATTAACATAAACGGGTTAAAAACCCCGACATCATCCATAGAAAATCTAACTAGAGTTTCATCTAATCTGAAAAAACCTAAGAGTTTAGCTCGACATAGCAACAAAAGAAATCAGAGAAACAATGGAGAAGAAAACTAGAGAAAAAGACATCTTACTCCGATAAAACCTAATCCTGATGAATCTAAGAAACTCCTGAGCTAATCCTCGCTTCTCCTCCCTTAACCGTCACTTCAAAGCTCCAAAATCCTCTTCTGAGAGTGTATGGTTCGTCGAAATCAGAATGAAGTATGAAAAACTGTCTTTTCCTCAGGCTTAAAAACCCTACTTTTCCTCTGCAATCCGGATTGGCCAAAAGCGCGCCCGGCGGCACTCACTTTTTCTTGTAAAAGGCGCATTTTTGTTGGGTAGATAAAATTTTCCAGAGTGTCGATGAAAAAGTGCTCCTGGAGGCACTCAAAAAGTGCTCTGCGACTTTTCCTCCAAAAAGCGCACTTTTGGAGCTGGGAAAATAATTTCAGCTTCATGCTTCTTTTGATGATTCCCGCTTCGTCTAAACTTAGAATTGGTCCCCGTTTGAAGTGCCGAGCTCGTGAAAAGGTTCTCCACAATGTGGTAACCTGAAATCTCAACAAAAAACTCGAAACGACATCAAATGATCCAAAAGAGGGTCAAATGACAATAACACGCAATTTTCACTAAAGTTCCTAAAAACTATCACAAATAGGTGTACAAAGAGGGGAATTTCGCTCAAATGTGGTGAGATAAATGTAGTAAATCTAACGTCATCAGTCTTGAATGAGGCGCGGTGTGCCTACAAGACGTAAGGGGGTTGCTCCACCCACTGTCCTTTTGCATCATCCACTCTTTTCTTCAGACCCTTGAGGATTATCTTGTTCATGGCTTCCGTTTGTCTGTTCGCCTCAGGGCTCGCCACAGAGACCATTCACACCGTGATCTTGTGTTCTTCGCAAAATTCCTAAAATGACGCAGAGTCGAACTGAGTTTCATGATTGCAGATGAATCCCTTAGGAAGACTAAATTTGGTGATGATGTGAGAGATGGAAAACTATTGGATCTAGAATGTTGTGATGGACGCCAAATCCTTTGTTTCTACCCACTTGGTGAAGTATTACACCACTACAACCAAATATTTATGTTTGCCAGCTTTTTAGGGGAAAGGTCCCAACATATTCATACCCAGAAGGTGAATGGCCACGACGACACAATTGGCTAAAGTGTTGTAGCCGAGAGATGATGTTGTACGGCGAACAACTGGCACTTCTTGCATTGTTTAACCATACTCTGTGCATCTTGACGTTTGGTTGACCAGTAGTATCCCTGGTGCAGAACGTTCTGTTAAGATTTTTTGCCCCAATGTGCATTCCACATGTCCCATGATGGATTTCACTGCTGATGTAGTCCGCCTCTTCGTCGCTGAGACATTTAAGATAAGGCCTAGCGAAGGATCCCCTATACAGGTTGTCCTTTAGGATTACGCATCTGGCGTCCTGACGTCTTATTTTGGTGGCCTCACTACGCCCTACTAGGAGCACTCCATGTTGTAGGTAGGCCCTAACTGATGTGCGCCAGTTTCCGTCTATGTTTGCTTCAGCCTGATATATAACCATGCACGTGAGTTCTTATTTTTCTAGCTCCACTGTCACCATTCGTCCTTCGTCGAAGCTCATTGTTGTGGCCAGTTTAGAGAGTGTCTGCGTGAATGTTTTCTTCTCTGGCTACGTGGTTGATTTCTACTTCATCAAACTCGGCGACCAACGGCTTTTCTTTACCCCTGTACTCCATTAACGAATCCTCTCGTACTTAAAAAATCCCCTTCATTTGGTTTACCACAATCATCGAGTCAGAATAGACCCAGATTTTCTCTACGCCACTCAGCTTAGCTAGGCACAGATTAGTGATCAAGGCTCCATACTCACCTGTGTTATTGGTACTCTATTTACTGAACCTGAGGGCTACTTTGTGGAGGACACCTAATGGACTTTTGAGGACTATTCCCGCTCCTGACCCATTCTGGATGGACGTACCATCGATGAACAGGTTCCACCGGGCGATTGCATCGTCCGTCCCCCTGACGCATCCTTCCATCACAAAGTCCTCTAAAACTTGCACCTTTATTGATGTACGGGGCCCGAAGTAGAAGTCGTATTCACTTAATTCGACGGCTCACTTCGTCATACGCCATACAATGCTCATGGACCTTATGACAGTTTTAATCGGAAGACTTGTGACCAAATTGATGGCGTGCGCGTGGAAATATGGCCTTAGCTTGCGGGACGCGCAAATTATAGTGTACTCAGCTTTCTCTAAGGCCGAGTATCTTTCTTCGGCGCCCATCAATGTCTTGCTGACGTAAAACACCGGCTGTTCTTCTTTCCCCTCTCGGCGTACGAGCGTCGTACTAATTACTGAAGGAGCTACCACTATGTAGAGGAACAGTTCGTCGGCTGATTTTGTGCCACTAGGACTAGGGGTGATTCTATAAACTCTTTGAGAGATTCGAATGTTTTACATTCCTCAGTCCAAGCGAACCTAGTTGCTGCCTTGAGTGTCTTTAAGAATGGGGTGTACCGCTCCGATGCCTGAGGAATGAAATGATTGATGGTTGCGACCCGTCCCGTGAAAACCTACACCTCTTTCACTATTCTGCGAGGTAAAGTCTATAGGATCGCTTCTATTCGCTTTGGATTGACCTCAATCCCTCGACGCGTGATTTGAAAGGCAAGAATTTTCCCTGATGAAGCACCAACCACACATTTGGTGGGGTTCAACCTTATGTTGTGCTTTCTCAACGTCTCGAACGTTTCCTTCAAATCTTTCAGATGATCTTTTGTTTGCCCTTTTTTCACCAGCAGGTCATCTAGGTACGCCTCCATGTTACGCCCGATCTGATTCTGGAAAACACTGTCCACCATCTGCTGATAAGTTGCTCCAGCGTTCTTTAGTCCAAATGACTAACAGAAATTCCCCAACGGTGTCATGAAGGCCATCTTTTCTTGATCTTCTTTGGCTAGTGGGATTTGGTGATATCCCGAGAACATGTCGAGGAAGGACATTGCCTCGTGGTTTGACGTGGTGTCCACCAGCTGATCTGAACTTGGGAGTGGATATGGATCCTTTGGGCATGCCTCATTCAGGCTGGTGAAGTCGATGCACATCCTCCATATTCCGCTTGCATTCTTGACCAACATTACATTCGCCAACCAATCCAAGTACTAGACTTCTCTGATGAACCCCTCTTCTTTCAACTTCTTGATTTCTACTTCCACTGCTTCCTTCCTTTCCCATGCAATATGCCGCCGCTTTTGCTGTACAGGCTTTGACCCTGGCACCATGACTAGGCGATGCTCCATGACTTGAGCGTCCAATCTAGGCATGTCCCGGGGCGACCAAGCGAATAGCTCGGAGTAACTTCTCATGAGTGCCATCATGCCATTTCTAAACTCTGAAGCAGCATGGGCGGACAGCCTCACGGCCTTTGAAGGGTCGCTTGGATCCATAGGTACATGTTCGTCTGCCTCCGCTGGTTTTGGACGCTCTACCTCGAATGCTCTTGTGTCCACCATGAAACAAGCTTATTTCCTTCTAAGAGCTACGTCATAGCACTTTCGTACAAGTGTGGGTTTCCTCGGGCAACACCTACTCCTCTCTTGGTAGGAAACTTCATGACCTGATGTATGGAGGACGAGATAGCTTCGAACCTTGCCAGACTTGGGCATCCCATAATGATGTTGTAAACCGACGCCCTCTTGGGATGAGATATATAGCTTCAAACTATAGAATGACTCGTGTTCTTGGTCAGACCCACGAAATCAAAGATGAACAAGAAACTGACACTAGGTCAATCAATCAGATTCAAAACGTTCAAATTAGGGTTTAGGAAAATCGCATCAAATATCTAAATAAACCTCAATTAACATCAAAGGGTTAAAAACCCAACATCATCCATACAAAATATCCCTAGGATTTCATCTGATCTGAAAAAATCTCAGAGTTTAGCTGCTCATGGTTTCAAAAGAAATCACAGACATCAAAGATAGAAGAACCGGAGAGAAGGTCATCTTGCTCCGGAAGAAACTAATCTCGGCTATCTAATCTAACCTCTAGCCAATATTTGCTTTCCTCCTACTCAATCGTATTTCCAAGCTCCCAAAATCGCCTTTCTCTGGTGTTTGGTTCATCGAGAACTGTATAGAGAATGAATTATGATGCCCGCTCCCAGTCTAGGGATTCAAAACACACATTTTCCTATCAAATTCGTATTTCAACAAAAAATGCCCCCGGACCGCACTTAAAAGTGCGCCAACGCACTTTTATGGCTTTGAGGCGCACATTTGAGTCTGGGAGAAAAATTCCAGCTTCTTCGATGTTTTTCGCTCCGTTTGAACTCCGAATTGGGCCACATTTGAAGCGTCGAGCTCGTGAAAAGGTCCTGCATAATATGAAAACCTAAAATCTCATCAAAAATAACTCGAAACAACATCAAACAACCCTAAAGTGGGTCAAAGGGTAATAACACCACTTTACAAGAAAGGGAGTACAACAATGGGAATATCGCTCAAATGTGGTAAGATAAACGTGATAAATCTAGCGTTATCACTCATCTTCCTTACTTTCTCACTATCTTTTTCCAATTTTCTCAAACACTACAGACACCGTCACCAGCAGATTCCTCTATCTCTTTCTCTATGAGTGTCGTCCAAGCCTTTATTTTGTTTGCAACTACTCAACTAAATCTTCCTCCAGTGGCTCTCTCCCTCATTGTCTTCTTTTGAAATCAAAACTACAATGACAAAAATGGGAGACAAGAATAACAAGATGTAGCAAATAAAGGAGGAGTTGTTTCTCCTCCATAAGCACAATCTTCCTATAGTAGATACCTCTCTTCCTTTTAAGACAATATCTAGTGGGAGAAGTAAGTATGAAATGAAACTTCGCTCAGATCCATTGCATGATACTCGAGGTTTGATTTTTTCCAATGTTGTCAGGACCGGACCGGCCATCAAACCGGTGGAATGAGAGGTTCAAGGATTAAAGGTTCGACCGGAATTGAACCGTAAAAACCGGTTGAAAGAACCGGTAACACTATCATTGTAAAAACTAAAAATTATATATCATTAATTATTTATTGATAATCTTAGGTACTAACCGGTAATTATCCAAATATATATAAAGAAACCCTAACTCCCCTATCCTTTCAATCTGTGTGAGTAACCCCGCCGCAGCCGTCTCCTTTCCATTCTTTCTTCATCCATTCTTTTTTCATCCATTCTTTCTTCATCCCTTCTATTGAGTTATCTCTTTAATTGATTTCATTGTCTCACCGCCGTTCCATTCTAATCCAGTACTTCTAATCCCTCTTCCTCCATTCTTAGATTCGAATCGCAGTCTTCTCATTCTTCGTCCCACAGCTGTTTGACTCCAATCTCACGCTCGATCCCTTCTTCACATCGTCGTAGAAGAAGAAGACGACGTCGGACAGCGGCCGGAGAAGAAGAAGACGTTGGACGACGGGAGTTCAGGCGTAGGAGACGGACGACCGACGGTGATACGGTTTGAGAAGAGAAGGGAACGGATGTCGAGAGAGAGATCTGGTCGAAACGACGTTGCTTATGAGTCCGACCGGCCGAAACCGCTCGAAGCGGGTCGACCGGTTTACCCGTTTTACCGGGTCGATATAAATTTCTTGGTCAATTGAGCCGGATATGATTTACAGGCAGACCGGACCGGCTTTGGCGCCGGTTCCCGGTTTTAGCGGTCGGACCGGCCGGGCGGTCCGGTTTAAACAACACTGATTTTTTTCACTTCGTATTAGTGGACCACACACAAAATAACAAAAAGAATTATGCACTTTCTAACATGGGTATTGAGCATATATTGAATATGAGAAAACAAATAATTTTTTGAACCACAATATTGATTAAATACCATATTTTGTAAAATACTTATAGGGGGATAATACAACTTATCTAAGATATTAAGAGTTCAAATGTTAAAAGTGTTGGGTTCCTCTTGTATTTTGTGTTGGGTCCCATCCGTACTAATTTTAATTTTGTTTCAATCATCTTAAGATGACTCTTAAGATAATTCAACTCTCTACTTTCAAATATATTTTTTCTCTCGTGACGTATTTGAAAGTCACGTAATAAAATGGTATTTGGTCAGTGCCAACGGGTGTCATCCAGTTCATGTATCAGATGGTGGAATCTTTGCAAGTCAATGAGACACAAAACCCAATTTCCCAAAAAAATTATAGCAACCACTTAATCTTTGTACAACTCCAAAAGATTGATGGCTAGAAAAATGTAATGTGAATGTTGTGAAAAGATCTAATAACCAAATTTTGACTGTGAAATTCACACTTGGCGATCAATTAGGAGCCGTTCTTGGAGCTGGTGCTTATTATCATCCTTCAATCTATCATGAACCATGGCTTTTCGAATTTTGCTTTTGACTTTTGTCATTGGATCAAGTTTGTATCATTGATATCTTAAAAAGGTTGATACACGAATTTCAAGAAATTTGGTCTTACAGATTGATCATTGTAATTTGTAACACTAACTATCGTACTAATACAGGGCAGGGCCGTCCAATGAATTTTGGAGGCCCTGTTCCAAAATTATGGTATAATCATATTAAAAAATGATAATATATACTCGGTTTGCTTGTATTAATATGAACTGAGATGATATGGGGCACGTAAAACTTGACTCGTAATAGATTTATAAAATATTTGAAATTTTCTTACGCATCGTTTCACCCCATTCTCGACTTGTTGTATATAAGACTTATAGTATTGTTTATTAAATTCTATCTATTTTTTATGTACGTATAACTCTATCATGTTTATTCTTAAATTTAACCTTACTATCTTAATAATATAACTTATCTTTTAACTATTACTACGTCTTTTAAATTGAAAATTATATTTTACTAATTTTTAGGTGAAAAATCGAGTTTTCATGTTTATTCTTTGCAAAAAAATTGTTTATGTTATTCAAATAATTTTTCATAATGGGTATACCCCCTCGGTCACATGCTTCATAATAAATTACTCCTACATTTCACGGGTTTGACTTGCTTATTGAGTTACTCACCCTAACCTAGACCCATTGTCATTCCTAGCCTACATGAATTTTTGTTAAAACAATAAAAATTTATGAAAATTTAATTTATTTATATATAAATAAAGTAAATTAATACCATATAAAAAAAAAGACCGAAATGATAATAGATATATAAAAATTTAGAAAGAAGACAAAAAATGTTTGTTAAAATATAAGCTTAATTTCATTTTGTCAAAGCAAGGAATTGAACTCTTGCCCTTTCAAAACAAAGCAACAAGCTAAGCCACTAGGCTAACACTGCATTAATGTTTTTTTTGCATAGCATTTTATAATACATTTCTCAGGTATTTCTACTTAACCCGAAAATTTTGAGGCCCCGAAATTTTTGTGGCCCTGTGCCGGAGGGCAGGCCAGCACACCCTAATGGCGGCCCTGATACAGGCATCATATTAATGCGATTTACACTATTATTCCAGTCTATCTGACAAGTATTCACGAGTAGCAAGACTCTGAGACTCTCGCAACTTGGTTCTTTTAACTACCTTGTTTATAAGTAGCATAACTTGTACCAACACATTCATGGCTCACTTGTCCATTCTTTTTTAGTGCTGCCCATACTCTCAAGTCTCAAACTGTAGCAGCTGCTAAAGAGTTGCAGAGCGGTTCAGTCCAATCCAAAATACCGATTATTCCATTGAATATTCCCCTCCCTCTCCTCTCTTTATACCTTCTTCACCTCCAGCACCGCTATCCATCCATCCCAACCTTCTCCTTTCAATCATTTACCTCCATTTGTTATTACATTTCGATTGAACTGGTAAAAATAAACACATTTCAATCAATTAATTGTAGTTATGTAAGTTTTACGTAACAATCATTTACAACTATTATATAAGATACTCATTTGTTACGTAAGGCTTACGTAACCACAGTTGTTTCTTACGTAAAATATAAAATTAAGTTTGTTACATAAGACAAACTGTCGTTACGCGTATGGCTTACGTAACAATCATTTATAACTGTTACGTAAGACAAACTGTGGTTACGTAAGGCTTACGTAACAATCATTTACAACTGTTATGTAAGGCTTACGTAACGACAGTTATTTCTTACATAACATGACCTGCTAAACCTACTATAACAGATTAATAATTATAAGTTATCATAACTTAAAGGCGTGGTAGGAGATACCTACTATATATATATTTGACCTTTTCGAATTATTTACCCAATCATTATCCTACACTATACCATAACGTGAATATAAAGTAAGATGTAGGCTCCCCTCATCGCATTATAAATTATAATATCCTTGTTACTATCGGCCCCCCTATTCATTATTTTGATAGAATTTTGCAGACCCCACCCCACCACACCATTCATCTATAATAAATTGCAGGCTCACCCCGATCTACTTGCACAATTCATCCCTCAGCCCCCTCTCTGCAAAACTTATTTGCTTAGAAATCCCTCTTCTTCCCCAGCTATAAAAGAAGGCTCAGTCAGCTCTTTCCTTCGTCAGATAAAAAAGAAAGCGATAAAAAGCGCAAGTTATCAACTGCTTTTCCTTCCATAAAAAGAAAGATATATAACCAACTAACCAAACCATGACTGTATCTCTCACTCTCTCCTTCTCCGATCAGATAGATCTCCTTGTTAAGCTCCAGGTCTTCAAGCTCCAAGGCCGTGACAAGCGAGGCAACATAGTCCTCCGCGTCGTCGGCAAGTACTTCCCCGGTAAGCTACTTTCCCCTTTCTCCGCCGTAACTAACTGACTGACTGACTCTTAATAGGTTATTAATAATGATTTAATTTTTTAATCAGCTCGGATGGTGAGCTACGAGGCGGTGAAGCAGCACTTGGAGGAATCGGTAATCGCGAAATTAGGGGAGAAGCCGTTCTCGGTTGTCTACTTTCACGCCGGAGTACAGAGGAGCGAGAATTTCCCCGGAGTCTCTGCCCTCCGTATGTTATACGACGCCGTTCCAGAGGCTGTGAAGAACAATCTGCAAGCGGTTTACTTCATACATCCAGGAATTCAAGCCAGGCTCTTCTTCGCCACCGTGGGCCGCTTCATTTTCACCGGCGGGTGAGGCAAAATTAGGGGAACAGAGAAAGACTAAATTGAATTCAATCTCAATTAAATCGATGCGTTTGGTTTGCAGGCTGTATGAGAAAGTGAAGTATGTGAGCAGGCTGGAGTTCGCGTGGGATAACGTGAGGAAAGGCGAGATGGAGGTGCCGGAGTTCGTGGTGGAACACGAGGAGGAGCTGGAGTATAGGCCGGTGACGACGTTGGATTACGGGATGGAGAGTGATTTCCCGAGGCCGTACAACGCAGGAGCTAACATGGATAATCCAATGGCTCTATACTCTATGCGCTGTATTTCGTAATCTAGTGTGGAAGTTTGTTGGTAGGCGTATGTTAGAAGAAGAAGAAGAAGAAGAAAAAGAAGAGGCCAGAGGCCAGAGTACATATAAGAAAAGGAGGCTCGCGAGGCTGTTGTATTTGTATATATATATATAAAATAAATGTTCCCTTGCTTTCTAAAATTCATAGAAATTCCATAGCCGGCACTGTGTCTATTCCGATTGAATCAAATTCATTTCCCAGCTTAAGAAAAGGAGATGAGAATCAATGAACATTCATCTTGCTTTCGTATGAAATCGAAAGTATGATCTATCAGGAAAGGAACGTATCCATATGAACATATTAGATAACCTACTAGCAACTACTATAGATTTCAATTTGGATAGCTGTTGGAAAAGATCAACCGGAGAAAAAGTGGATTGAGAATACAAGATATTTTATTTTTTTCTTGGATAAGTTGGATTAAATTTTGGTCAACGATAAATTGGTTGGCTGCTTTGAAAAGGATATTGACAAAAACAAAGTTTCCGTTTGCCATGCGTAGCTTTGATAGGAGATATTCCGCGACATAATTTAAATTATGTCACCTCAACAATATTCATTCACAATCGTAGGATTCACAGCCATAGCTTCGGATATCTCTTGGCTGGATTAAATATGAAATGAGTGAATTAATTGCATTGATTATAGTTGAGTCAATTTGGGACGACATTTATATAATGATATTATTCTTATTGTTTGTAATCAATCTTTTATTTTGTTACCAAATTATTACTAATATTATTTCTGCTCAAATCCGAGATTAAACCTATATCTTACCTGCTATTTTTTCATTATTCAGCCCTTATTCTCATTTCCCTAGCTTGCGGCTGTTTGCTTGTCTCATGGAGTCTCATGTTGTAATCGATGAAGCCAACCAGCAGCCTAGAAGCGGAGGTTTTGATCTTAATCTCATACCCGATGATCCAATCGACGAAAATCATTCAGAAACGTCTGAGAATACTGTACCAACGCCAGGCAATCTAGAAATTTTGCAAGGACACGGTATGTAGCTAATACTATTATCCCGCTAATACTAGTATTTCTAAACATTCATTTTTTACTTACTCAGTATGAACTCGATTGTCAATACGATAATAAACTTTTGCAAGGACACGGTATGATATATTTGTTATGTTTTGTGTTTCATAATCATCTTCAGTTGATGTTTCGTTCATTGTTCCTTTTTAGTTTCAAATAACCGATAATGTTATATGTCTAATAATAGTATTTTATCAATTCTGATGTTTTGTTATTCGTACATTACTGTTTTTTGTATCTTCTTTTATTGTGTGTGTTATACGTGTTTTAAATATAATACTATTATTTAACATTACTTTTTGTTTACTTAATAATAGATGTGCCTGAGGTAGATTTTGATTGGGAGGCGTTGGAGTTCAAAACTGTCAAAAACTGGTTTCCCATCAGTTTCACTTCCTTCATTTGCTTGGTAACCAGATTTCCTCTGAACTGCCTTCAAATCAGTCTTCACCTTCTGTGTGTCCCAATAATCACAGAATGGAAGTGTAGGACTAGGTCGAGATGGACGGCTGCCGAACTTCTGGCAAATCGAAACCTATTACAAATACAATACAACAAACCTTTAAAACAAACTTTCTAAAGGAAAATAAATGTCTTAATAACATGCTGCGACCAGATCAGTTTGGTTTCCTTTCTAGCTAACACACAGTATTGAGTCAATACTATTATCAAACTAATACTATTACTGTAACCCTTACTTACCATGACCAGATGCAAATCACCCTCAATGTATTTTCCTTTCTTTGATTTTACCATGCCCTCATGAAGTTGATCTGCCACATGGCTGCACCAGTTGTATTCGAGGAGTTTTCTCAACCGGTTCTTCTGTATCAACCGTACATACTCCATAGACGCCATCAGCCGAGTTTTGGGGCATAGTAACGACCCCGTTACAAACAGTACATACATCTGACACCATGTCTGTTCGTCCACCTCTCTCTCATACAGCCTGTCTCTAAGGAGCTTCAGGTCTACATTTGTGCTGCCGACTTTTTCAAATTTTAGACCAAGCTCTGCAACCATATCATTCATCTCCTTCTCCGTTTTTTCAGACAAGTCGACTACACGTTTACCCTTTGGCAGCCCGTAAACTTCATGCACATCTTCTCCCGAAATTTTCAATCTCATATCTTCTCCGATTATGAAACTCCTTGATTGTACATCATAAACATCTACAACCCACCTCCTGAATTCGAACGGCAACTGATTCATCTTAACCTTAATCGTACCACCGAATCCAATACTATCCAACACCTTCACTCTTTCAGTCAATCCCAATTCTATAAGCTTCTTGTGCAGTTCCAAATTTCTGTTTGGACTGCATCTTGCATTTGCCACTGCTGATCCATATTGCAAACAAATTATCCAAAATAACAGTTTAGAAATACAAGTATAGGTATTCTTCCCGCCAAAGAACCACATACTATTACAGGCTCTATACTAGTATCCAAAATATAAATAAACACCATATATAGTGGTATTCAAAATCCATCTACAAAATCATTGATGTTAACACACATTCATGTTTATTTCAGAACACAAATAAGACAAATATCATCTACAAAATCACAGTTTTCACGAAATTGCAACGTTTACCTAGCTTGGGCTTGCTGTGTATTCAATTGAGATTCTCCAACAACAGGTTCATCAGGCCTATTCACCGGTTCAGCCCTGTCTTCATGACGTTTTGGTGCAGCAGGTTTTTTCAGCTTCGGCTTTTTAGATACCGCCAACTTAATCCTTTTGCCCCTTTGCTGAATTGGAGTTTTCGTCATCTTGTTCTCTGAATTTGACAAAGAAACTTCATTAACATCAAACACCATAATCAAGGACGTGAGCCCAACAAAAAAAATCAAACCACACACATGTACAACAACATGCCATCACTAGTATAACTGTTAATAATAGTATTACATAAATAGTATTATCTTCTCATCCAGACCACACAGAAACAACACAGTTTACCTCATTCAGTAATAGTAATGCTTCAATACTATTATTGGGCATTTTACTGTTAACTACGACAACTATATGGTTACAATCTAACGTAATAGCTGCACATATGTGGAACAAACAGTAATCATACAATAATTGCATTAGAAAGGCCAATCCACACACTACAATAGAATGGGTTTTTTGTCACAGGCAAAAATGCAGTTTGTCGCAGGCAGGCCTGTGACAAAGTACAAGGTTGTCGCAGGCGCCGCCTGTGACAAAGTGCGTTTTTGCCTGCGACAAAATAAGTCGCGACAAAGCGCATTTTGTCGCAGGCGCTGTCTGTGACAAAGTTGGTCGCAGACAGTCGTTTGTCGCAGGCCGCCTGTGACAAACGTTTGTCACAGGCGGCCTGCGACAAACGACTGTCTGCGACCAACTTTGTCACAGACAGCGCGTCGCAGGCATCGTCTGTGACAAACGTTTGTCACAGGCAGAAGTTTGTCGCAGGCCGCCTGCGACAAAGGTTTGTCACAGACGACCTGTGACAAACTTCTGCCTGTGACAAAGGGCCTATCCCAGAGCGGGCTTTGTTTCGTGGGCCTCCCCGGCAGGGCCGGCCTGGCTGTTTCGTGGGCTGCTTTTTTAGTGGCTTTCCATCGGGCTTTTTTAGTGGCTTTCCAACGGGCTTTTTTCGTAGTTTTTTCCTGGGCTTTTTAGTGGCTTTCTAACGGGCTTTTTCGTAGTTTTTTTCCTGGGCTTTTCGTGGGTTCACCACACAAAATTGGGCCATTATTGGTTTTCTACCGGATTGAACGAGAACAATGTACTGAATATCTTAAACGAAATCTTAACAAAAAATCTCATAATACAATCCTACAACTGAAATGACAATAAGCATAGTACATTCCTACAATCCTAACAAACATAATATAGTACTCACATAAACTACAATAACATAGTACATGATAAATTTGATACAAATAAAGTACAAATACAATCAACAACTCTCTACTGTCCCCATGAACCCTGGAACTCTGCAAACTGTTGGCCTTGAGGAGGAGGAGCTTCATTAGCCTACAATAACACAAAAAGAACATTTACTTGTCAAACACAGAAATTAAAAATTAACATTATCTAGTAATTATAAGTACCTCATTCAATGCATCCAAAATGCATCTCCAGCATTCTCATCAAACCACTGACTAAGCTCATGAACACTTAAATCAGGACCGCAGGAACGACCGGAGGCACATGGGAAGGAGAAGGCATGGATGGAGCAGACCCAGACGATGGCTGTTGGACCTGCTGCTTCAGAGTAAGCACCATGTCCTGCAATTGACCCATCCACTCCCGAGTGGCTGCAAGCTCCGTCTGCGTGTTTGCAAGCTTGGTCTCAGTGTCTGCGAGCTTCTGGCTGAGCTGGTCATAGGCTGCATCGTGGGCACGAGCTGGAGTCTGTCTAGAAGTAATACTTCCAGTTGCCGTCGAGGCTGACTCTGCATTCGTCCCGAATACCTATAATAACACAAAATTGATTAGTGAACATCATGCATAATTTAAATTATCTTTAAATTATGACTATGATAATAAATAATTACCAGGGCTTGAGTAAAGCGTCGACCCATCATCCGGACATGACCACGATGCTCTGGCTTGTTCAGAGCTCTTCCCAGTGAGTCATTTGGACCCCACTCCCGCGGACATCCAACAGCCTCCAAACGACGAATACTATCCTGAAATTTGAATGTACAATACGACAGTTATTTTCCTCTTAATTTAGAATTTCACAAACACATTTACCAACAATAATCTGCTAACCATTATTGCTCCAGCATGCGCGCTCTTGGGTTCACCGTTCGGCCAACTGTAGAACTTGATGAAGACTGCCCCCTCGTAGGTCGCAAACCCGTCTTCCGCTGCTCGTCCTCAATATACAACCTCCAAGGTCTAGACCCTCCAGTATGGTTTTCTTCTAGACAAGCTCGGTTGGCCTTGTTCCTGGCAACTGAATCCTGTACCAAAAAAAGGATGAAAAGTTCATTTTGGAACGATTATGTGATTTGTTTATGAAATGGTTAATTTGGTAAAATACCTTGAATTCTTGAGACTCTACATATGTCATGTATGCCAGCCAATCACTATCCGGACAACCTTGAGGGGGGTTTTGGCGAACCCACTCGTAGGGAAGGTTGTTGTCCTTGGCATATTTCACCTTTGCCCTCCACGCATCAAGCCTTGCTTTGCCCCAAAGGCGCGAGATAGCGTGATCCCAATATTTCCGAGCAGCTAGCAGCAGGTCCGAGTCGCAATAGAACTTGCCCTAAACAGAAAAAAGCAAGTTTAAAATGGAGTTCTAATTAATTGGCTAGTAATATTAAATTCATTTGATAAGTTCCAAAGTTTCTTACCAAGAAGAACTGCTGGAAAGCACGTGTCTTCGTCGCGTCCGGCACATGCTTCCAGGAGGGAGGGTAGATGGGGTAGTACGTCCAGGTCCTAGCACACTCCCCCACATACTTGCCAATAAAGGACGCCAATGGTCCACCAGGCTGGAGTCCTAGGTTGTCGAGGTTGAATAAGATCTTATTTCCGTCAGAGGTGGCTCGACGGTGGTCCTTAAACTTGATCTTTATGACCTTTGTTTGACCGCCACGATCTGCACAAAACTATGCTCTAAGTATTCATGTTTGTAATATTTAATTAAAATATTCACTATGGATGGTTTTGGGAATTAGACGTTACTAACCGACGATAGTAAGCTCATGGGTGTGTCGCTCAGAGGAGGAAGAAGTAGAAGAGCCTGTTGCAACAGTATCCCCAGTAGGCACAGATCGAGTAGGACTGGGACTCCTCTCATCGGCACTACCAGAAGCCATTGCTAAAAAAACGAGATGAAAGTAATGTAATCAACGTATGTCTATTGCATTGGTAGACAAGAATATTGTCATAACATAAAGATCGTCATACAATAACAAACTTTATATTGTTCTACTCATTCTGAAATTAATTACACCATTTCCCACAATTTGTAAATCAAGAATATTGTCAGTTACAGGAAGATGTTGTGGAGCTAACGACAAACAACATTCGTGCGAAATAGCTCCCTCATCTCCCATCTCATACGTGTCTCTTGGCTTGCAATGAACCGGTATACACCATTCCGGATCATTTGTGTCATCCACATAGAACACCATATGTGCATCAGATGCACTTACATACGGCTCATCTTCAACTTTGTCACCGACATCTCGCAAGTGATTGAAGTTGACCATAGTTATTTAGAGTGCATTTTCTTCACCCATGTCAGAGTAACTGTATCAGCCCACTTACACTTGAATAGCGTGATTGTACGGGAATAATAATCCAGTTCGACTATATCCACAAGTTTCCCATAAAACCATATGTCACTGCGAATTGGATTGTTGTCAGAGGAGCTCGAGACACTGTCGGTACCAAATTTTGCAGCAACACCACTGTTCTGGGTTTTCAAGCCTTCTTCACGAGCAATCGTTCGAAAGCGATACCCATTAATGTCATAAATAGTGAACCGCCTTGCATGAACATTTGGTCCCCTGCCAGTGTCATCAAATCCTCACTGTGACTTGTGGATCCGTCCAAAATCTGTTCAAGTTATGGTATATATGTCAGTTTGATTGCATATATATATAGCTAACATATGTACTAGCTCGAAGCTAATAAGAATACCTTCTTCTGAACCCAGCTAACAAGCTTTTTGTGCACCGCTTTGTTTATCGCAGTTTCACTAGCACGCCTTCCCAACTCTCTTCTAGTTTCCACTTCACATTCTCTAGAAGATAAATATATGTTAACATTGGTATTGCACAATTGGTATTGGTGGATATGCTCAACTTGTAACAAGCTATTTACCTCAACAATGGTTGTGCGGCTGGTCTGTTCACCAACACGTAATGAAACGCTTGAGTCCACTCTAATTGTGATAGTTTGAAAGAGTCACCATTTCCTATGGGTACACCTTTAGAAATGAGGATGGAGGCTTGTTCATCGGTCGAAACTTCTGGCTCAGTCGCGACACGTTTTGGACGATTGTATCTTGTCTCCACATCATCGTTAAAATACAATGATGAGAAATTGAACAGCTCCTCCGACAGCCAACCTTCAGCAATTGATCCTTCTGGATGTGCTCTATTTCCAACGAAGGTTTTTAGTTTACCCAAGTACCTAAATAATGAATTATTGTAGGTATCAGTTTCGAAGAACATACTCAATTACATAGGAAGACAATGAATGTAAGAGTATACCTTTCAATTGGATACATCCACCGATACTGAACTGGTCCACCCCGTCGAACTTCATCAACTAGGTGTAAGACTAGGTGCACCATAACAGTGAAGAAAGACGGCGGAAAAATCATCTCCATGTGACATAGAGCTATGACAAATCTATCTTGAAGCTTGTCAAGCTCAGGTATGTTAACCACATGAGACATAATTCTTTAAAGCAGGAGCCAAGTTCAACCAAGACCCTTGCAACTGAGACGGGCAACACATTTCGTATCGCAAGAGGTAACAAGTCATGTAGAAGCATATGGGAGTCATGACTCTTTAGGCCTAGCATCTTCCGATTATTTAGGTCCACGCACCTTGCGATATTGCTAGCATACCCATCTGGAAATGACATTCCCTTCAATGACTTCAAGACCATTTCAATTTTCTTTTTATCGAGAGTGAATGAGGCAGCAGGACATGTTTTACCATCATCCAAAGGCCACAATTGGCTTCGAATCTTCATTTCTTTCAGATCTTGTCTTGCAACCAAATGGTCTTTTCTTTTGTTCTTGTCATTGAGCAAAGTGAACAAAATGTTATCACAAACATTTTTTCTATATGCATCACATCCAGATTATGACGCAACAGATTGAATTCCCAGTACGGAAGATTGAAGAAGATACTTTTTTTCCTCCACTGTGGTGCTGGTCCGATTCTTTCGGTTGTGTCTTACCAGATGTGACATTAATATTAGCCACTTGTGCCAAAACCTCAGTCCAGTAGAAACCTTCGGTGGACTCCTTTTGTCCACTTTCCCATTGAACTTGGACTTTTGGGATCGAAACCGATGATTCATTGGCAGAAACCTCCTACTACTCATGAAACATGGTTTATTCCCAGAAGCTTTTAGCCGAAGTGGTTCTGCATCATACATACAAGTCGGACACGACAGTGCTGTGTGTGTATTCCATCCCGACAAGTTGCAAAGGCCAGGATAATCACTTATAGTCCATATCAATGCTGCTCTCAAGGTGAAAGATTCTTTCTTCACCGAGTCATAAGCTTGAACACCAACCCACAAAGTTTGTAACTCTTGAATTAGTGGCTGCAGAAAGACGTCAAGGTCATTTCCAGGCATCTTAGGACCAGGAACAATGCCAGACAATATAAGACCTGTCTGCTTCATACACAACCACGGTGGAGTGTTATATGGATTAGCACAAACGGCCAAGTGCTATGACTTATGCTCATGGTACCAAATGGATTGAAGCCATCTGTTGCAAGCCCAAGTCTGACGTTTCGTGGATCAGCAGCAAATTCTGGGTACTTGGAATCAAAAATTTTCCAAGCTTCTGCGTCTCTAGGATGTCTACCCATACCATCATCTGCTATGTTCTCCGTAGCATGCCAAGTCATATCTTCTGCTGTGTAAGGGCACATGTACAACCTCTTCAACCGAGGTATTAATGGAAAATACCGAAATACCTTCTCGGGTTGAGGTTTTCGCCTTTTTGCACCTGTATTCTTCCCCACATCCTTGAATCGAGACACCCCACACACTCGGCATTCCTTAGCCTCACTATCTTCTCCGATATATAATATGCAGTCATTCTTGCATGCATCAATTCTGGTGTAGGACAACCCAAGTTTTCTTATTGTCTTCTTAACTTCATAGTTAGATGCTGGAATTTTGGCGGTATGAAAAGCTTTGCGAAGCAACTCCAGTATCTTTGATATTGCTTTATCACTGATTTTGTGCATATACTTGATGTGATATAAGCTAATCATGAAAGACAACTTGGTATGACTTGTACAACCATCATATAATGGCACTTCACCATCTTTCAATATGCGGAAGAACTCATCATCTGGTTGCATGTTGGGTATATCTGGTATTGGTACATCACCTCCTTGTGGGAATTCATCATCATTGAGACGCACGTTGGGGTTATCATGTGACTCCCGTATTTCAAATGCGTCATTGACCATGTTCTGAAATAAGTCTGGCTCAAGTACTGGTTGTTCCTCAACTAGAAATGGCGCAGTTGCTTCTTGATCACGAATGATTAGTTCAGGCTCAATTATGGAAGTTGATGCTCCAAAATCAGTTATTAACTCTCCATGTAAATTCCATACATCGTATGAAGACGGAAATGCCTTTGCCAGCAAGTGTTGATTAACTTCACTTCGTGGCTTCCACTTCTTGAAGTTGCATTTTGGGCAAGGACAAAGTATATTGACTCCATCAATTGCGTTGGAGATTGCAAAGTCAAGGAATTGTTGAACGCCAACGTAATACTCATGAGTATGACGCGGCTTTCGAATCCAAGACTTATCCATCTATATTGAACTAATGAGTGTCAGTTTGAATTTGTTATCAAGTAATGAAAAAATAAAAAAATATAATTGTAATCAACTTAGCTTTACGCTAAGTTTACCTAATTATAACATTAACTCGTTCAAATACTGTATTTACAAACTTAGTTTGACATAAGTTGGTAAATATATATAGTATTGTTAAGTGGTTAAATATATAAGTTACGACCTAATAATTTATATGCATATATTTCACGTGTATATAAAAATTGGTGTATAGTTACTACCTAATATTTTACATACATATATTTCACTTATACATAAAAAGGTGAATAGTTACGTACTAATAATTTATATGCATATATTTCACTTATACATAAAAAAGGTGCATAGCGTACTAATAATTTACATGCATATATTTCACTTATACATTAAACAAAAAGAATCTTTACTACCTAATATTTTACATGCATATATTTCACTTATACATTAAAAAGGTGAATAGTTAATACCTAATAATTTTCATGCATAGTAATTAATTTCAAGCATTTATAATTTATATAATTTGTAGTTGTAAATACTATACTTATAAAAGGGCCAATTACATGCATATATTTATATCAAATCGGTTTCTTAAAATCGAAGTCCGTGATCTATATATTATATTACATCAAACTGTTTACATGCATAGACTAGAAATCATTAACGATATTTTATATAATAATTATGAAAGAAATCAGAAACTTCTATAAATTTCGTACCTGGAAATTGATGAAAGAAATCAAAAACTTCTACGAGAACAAATATAATACAAAACCTGGTACAAAAAATTTAAGATAATCATATTAGAATACAAAATTATTCTAATTAATTATGAAAAAAATTAAGAGCGAACAATTACCGGAAGGAAAATCCTTCGGAAGAACGATATGACAAAAAGAAACCCGACGGACTGCCGCAAGAACAAGAACAAACTGCAAATCACCACGAATTCAAAGATCAGGAAAATAGTATTGGAACCAGAAAACGAAATAGTAAAGAAAGTCAAAACGAAGAACATATGATCTTACCTAACTAACTCGGACAGATGAACGAACGTCCGAATCTGATGAACAAGTGAAGATTCTCCGTTTGAATAGCTAGACAGCATACATTATACCATAATCAGTTAGGGGATCATCAAGTCGAATAATGGTGAATTTGATCAGCTGATGAACCAAGAATACCTTCTGTTGGTGAGCGTGAGCGTGATTGCAGATAGAAGCTGGAGTTTTCTTGTCCGTAGATTGCGGGTGTATCTGGAGATAGTTGGCAGTAGTCAGGTTCAGCAAATACCAAAAAATGAGAAAATGCAAAAGGATACAGCAGATACCTTCGGAGGAAGCAGTCGTTCCTCAGCAGTCCGCCGGAGAAGGAGTCGGAGGAGGAGGAAACGATCGGAGGGGGAAGAACAGTCCGCCAGAGGAGGGGGACACGGTCGGAGGGGAAGAACAGTCCGCCGGAGGAAGAAGCAGTCGGAGGAGGCACCAGAGGAGAAGGAGGACCCGCTCGGAGGGGGAAGTATTGTCCGCCGGAGGAAGAAGTCGGAGGAGGAAGTAGTCAGAGAGGGGGAGAGAATTCAGAGAAAATTTCAGAGAAGTTCGGAGAAACTGATCGCTGAGGGTCGAAGAAGGGGGGTCATTTGATACTTTGTCGCAGACACTTGAGCCTTGTCGTAGGCCGCCTGCGACGAAGTTTGTCACAGACAACGCTTTGTCGCAAGCGGCCTGCGACAAAGCTTGTGCAGACAACGCTTTGTCGCAGGCGGCCTGCGACAAAGCTTGTCGCAGACAATGCTTTGTCGCAGGCCGCCTGCGACAAACCTGTCGCAGACAATTCCTTGTCACAGGCCGCCTGCGACAATCTTGTCACAGGCAGGCGCTTGCCTGCGACAAACATTTAAGCCTGCGACGAGCTTTGTCACAGTCCGCTTTTTTTGTCGCAGACGGCCTGTGACAAAACCTCCGTTATGTTGTAGTGACACACACAAAACAGAGTTGCAGGAACAATTTACAATACAAGTTATATCAGCATTTTCACATTCTGTATGCAAAACAAACAAATCAGCTTATATGGATAATAGTATTACAAAAATACTATTATCTGCTCAAACCAACAACAAAGAAACACCAAAGTTTACCTCATTCAACAATAGTAATCCTACAATACTATTATTGGCTAGTAACTGTGAACTACAATAGCTATAATCTTTCAATCAAACGCAATAGCTGCACATATGTGGAACAGATAGTAATCATTCAATACTTGCATCATCAAGGCCAATCCACACACACAAAACAGAGTTGCAGGAACCATGTACAATACAAGTTATAGCAGCATTTTTTCACATTCTGGATGCAAAACAAACAAATCAGCTCATATGGATAATAGTATTACATCTCCTTTTCAGTTTTATTCGATTCCAAAATTACATCAGAAATCCATAGACCAGATGTATTTGCCAGAATAATAGTAAATTTGACTTTCAAACACGAATCATTTGCATAATAGTATTAACCTAATAAAAGTACCGAAACCATACCCAAACCACAGCAACAAAACTGAAAAACGCGATGAATGCTATCACTAAACCTAATTCCGAACACAATCGAAACCGCAACTACGTCTGATTGCACATGCAGAGTTAGAAATCCAAACCTGGTTATAGGTTCTTGTCGGTTCTTATGGTTTCACGAAGCCACATCGGCTGCACCAAACAACTGCACCAAATCGGGAATCGAAATTAGTTGGGATGAATCGGCAGAGGGAATGTCGTTCGGTAGTGCTTACCTAAAGGAAAAGACTGAGTCGGCTCTTCCGGCGACGGCGGTTGCAATTTCAATCGGCGACTAAGAGCAGACTCGAATTTGACTGCAGAGAAAATTTGGGAGAGAATGGGGGTGCGGTTTTTTTTGTGGCAACGGTTAAAAGAGGAATGAAAATGGAAAAGGTAAGTAGTATAATGGAATTTGGGGTAGTAAAAATATTTAATATGACACAATAAATAGGGGAATCCAATTATTTTATTAATATAATCCCTCCACCATTAGATCTATTCTATGGATATCTAATGGCTCTTATGGATTATGTCTTATAGACATAATCCAAAATTTTGTCACCATTCTTAATCCGGGAGATATTGCCATAGTTAACACATAATAACTTTAATTATTCATTCGAATTGAGATGTTTATTCAACTTTGATTTGGGAGATATTTAAGAATTTGTTGTTTTCATTTATTGAGGGACACATGTAGGATCACAACGTGGAAGACATTAAGGAGATGGAAGTTGTTAGCAATTATGGCACCATCAAAGGGAGGAATTGATGGATGGCGACTTGAGGAATCACTAGAGAGTGTCTCCTTTGATACTACTCACTTGGGTCTAACCTGGAGAAATGAAGCAAGAGCAAGCATCCTTGAAATGAAAGTCAACAATTTCTAAACAAAAGGTTAACAACTCCATGATAAGACATACTTGCGGCAAGATGAATACACATATGATCACGGACAATGAGTCCAATGGCACCACCGTCCCAAAGGGGCGGCCAAACCACCATGGCACCATCTACGCTGTGTGTGGGGTTGAGTAGTGTGAATGGGAATGATGGAAGAAAGTAATATAGGTAAAACCCAACCACTTTGATTTGATTGTGAATTAACCAGAATCGGCGGTTGAACCGGGTTAGTTCTTTCATTTCAATTCAAATGAAGTTTGGACACAAGTTCGAACCTTGTGAGTACTCTTCGTGTCACACCTTTCCAATTCCTATAATTCACCCTCTCCTTCAATTAAACACAAGTTTTTTTACAAGGTTTTTACGGAAGATTGGAGACGGTTTTTAATGCGCAAATACAAAGGAATTTCATCATTTTTCCAAAGACCAAATTGATCGAGTCGTGTGGTTCACACCGCGTTGTTGCGTTCGTCGTTCATTTGGGGTTTGAAGTACCGTTACGCCAATGAGGTAAATCTTTTCTATCATGGGAGGAATGATTCCGTAACCTTGGGTACATGAGGGGAATAAAATTTCTTAAGGAGAAATCGTGAATTCGGTTGGCTCGGATTTCTTACTCTTGTCTATACATTTTATTTCATGTTATGGTTTTCATGATTTCGTTCTAACCATTGATCTCGTGAAGGTATACACTGGTACCACTACAAGAAAATCTGTCATTAGTCACGGATTTTTAGTCACGGTATTGGAAACCGTGACTAACTTGTCACGGTTCTTAATAAACCATGACTAATTTTGTCACGGTTCTTAGTAAACCGTGACAAAATTCCCTTCTCACTTTCCACGCTGGCAATCCAGGTACCCTCTCTTTCTCTTTCTCTTTCTCTTCTTCTTTTCTCTTCTCTTTCTCTTTCTTTCTTCTTCTCTTTCTCTTTTCTCTTTCTTCTTTTCTTCTTCTCTTTCTCTGTTTCTTTTTTCGTGCACAGCCTCTTACCCTTCTTCTTCCTTCACCATCCCCCTGCAACCCTTCTTCTTAATCTCATCTTCTTCCCCTCTGCTCATCTCCATTTCAGCCAAGCACCCACCTCTCTTCTCCTCTCTCACCAACTTTCCAACGCCGAAACCATCTCCCTTCTCCTCTACTCGTCTCCTCCGAAACTCCGCTGAAACCATCTCCCCTTCACTAGCCACTCATTTCCTCTGAAACTCCGCCAAAACCGGAATCTCCTCCACCGAGACCAAGTCATCCACCATCTCTCCCCTTCTTCCTCAGCCAATAAAACCATTCAGAAGCTTCTCCACTCCCGCATTCACCGCGACCAACACCGTGTCGCCGTCCTTCTCCGCCGCCTTAATAACAATGGTGCCCATCCTCTCGAATTCGGTACTGATGTGGTCTCTGGTATTGAGCAAGGAAGCATCCGAATCGGAGTTGGCAGCCCTCCCACCACCATCCTCATCTCCTATCCGCTCTCCGTTCCCAGATCTAATACCAGAGGACAGATCTGAAACTAGATCTAAATCAAGATCTAAAAACCACCACTCACCCTTCACCGTTCACCGTTCCCAAATCGAGGAGCTTAGCTCCGGTGGAAGTTGAGACTCACCGGCGACGAAAGAGTCACCGGAGAAGCCAAGGGACTGATTTGTGAACTGATGAAATTACGGGACCAAAATGCATTACTAGAAAGTTGTAGTGACTGATTTGTATAACGAAAGGAATAAAAGTGGGACCTTTTGATAACTTTATAAGTGTATGGATTAAATAGCAAAACGGAAGGAGGTAAGGGTCTGAAACTATAATTCAAGGACATTATAAATTCAGTCACTGGAAAGTTTAAGCTTACAATTTGGTCACAAGTATTTGTCACGGTTTCATTAAGAACCGTGACAGAAGTTAGTCACGGTTTCTATAGAGAACCGTGACCAAATTGAACCATTTTTGTCACGATTTTTGGTTAAACCGTGACTAAATTTTAGTCACGGTTTCACTAAAATCGTGACAAAAATGGTTCAATTTGGTCACGGTTCACTAAACCGTGACTAAATTTTTTAGTCACGGTTTTTACCGTGATTAATGGTGCTAAAAAATCGTGACTAATGGGGTATTTTCTTGTACTGTACTAACACATTGATCTTTAATCAAGTTGGAACATGCAGATACCAAGAAGAGGGAAGACGAGAAAAAGATCAAGGGGTAGATGGGAAAGAAGGAAGCTCATTCCGATCATAAGAAAGGTGATAATGAAGAGTTGGAATGGAGTATTGTCGTATTGAAAATGATGGAAAATGACCCAGTTCTTGGACAACTAAACAAGAAGCCATCGGGGACCGTCACCGTGGTTGGAGGCAAGGAGTGCAGGATAAGAAAGGGCAATATGAGTGGACAACAAGGAGGAAGGGGACATTCCCATGCAATGATACAACTAGAAAGCAACAAGACAGAAGAACAAAAGATGCTCAACTAATCTGGAGATGAAAGCCAAATAGTACAAAACCACGAAAAAATCATTCCTCAATCCCGAAGGATCGCAATCGTGGGTAGTAAACAATGCAAAAGCTCACCAGAAGAAAAAATTGAAGTTTAATGGAGGGTTGAGAGACCATACTGTCCTCCAGTGTAAAGGATCCCACGAAGAACCACGAGGAACAGACATTATCTACAAGGCAACAACATATCCTACCAAAGTATATTATATACACTAGAAGTTGCATATTGCTCAATATGGTTGGGTAGCGATCATGAGCGAAATGGAGAGAATTTGTGTCAATGAATCAAGCTTGAATGGCATCTCTCTGAATATCCCAAGATGATCCCTAAATCGTGGAAGAGAAAGATCAGAACTAGGGAACAAAAATCAAGTGTTGGCAAAGGAGAATGGATTGTAGGGAACACATCACCAACAAGCCATGGAGCATCAAAAGCATTAAGGAATGACTGAGAACCAATTTGCCAATGAAGTTCAACAATGAGAAAATTCTTTCCATGCACAAAAATTTCCATCCCCAAGATGGACAAGACAAGGAACTCCTTTTACCAAGTAACATACAAGGGTAGATTCAGCTCATATAAGGTCTTCGAACACTGCTTAGCCAACAGGGCTTGCTTGAAGACCATACAGTCACAAAAATCAAGGTCACCATCATCTTTACCCAAGCAAAGGCGAGACCAAGGGGTTGCCTCAAGAAATGAATCACAAGCGAAATAATCTCCTTTTGTCGGCAAGATACAAGGGGAGATTCAGCTCATGTATGATCTTCCAACATTGCTTAGCCAACAGGGCATTCTTGAAAACCATACAGACACAAAAATCAAGGCCATACAGCTCATGTAAGATTTGTGTGCTAGTTTAGACAAGGAATGCGGTTTACAATGTTCTCGGAATATGAAATCTCATCGTGGTTCGTTGTAAACAATGCACAATGGTTATTAATTACTCGTTTATTGTAAGAATTTGAAGTGTTATGTTATTCACTTTTAATTCTGTTTTGAGTTGATCTTGTAAACGTTGCGAACTTTGAATTCCCTTGGTTAATTTTTGGCTCCGCCACTACAACTAGTTGTTAACCTAGCAGCAAACATGAGGGAAAAGACACACTAAACAGGAAGCAATGGCGAGCAAGAGACAAAGAAGGTAGGTGATCGTGCAAACACAACGAACATCAGAATGCAAAGAAGTGTAAGGTAAAATTCATGGCAATAAATATAAATTTAATTAATTTTGTTTTCTGTTTTGAGAATATTTTAGTTCCAATAAATTAGGATAATAAAACAAGTGATAATTTTTATTATATAATTAATTTACTTTGACTAATTTATCTAATAAATCAAACATACTTTCAATTTTTTCTATCTTAAAGCTCACTATATATATCAAATTTGATGTGTATGAGAGTTTTTAGATAATTTTCATGTTTAAAATTGTAACATTTTTCACATATTCTAAAATAAAGAAAATAAATTTCACACCTATTATGAAAGTAATGTATTAATATAAATTAATTATACAAAACTTAAATATGTGGATCCGGATCCAGCTCCAACCATTTCTTGGGTTGGAATCCGGTCCAACCCATTCTCAGCCATTAGATCACTCATTGACCCATTGACCAATCCAATGGTCTAGATTGTTAGGGGTATTTAGGACATTACACAAATAATTTAATTATTATATTTAAATTAAATAATTAATATATTTCCAAGGACAGCCGGTGGCTCTCCGGCGACCGGCTGCCGTCGCCGACGACCGGCCGCCGTCGCCGGTGACTTTTCCGGCGAGACTCCGGCGAGTTTTTTTTTTTTGCTTAAAAAAAAAACTAGTTACCATCTTTTTTCTGTTAACTAGTTAACAATGTTTTTTTAACTGATAACTAGTTAACATGGTTTTTAAATGATAACTAGTTAACATGATTTTTAACTGATAACTAGTTAACATCGTTTTTTGTTTGATAACTTGTTACCAGATTTTAACCTGATAACTAGTTAATAATATTTTTTATTGATAACTAGTTAACATGGTTTTTAAACTAATAACTAGTTAACAATGTTTTTTTAGTTAACTAGATAACATCTTTTTTAAAATTAGTTAACTAGTAAACACCTTTATTTTGCTGTTAACTAGTTAACAGTGTTTTTTTAAATGATAACTAGTTAACATCATGATTTAGATAACTAGTTAACAAGATTTTTAAGTGATAACTAGTTATCAAATTAGTTAACTAGATAACTTATCGAGTTAACAAGTTAACATCATGACTACGATAACTAGTTAACATTTTTTTAAGATGATAACTAGTTATTAAAACTGGTTAACTAGTTAATCAATCATGTTAACTAGTTATCTAATCAAATTACCTAGTTAACTAGTTATTCAATCGAGTTAACTAGTTAACTTATAGAGTTAACTAGTTAATTAAATATTAATTCAAGAACTTGCAAATCTAAAGGCAACTAATGAGCTGAAATTATGTCAATAATTACTACAAAAATATCACTATTGTTAATTACATGAATCCTTAGCTTTGAAATAGCTGCTAGCAACACCAAAATACACTCTCTTTTTAACATTAGCAAATGGTCGAACAGAACCTAAAAATCAATACATGAACAACATAGCAACAAGGCCAAACCCCACAAAAAGCAAACAAGACCTGTAGGGGATCGACCAAACATCAAAATCAGCCCAGCAAACAAGAAGCAGAGGCCATAAAAACACTGACAGCAGTAGCCGAAGCAGGGCACTATCCCAACAACACACAATTTTGTAACTCAAACTCTAGTTCCCCTTTCATCTACGCACAGGGCTGCCCCGCCGGCAACAACAACCCCCACTACAATCTCCATAGCTCAGTTCAAGAGAACGGGAAGAAGGTTGGGAGATTGTTAAATGATAGGAAGGGGAAGTAGAAGGAAGAGACTGAGGGCTCACATTTTTCTCAGATCCAAGCTGCAATACCGTCGTCAGAGTGGCCGCTAACATCGCGACATCGTCTTTAGGTGACGGCAAGGAGGAGTAACACGCCCGGATTGGCATCAGCGGCAGTTCTTTTGTGGCTGTGCGGTGCGTGGAGGTGGCGGAGACTAGATCCATCCATCGAGGTATGGAATACAGAGAGCAATGGATTTTAGATCTGGAAATTGATACTCTTGCAGAACTCATTCACTTTTTAGGAATCCTAGTTGAACAACCGACCAGGACTCTCCATCGGCGGCCATTGACCATCCTCCGTCGGCGGCGATAACAACCAGGACTCTCCGGTTTTTGGGAGAAAAGTAGTAGAGGGTTGTTGAGGAAGAGGGATAGTGAGTTGCTGGAAGCGGCGGAAGGAAAATAGAATAATTAGGTTTTTTTTTAATATTTCTAAATACCAATTTTGCCCCTCCGGTCTGATTGGTTGGAACGGCCCACCCTTTAAAGGTTGGGTCCGGATCCAGAGCCTAAATATGTTAAATTAAAAAATACTTTATCTCTTTGTATAGGTTTTGGGAGTATAGGGCGGTTTGATTTTGGATTTTGGCCGGCTTGTAGAGGGTTTTTTTGGGTTTTGTCGGCTCTCCTGCTGTTTTTGTTGCAGGTGGGTTGGTGTGTATCATACACCATTTTTGTTACAGCTTGGGGCGATTTTTGTGATGATTTTTTCATCATTGTATAGTTGGGGTTGATGTTTCTTAATGAAATATATACTACCATTCATCAAAAAAAAAACTAAAAAAATATACTAAATTTTAGCAATTAATTAAGAAAGCTTATATGTATTGAAAATAAATAATTGATATTAAAATTCACTATGGTTAAATATTAATTTGATATTTTCACTCAAAAATATTAATTTGGTTTCTTATTAAGGAGGAGGATCCGGACCCAACCCTTCCAAGGGGTTGGTTTTGGGTCCAACCTTTTATGGGCCGATAGTTCAATCAAGATTTCATCTAACAGTTGATATTCATTTTTGATTTTGTTCAAACTGTTGACAGATCCGTTAGTTAGAGTTGGAAAATTTTACAGTGCTGAAGTTTCAGCACAGATTCCCTGCTGAAGTTGTCATGCAACGGCCAAGAACGACCCAAAACATACGTATTAATTCAACGGCTTAGATTATCCACACGTGGGGTCACTTGGGGAAGGGGAGGAAGGAGAGGTATTTTCTTCTTTTCACGTGAGGTCTGAAAAGTTGCAGAAAAAATTTAATTTATGTCAAATCACAATCTCTCTCTTAGTTTTATTTGGGTTTAGTGATTAAACATAACATAATTACTTCATTCTAAATTGGTTTTTAATAATTTAAACATCAAAAGTTTTGATATTTAACAACGAATCTAACGATACCACTCTTGCTACAATCTAAGAAGAATAGATAATATAGACATACAAACATACGTATGGATTAGATTTGTGTATGAACTGTGTTTATTCATACGCCGCATAGATTCATTGTTAAAAAATCATACCACGTATGAATAAACACAGTCATTATTCACACGCTGTATGAATTTTTTACAACGAATCTATACGAAGTATGAATAATGATGAACGTGTTTTCACGCGCGTGTAGTCAAATAACTACCCAGCTAAGAGCTAAGTAGATCGTATTCCACGGGCCTTCTAATAATTGTCTACTCAAATGTAAATGCAGATTACTCAGGTTTAACACGTTGTGCGTGGTGTGAGTTCCACGACTTCTATTCTAGAAAATGCAAGGAAATTAAGAACTAAATTGAAAGACAGATTGGAAGATTGGTTGACTTAACAAAGACGACAGACAAGCTTAGACTTTGAATCACCCTTAGTTCACCAGAGCATTGGCAATCAACAGATCAGCGGATTTCAATTCTCATTCAATCAATTCTAAGACACCACCATAACTCCTGACCCTTAGGTATAAGAATGGCGAACGTTCGCTCTATCCGATCTAGCTACCAAGATTAATTAGTCGCCCGGGTACGGTCGCCTCTTGCAACGACTGAACTAACTGGTGGAATTACTAACGATTTATGAGTTACTCTTGCAGTGGATTAACCCTAACTGGTTCCTACGAAAGGCACACTCCAATGAATAGGTTAATTGTTGATTTGGTGTTTTAAAGTAAGGCGAGCGTTCGCTTCTATCCTTAGCTTAACAAGAATCTAATCTAGATCATCAATCCAGACAAGAAACATAAACAATGAAGAACAAACCAAACATGAAAGAGAAACTGATTGAACTTTGAATCTAATCACCGCCGATTCGTGACCGCTTTAAAGCCCTGGGTCACTTAAGGTTCATCTAGTCTAAGCTCTACGAGTTTAGCTACTCATGTTCATAACAAAAGAATCAAAGACAGAAACAGAGTTCATCATGAAAAGATAGAACAGATAGAAACTTTAAAACCTAATTAAGACGACTCTGGCAAAGCTTCGCTCTCCGGTAATCTTCAAACCTAGCTCAGAGTCTCCGAGGTGAAGGGATGGCGTCACGATCTCTTCCTGGCTCTTCGAACTCTAAAACTCTGCTCTCTCGAACTCCTTAGGTCTGGAACTCGTGAAAGTTCTGAATTATGAGATGATATTATCAGGTATCTATTATGGGCCGCGAGTTTAAGTATTTATACTTAACCCTAAGTCGCCGGATTTGTGAAGGATTTTTCGGCGAAAATTTGATGAGTTTTCGCCGAAAACTTTAGTGTAAATGATGGCTTCCGTCGGCTGATTCTCCTGTGATTCTGAAGTTCAGAGTTTTTGGCGAGAACTTGACTTCTCGCCGAAAACTTCTTCTTGTAAGCTCTGCCGATTTCTTCTAGACTTTTCTCCGAAAACCTGAGGAGTTTTCGCCGAAAACTGTAGTGTAAAACGGGGCAGGATTTCTGTTGACTTGATTGACTTCTTGGATTGGTTCCGGTGCGGTTCCTCGAGGTTCCAATGCCTTAGACACGTCTTTGGCTACTTTATTTGACGGCAAAAACCTGTGCTATCATGAAAACACTAGAAAACCATCAAATAGACCCAAAACGGGCCAAAGTAACACAAATGGCACGAGATAGAGCAGTTGAGTGAATATTCGCTATTCTACCCTAAAAACCATGTCTTAAGCAAAGAAATGTCGCTTAAATAAGGCTGATAATCACGTCAAATCGAGTGTCATCAAATAATCATAGTTTTTCCCAATACTAATTCTTACACACGCTTGGTACGCTACGTAACAATACGAAGTATGAATAATCATATTTTTTTCACAACATTAATTCATACACACGTCTAGTATGTTTCTATTAATACATACTTACGTCTATGTTAGTTGCCAAAGCCGTGTATATGTTGTTGTAATTCAGACGTCTGTGTATACTTACGTCTATGTTGGAGGGAGGATAGAGAAAGGGAGGGAAATTTTGAAATGAGAGAGAGAAGGGAGGAAAATTTTGAAATGAGAGGGAGAAAGGGAGGGAAATTTCGTAATTCAGACGTATGTGTGTCACCTATCCTAAGTTCATACATGATGCAATCCATTATAGCATTTTAACTCAAACATTGGGTGTAAGTCTATGTATAATTCATACATATGTTTCTATTAATACATACTTACGCCTATGTTAGTTGCCAAAGCCGTGTATAGGTTGTTGTAATTCAGACATAGGCGTATACTTACGTCTATGTTGGAGGGAGGATAGAGAAAGGGAGGGAAATTTTGAAATGAGAGGGAGAAGGGATGGAAATTTTGAAATTACAAATTTTGAAATGAGAGGGAGAAAGGGAGGGAAATTTTTAAAATACAAATTTTAAATTAATTAAACATATGTATACTCTACATGATGAAAGTACGTTACAAACACAATATTATTCAAACGTATGTGTAAGTATTATATAATAAACACACTCTTATTCAAAGTATACAAGAGAACAACCCGTTTCACTAATACATTTTAAGCTAATTAAGACATATGTATAGCTTTAAATGTGCATATGTAAACAAACACGTGAAACGTATGTAGCGGACAACGTATTCATACGTCATTTCCTTACTAATTCATACACAATACGTACGTCTGGAACATGAAACTAGTTTAAGACGTATGTAACACGTTGTTTTCTCAACGTGATGAATGCCAATCCAACTGACCCCGGAAGCCATCGGTCGGCGTTGCATGTCGTGCTCCTGCAAGGGCCATCAACACATTATATTACATTCAAACGTTAAACGCCCCCAAAAAATTGAAAAAGAGACACCCGTAAATACCATCAACACACCTATATTCTCGATCTCCGGTGTATTCGTCGTCGGAACTTGCATCCCCGGCGTCATCTGAATCCAGATGTGGTTACTGGGTCAAGAAAGAGAGAGGGGAGAAGAAATAGGAGAGAGAGTGGGGGAATTCAAAAACACCATTTATGAAACCAAAAAGATGTTTATATTACGTTTGTTTTTTATCAACACGTAATACACCCATGTTTGCATATCTTCAAACGTATGTAGCAGAAAACGTATGTTTTACTACTACGTTTGCTGCTTATCAAAACATAATACACCCATGTTTGTATTACATCAAACGTATGTAGCTGACAGCGTATGTTTCACTTATACGTTTGTTGCTTATCAACACGTAATACACCCATGTTTGTATTACGTCAAACGAATGTAGCTGACAACTTATGTTTCAGTGCTACGTTTGTTGCTTATCAACACGTAATACACCCATGTTTGCATTCAGACATGCATTTCCAAAATGTGTTGTAGCTCACGTATATAGCCCCAAACAAGCCCTAAAACACACCCATAAGAACCATCAACATACCTATATTTTCCGTCTCCGGTGTAGTCGTCGTCAGAACTTGCATCTCCGGCGTCTTCTGAATCCATATGTGGTTTCTGGGTCAAGAAAGAGAGAGAGGGGGGAAGAAACATGAGAGAGAATGCGAAAGGAATTCAAAAACCAACATTTATGACCACAAACACTCCCTAAAACACACCCATAGTAGCATCAACCTACCTATATTTCCCGTCTTCGGTGTATTTGTTGTCAGAGCTTCCATCTCCGGCGTGTTATGAATTCAAACGTAGCTTACGGGGGAAGAGGGAGGAAGAAACAAGAGAGACAATGTGAGGGAATTTCAAATATGAGCATTAATGACCACAAAAACAATTTTATATAGGGGGGATTTTTCTCTTCCCATCAAATCAATACGTAAGTACTGTCAGATGTCTTCCGTTTGAATGTGATTTTGCCCATTTTACCCCCACGTTTGAATTCTCCTATACACCGTCAGATTAAATCGGACGGCTATTAATGGCTTCAGCACCATTATCTAGGGGTGCTTAAAGACCCTATCAGCACCCCATGCTATTCTTTAGAGTTGGCTTTGATTCCTTCATATGTTCTCGGCGAGAACTTCAAGGTTCTCGCCGAGAACTTCTTCAAATGCTCGACGAGAATTGGCTTCGTGAATACATTCTCGGCATTCTGTTAGTTAACGGCGTTAACTAGTTAACTCCATCAGTTAACGGCGTTAACTACTTAACTCCGTCAATTCACAGCGTTAACTAGTTAACAAGTTAATTTTGTCAGTAACTTCGTCAGTTTAACGGCGTTAACTAGTTAACACGTTAATTTCGTCAGTTAACTAGTTAACGTCGTCAGTTAACGGTGTTAACTAGTTAACAAGTTAATTTTGTCAGTTAATTAGTTAACTCCGTCAGTTGACGCCGTTAACTAGTTAACACGTTAATTTCGAAAGTTAACTAGTTAACTCGGTCAGTTTTTTTAGGTTAACTAGTTATCTCACTTAACAAATTAATTCAGAACATTTATATTTTTACAAAATGGTACAAAAATTAAACTGTCCACAAACTAAAGTTGGGTGACTTAACATGTAATTAAAAAAATTACTTAGACACCATCTTCTTCCTCCCGCATTAGCGACTCATCGTCGTCCCTACGGTCGACCGGACGTACGCCGACGATCAACCAGCTCTCCCCATACCAACGACCCCCCCCCCCCCCCGCCTCCGACAACCCATGCTTCCTCCCCTGCCTCTGATTTGCCAAGTTTCAAATCTACAACGGCCACCGACGTCAAGGAACGCGAGCACCGGCGGTGGCGGAGGATGCCGGCGAGGGCTTCATCGGGGAAGGGGAGCGCCGGTTGTGGTAGTGGGAAGCAGGGGTGTCGATCGGAGGTGGTGATCGGAGAAAAAGAGGGTGCGAGCACAGGATTACGGGCTTATGTGGTTTTGGTTGGACCGGTCCAACCTTTAAAGGTTGGAGCCGGATCTGCTGCCGATATATTAATTAATATTTTAAATTTAAATAAATAACAATCATTGTGTGGGCAAAAAGACTAGTTCAGATTTCATCCAAAAAAATGACTAGTTAAGATCAAGGTTTTCCTGAAACTGGAAGTGCCATTGGAATAATTCTGCCGCTTGGTCTGAAAGCATGTATGATCTTCTCTGGGATGGTGCATCATAGAGTAGAGATATCCTCACCATTCAGAATCTGAAACATTATGTAATTTTCAAGTATATGTTGATTTTCTGCTCTTTTGGTAATGCTTTCATTGTCCCTCGTCCGGAGTTACTAGCAAATCCAAGCTCAAACTTTAGTTTTTATCGAAAACCAGTAAAATTCTATTTCTACTAGAACTGGAATTTGGAATGCCACACTAACTGACAGCCTAACTGTCTAAGCAATAAAATCCAGAAAGCAGCAAAAGATTGAGCCTTTTCCCAAAACACAGACTAACAGAGAGCAAGCCAATCAATTCAGAATTGGTCATGATAGAATCCATCTTACCGAGTATTCATAACTATAGAACTAGCCAGGAACCAAGTTCATAATCCAATAGAAATTAACTCAAGAAATAACTGAGAGCTTCTATAAGTGAATCTGTTAGAAGAAAACATGGTAAGCCTTAGCAAGATAAGTTTATTGAGCTAACACTTCCTCAACATAGCTCACGTCGGCAGTTTCTTCTGCTGGTTTTGCAACTCCATTGTCACTAGCACGGAGATCAGGATAGTTTCTATGGTTCAGAGAATGCAGCCACAACCCTACAACTCCTTCCTTGTGTTCTGTGGATGCAATGTGAGGATATATGTACTTCATTTTGAATTCCTCTGCCTCTTCTTCATACTCCTTCATTGAAACTTCTTCGTGGGTGTCTTTCCATTTCTGGTTATATGATGTGAAAAAGCACTCATCCAAGTATAACCCAACCTCAGGAGCTGTTGGCACGGTGATTCTAATATCCCTATCACAGATAACGGAAACACATATTAATACGAAACAACATTCAATATAGTGTAATGCAAGCAAACAAGCAAGAGAGGGGGAAAAGGTATTTACTTTTGTAATGCAGTTTTTATCAACGACTCAGGCGCACAGTTCCTCATGATTGCTACAGCAACCCCCATCAACTTGCGTATCTGGTGAAGCATGAAGCTTTGCCCGATAACCTCACACTTGACAAACTCAATTCCATCAACGGTAACTACTGTGTTTGCGGTAAACGACACAATGTAGCGCCAAGCTGCAGGGTCTTCAGCCTTGGTTCTAGTTGTGAAGTTATGGAAGTTGTGACTGCCAACATAGTAACTCAATATTCTATTGAACCTTTCCTTCTCTTCCTCCCCATAGGAAAACGGAATTCGTGAGCTAGCCAATGTGTCCTCTCCATCAACAGCATTCACATCTTTCTCCACAGCTTCTGTTAGCCCCACATCACAAGCATGCCCATTATCCACACCGACCAAAGTCTCAGTTTCAAGTTTGGGGTTAGCATTTTCTTCTCCCAATGGAACATCTTCAGCAGACAGTTCAGGTAGCTTTTGACTACCTTCATCATTAACTACAGATTCTACCACAACACTCACATCAGACTGAGAAGCTGCAGCATTCGGATCAGAAGTACGCTTATTGCCAACAGCCCCAACTACCTTTCTCCCTCTCTCTGAACATTCAAAACACTTCACAAGCTCAGAGCCAGACCCTAAACTAGCAAGCACACTCTCCCTATCACGATGCGAAGACGGATCAAGAGCAAACACAGGAATCAGATACACATACCTTCTCCTGTCACAGAACTTCTTCGCACTAAACGACCCAGTCACTCTCTTGTACCCAAAGATGCGAAATTGAGACGGAAGTTCCGAGTTCAACCGCTCCACAAACCCTGGAGGATCCACATAGAATCTCCCGGATACGACCTGACCGACGGCGCTCACGCCCTTATCGGTACGCGCCGATCGAGCCCAGTCATATCGCTTCGGACAGTTGCGGTCTTGTTCCGGTACGGCGCCGGCTCGAAACAGGGCTTCTTCAAGGTCGCCTTCAATGGTTTTGGCGCCAGGGTTTTTTCTGCATCCCTTGATAGCCAACGCCACAGTAAGCAAAGAATATGGCGACTTTACGCCGTTTGTACTTCGGCTTTCTGGTTCCGGAGGCGGCGTTGGGATCGTCGCCGGGGACATTCAAGGCGAGTTCTTCCTCGTCTGAGGTGGTAGTTGTGGACATCTTCGGCTTTTTTAGGTCCGGCTCTTCTTGTGCTGGCGAGGAAGATGTGATTTTTGAATCCAAGCTTTCCATTTTTGCTATTACGCTCTGAAACTCGAAGCGTCCATGAAGCTCCTGAAAGCAATAAAACCCTAATGGAAGTATGGAACTGCAAGTGCAGAACCTCGCTAGTCTACGAAAGTCATGATTTCAATGATGGCTCGCCAGCCGTTAGATCAAAAAAATTAATCAAGCACGTCCGCCACTCCGCCCACGTCAGCATAGAGTTTGACCCACACATGAGCATGACACAACCAAACGACCTCTGTAGTTGCCGTTTCTTCACGTCCTAGAAATTCTGATTGTTTCTGAAACTTTGCTTCATACAGATTAGCATAAGCCTTGGAGAGCATACGCATGAATTCTGTGGCCATGGCTTATTCAACTTAACCTTAAGAACCTTGCAGTCGATCGAGCCGAGCCAGTGAATAAGTAAATAAGTTTCAGGCAGCCAAGTCAGGTGCAGGATGGTAACCTTCATCTTTCATTTGCTTGAACAATCTACGAATTTCACCACAGATTTCGTCAATCTGTGGGTGCCTTTGATCTCCAACCACGAAGACATGGACGAGGCTCTTAAGCTCAATCCAACTACAACCTGGATCCTTGTTCGCTCCTCGACTTCTCATCAAGCTCCTGATTCTCTCCACCTCTTTTGGCCTACGCAAGGCAATGTAGATACTTGACAGCAGTACATAAGCAGATGATTCTCGTGATCCCAATTCCATCAGCTTCTCCCCTGCATAGGCGCCTAACTCGTAGTTGCGATAGTTTCGACAGGCACTCAATAGAATGCGCCATAAGCATATACCATGATCTATTGGGACTGAGTCTATAAAATCCTTAGCTTCTTTCAACTGCCCTGCCCGGCTTAGAACATCAACCATGCAGGCATAGTGCTCAATTGTTGGAGCTATGCCAAATTCGTCAAACATCATGTTGAAATATGTCCAGGCTTTGTCAATCATTCCCATGTGGCTACAAGCAGAAAGAATGTTCACAAATGTGATGTGATCTGGCTTCGTGCCTTCCTCGAGTCTCATATCTTGGAAGAGTTGTAGAGCTTCCTCACCTTGTCCGTTGTGGGAAAGTCCAGATATCATTGCATTCCATGAAAGTATATCTCTTTCTGGCATCCTCCTAAATGCAATGTTTGCGTTGTCGAGAGACCCACATTTGGCATACATGGTTGAAAGAGTACTGCCGATGGGCATTTCTAAAGTGAATCCATACTTCACAATACAGCCATGGATCTGTTTTCCTTGTTCTAAAGCAGCTAAACTTGAGCAAGCTTTTAACAGACTAGCCATGGTTAGCTCGTTCGGCAAGACACCTTGCATCCGCATTTGGTCATATAAGCTCAAACCATCCTCGTTCTCCCCATTTTGTACATATCCTGCAATCATGGAAGTCCATAGAACAATGTCAGGATCTGACAGAACATCGAACCCTCTTCGTGCATCTCTGACATGACCACATTTGGCATACATGTCAACCAAAGCTGTAAGAATAAACATTTGGGTCTCAAATCCTAACTTCAATAAATAACTATGGACTTGCTTTCCTTCTTCGACAGCAGCCACATCGCTGCAAGAATTAAGAACCCCAACAACAGTATATTCACTAGGATAAACCCCAGCAAAATGCATCGTTGAGAAGAGTTCTAAAGCCTTTTGAGAGTCCCCGCTTTGGGCATAACCAGTGATCATTGCAGACCAAGTGATGGAATCCTTGTCACTTGACAGCTCAAACATTTGAAGAGAACCCTCCAAGTCTCCACATTTAGCATACATTGTAACAATTGCATTAGAGACGGAAACAAAGGCAACAAGTCCGTTCTTAAGCGCAAGAGAATGTACCGTCTTCCCGCCACTGTGAAGCCACTTTGGAGCAGCGAAAGCGCTAAGAACACTAGTGACCACAAACTCATTCACATCCGCCACTTCATGGCACATAAGTTTGAAAACATCCAATGTCTCTGCAACCAGCCGTTGACTTGCATACCCAGAAACCATCGTGGACCAGGAAACAGCGTTTCTCTGAGGCATTCTGTCGAACACTTTGCGTGCTTCCAAGACAAGACCTGATCTGCAGTACATATTAACCAGGGAACTCCCAACGAAAACGTCGTTTAAATCGGAAGTTTTTATAGCAAGGGCCTGAGCTTGTTCCCCGACAAAAAACCCACAAGAGCTCCAAGCAGAAGTAAATACACCGGAAAAAGTATGAGCATTGGGCAAGTTGTTCTCCGCCCTCATGCGTTGAAACAACTCCATGGCCAAAATACATCCAGAGGAACCCATCTGGGAATAACCATTGATGAGGGAATTCCACGAAACAACATCTTTGTGAGGAATACGATCGAACAGGAGCTTGGCTTTCGCCAGATGACCACATTTAGCGTAGAGATTAACTAGACTGTTGGCGGTGTATACACAGGAGTAAGCAGCATCGCCATTCTTAACGATCTGAGCGTGTACGGATTTCCCCCTCGAGAGGCTTCTGTGGCGTGCGCAATCGAGCAGCAATGTGAAAAAGGAGCGATGCCGAGACGGAAGATGATGATAATGAAGAATCGGCATCCAAAATTGCTTCCCGCCGCCTTTCCAATGACCCGTATATTGTTTATTGGGAAAAAAAAAAGTACTTTGGTCCTCCAATTATATCGTTTTAACAAACGATTCCTATGTTATATATCTATTCAATTAAATCTCTTAACTATTTAACTTTAACATAAGTCCTACATTCCGTTCATATATTTTTATTTAACGTAATAATCTTGCCCGTCATCCAATTTTACTTAGAAGTTCTCTAGTAACTAATTATTTGAGATATCTAGTTATTTTGTTGGAATCTCCATAACTCCTCATATGGGTGCAATGCAATGCTAACTCTCTAGTGACACTCTCAAGACGACGAAGCATTCTTCTCTTTCTTTGAAAAATATTCTCACTCAATTAAAGTTCCATTGAGACAAAGCTTCCTGAAGAATTGGGGGTGTACGAGACAGCCACTATGATTATTTATTTGTTCAACAATTTCCTCGTAATCTTATTCCATCATCCACATAGGTTCGAAACTGAAAAATTTCATCTGTCGTGACTCTTTAATCCTGAATTAGGATTCCTAATTACACATATAGATTGTTGTGCTTGTACAAAATTTGTCTACTGGACCTTACTATTGGACCTAGTTGATGTATGATTCATCAACCAGTGAATCAATTTTTTACACTTGACTTTGACTTTAATTTCCATCCATATTTATTCATGAAATGGGCTGCTTAGAGGAAGCTAGCCAGCCTTGCATTTTTCGAGCCCAATAATGCTTATATGACCACGCCTTTTAGTAAACTGCCTTTGGTCTTAGGTATGAATTGTGTGAGATGTTTGATTCATTAGGCCCACTTCAGAACACATAAACTTGCTACATCTTCAATCTACAACCCAAAGACTTCACCACGAAGATTAGCAAAGACATCATATGAGACAAGCACTCTAGTACCCACAGGGTACCGCTTCTGAAAATTCACTTTTCTAAGAACTTAAAAGTGAAATAATAAGTTCTAAACTCTTTGCAATAAATCTTGAATACTAATAAATAATACTAACCCCCTAATCAATAATCACTCATTTCTAACCTTCAAATACTACATCATAAACTCAAATTCTAAATTGTACATCAAACTCTAACTTTTGACCATAAATTCAAATTAAAAAAATCATAAACCTAAAAAAGAAACTTAAAACCCCTAATACTATATCCTAACCTCTTAACACTAAAATAAAACCCTCAAATTCTAAATATTAAACACAAATATGACAAAAATCCAATGTTAGGGTACCGGTATCCATGGGTATGTAGCTTTCTCCTCATATATGATATATATCACACATATTGATACTGATACAACAATGTGTATAATTCACTGACTTAGGGGTTGTTTGGTTGATGGAATTGGGTCCGGGAATTGGATTCCCACTAGGAATTAGTCCAAATAATTACACTACAATTCTTAGTAGGCCGGGAATTAAAATCCAATTCTCAGACCCAATTCCATCAACCAAACCACCCATTAGTGTGACCTTGTTGGTTACTTATGTTGGTCTCTTAACATAACCGGTTATTTCATTTCATGTGAATCCCCAGAACTAGTTAATTAACACTCTTGAGTTGAGTTAGGTTAGATTGGTTGGTTGGGTTGAGAAGTTAAGTATTGGATGAAACATATGACAAGACATGGCGTGACGTGGACAAAACTTATAAGGTTGTTTGATGATCTGTCATTTTAACATAAAGACAACAAGTTAGTTAAATTTAAGTTACTTTTAAAGGTTGATGATCACATAGTAAATATCCCAATAGGCTAATGACCAGAATGAAAATGAAGATAGATGACAAATGTAGATATTGGCAATAATTGGGGTCACTTGTAAAGTTGCATGGGCATGGAGTACAATACCACCAGATATATAGATACGGTTCTTGTGTGTTGTGATCTACTGAAGAGACAGAGATATATACAAATATTAACAAATAAGAAGAGGAGGAGTGACTGAGTCACATGAGAAGAATAGTAGACCTGGAAAGATGCTCTCAGTCTCATCCCTCTATCGATCCAATCAAACCTATCATGAACAACTATCGTCATCATCCTCATCATTTCTGTTTTGAAACTTTAACCAACCACAGAGGAACCACCACCCCCATCACCAACTATCATCCCCACCATGCTTTTCCAGCCCCAATACAATTCCTACCCATTTTACTATTACTACATTTATACATAAACGAGATTAACGTGGTTTACTAACGTTGTGTTTGATCTTCTACAAATGAAAGAGAGAGATTTCTTATTATCATAGAAAGAAATATGCAAATTACATAAGCATATTAAAGAGGTGGTCTTGACTATTAGGACTAGTAATAATAGTATAATTGATGAGCCAGGGGCCCTAAGCCCAATGACCCTTGGGCGGACGGTTCATTCACCCTCTACCGCTCGTCCACTCTTGCCTCCACTTAACCTTACAAGACATGGACAAATCCCTCATTTCAAGTCCTCTCAGCAACAGGGCGTCCACTCTGTTAATTAGCCACATGTCATTTCGTCACTATTTAGTATTTACAGACATGTCAAGCGTTGCATCAATGGTATTCTCCCTCAACATGCTCTGACACCAATCACCCACTGTGGTTAGGCCTTCATCCGACGTCCTAGATCTGGCCACACGAATACACCACCCAGAAATCGACACGTGGAACTCTGCCTCATGCCATTGTGGTCAGCTTTACACAGTGGTGTCAGGTGACACCACTGAACCAAAACTAACATCAGTGATAATTTACTTACTAATTAACATTTTATACAATTGAACCCAACCTTTTGATCAAAATATACACTTTGCATAAGCTAATGATTTCTTTTTTGCATTTCTTTACGACTGCTGATTTCATAGTTATAAAAAAATAAAATAAAAACTACCTCTAATAATTGGAAAAATTCATATGGACTAATACTTTGAGAAATATGATAGATATGTTAGATGCAAAATATATAATACAATCATTGTTTGATAATTGGACATCAAACTGATAAGTCTAATGATACATAGTTCAACTATTTAAACTATTATAAATAATAGTTTAATTGTGGTCGAGTCATAATAATATTGAGATTTCCTAGTCATCTTGATAAGTGAGTGGTTTAAGATTGGACCATCCGATATGATTTTTTTTTAAAAATGCTTACAACATATTCAAAATATATAAAATTATATATGGTTCATTGTAATTTTTAAAAAATAAATATATATGTTATGGGGTAAGGCTCCGGTGCCCCACTAAAATGGCGTTTCGATGGATAAACATGCTTATAATATTTTATTTTTCCGAGGATAGGAATCTACATGTCATCAAAGGATAGACAGAGCGTTTTGAACAAAAAACTAATTTGGTAGAGATGATTATATATATTGAAAAAAAATACTGTTGTAGAAGGAAACCCTAAGAACATCAAATGTAATCTTATACTATGATGACTAAAAATGTCAACCAAGCTTAATTTAGACTTATTAAGATTAAACCTATTGATTAAAAGTTTGGTTCAATGAAACTACCACTCTAGATAGCACAAACGTTAGTGGGGGCACCAGAGTGTTCACCGTGTGTTATATATGATACTGTAGTTATTAGTTATAGTTATTTACTTTTAATTTATTAAGACTTTGATCGACATCCGTAAACTCAAATCCTTGCTACGCTACTGGTCGTGGCTCTATAAATACTAATTTATCCACTCAGCAAAAGACACAACAAACATACTAGACCAAAATGGCTAATACTACACACCCTCACGTTGCATGCTAAAAAGGCCTTGGTGAAACACCCAAAGAGCTCACCCCCGGTGTAACATCTCAACCTTTTCTGGCAAGATATTGTCCGCTTTGGGAGGCCCTCACAAATTTTCTTTTGGGGCATATCATGCTAACTTCCCAGGAGGTCACTCATCTCTGCACTAATCCACCATGAGTACGTTTAACTTCGGACTTCTTGCTAAGATGCGTTTTGGGGTACTGTAATGGAGGAGTTCTTGCAAGAACTCCAAAGTTAAACATGCTCATGATGAAGCACTGGAGAGATGTGTGACCTCCTGTGAAGTCACGATGATGCACCCCAACTTGTCAGAAAAGGTTGAGATGTTACAAGTGGTATGAGAGCTTCTCAACATGCCTCTTGAACGATGGTGGGGGAAACCTCAATGAGAATGTTGAGTACCTGAGGGGATGTATTGTGACACCTTATGACCTATGCGAATCTCACATCGACAAAGCACATGAGAGATATATGGGCTATGAGAAATAGTTCAACTTTAACTACGAGACGCGTTTTTTAGTGTAATGGATGAGTTCTTGTAAAAATTCCAAAGTTAAACGTTCTCAGAGTGCAGCAGTGCAGAGATGGGTTACCTCCTGGGAAGTCACCATGATGTGCCCCAAAAGAAAATTTATGAGGGGTTATCCCAAAGCAAATAATATCTTGTCGGAAAAGGTTGGGATGTTCCACCCGGTATTTCTCTATTATCCTCTCTTACATCTGCTTACACCCTACAATCACCACAAACTCACTCGAACTATACTCTTGTTACCCGTGCAAGGAACCTCCCTCAAAGGAGCTCAAGGCTTACAAGAGTTTTCTCTCCCTTTCTACCCTCCAGTTTAACCTTTATTGGTCATTTAGTCCAACTGGACGAATCAATTGGCGTGCTAGATAGGGGTGTTAAGCATATTTATTTCCTCAAATATAAAATTGCAAACATGCAGGATACACCAATGAGCGAAACACACTCGGGGCCTTACAGACACCAATTAAGCAAATAGTATCCTCGGAGGTACCAACTGATCCTCGTCTCTAGGACACATTGGAGGTTAGAGATTAGGAAGAGACAGATGACACCACCCTGAAGGATAGCATAGCGATTGAGAAGCGGCCAACAATACAGCTCTGAGTGATGGTCGCTCCCTCGGACGCTCATCCTACAGCGGCCCCAACAACGGACCAAGACTTGGCTGAGCAAGTTGCAGAAATAAAATGTTGAGATGGTGGTGATGATGAGGATGCTCATAGGCAAAATGGGAAGCTACAGGGACCCCCCCCCCCCCCCCCCGCGCGCTCCCCAAGACGAATTGGCTACTAGGAATCTGGGATGGCGAACTCTGACAAGATGTTGATTTTGTTCTTTCCTCTCAACCAATTCGGCCCAAGAAGTTGTTCATGAGACAACCGTTGGACAAGTACATACTCAGCGTAAAACCTCCCCAAGGGTTCGTTACACCAACCATTAGGGCGTATGACGGGACTGACAAACAAGATCAACATCTCCTCACTTTTGCAATAGTCATGCAAATGTTCAATGCATCAGACGCCACTGACTGCAAGTCAGGAACCACCCTAACATGATACAAAGGTCTGACTGAGGGCATCATCAAAAGTTGGGATGACTTTGGCAAGCTCTTCCTACAGAAATTTAGCAACCAAAGAGAAGCATGCCACACAATTTTCGTGTTCTGGAATCTCAAGCAGGGGGTTGAAAAATATGCTTCGCCAACACTATGACTGGTGGGAAAATGCCATGAAATTTGTATCAAAACTCATCTTGGAGATAACCCTTTACCATATCAAAATCCAAGACCACTAGCGCTAAGTTGGTAAAGTCCATGGTAACTGAAGTACTAAGAACCCACAAAGAGCTTGAATTGGTAAAGTCCATGGTAATTGAAGTACAACATCTTTTCCATGTTTTTTGAGCCTCATGATGATAGTTTTCTATAGCTAGCAACCTTTGATATTGAATTGTGAGACCGGGTGGCACTTCAACTACCAAAACTCTCTTGTGTTGCTTTCATGATCGAACTAGCTAACATAGTTGAGTAAGCTACTATAGAAGGCCCTTGGGAATACGTTCCTAGCATTGCTAGGTTAGCTTTGACACCACCTTTGTGTGTGATAAACTGTCTAGTTCGAAAATAAAGGTCCCAATTACTGTAACTGATCATTAATTGAAATGAAATTCCAAATTCCTAAACAAAACCATCAATGGAGATTTCGATCATTGACTTACTGTAAGTATATAACTGAATATATTAAGCTTACCTTGATTACAATTTTTAGTTAGTTCACAATCACTAACAACTTCATAATTAGCACAAGTGAAGTAGCCCTCCAACTCCAAGTTCCTCCTCTGGCTAGATGCACACTTTGATTAACATTAACAAATAGTTAGAATAGTTAATTCGCAATTACAACACTAACGAATGAGAATAAAAGTTAATTCTCGTCCATAAGTACACATGAATACTTCAACCGTGGTAGTATGTAATTTACTATGATAAGTTGACCTCATGAACTGAAGTCGGACTCAGATACCACAAAAGTTATAGGAATTGCAAGCACATCTCATGCTATTGCTTGCAAAAATCACATGAATTGGAGTAAGAATCCATTATAACACGGACTCCCTAATTCTACCAATTTCATCTTTCACGAAATCAGTGCCATCCTTAACATTGAGATTAAAAAGGCAATACCAACTTCTTTTTAATATTCTCAAACATCCTATCATTGGTGCTACAGTTATACAAAGTTATGATAAGTACCTTAGAGTCGACAATCCAATCCATCAAACATTCCACAAGGAATTTTGACTAAGTCGCCAATCATTATTATCCATTATAGAAGCATATATAATACTAAGCAAACAAAATTGCAGTCTACATTATTCAGAATATGTAACCACTATCAATTTAACTATCAAAGTCATTAAGAAATGCACCAAGCCAAGTCACCAACTATTAATCCATTATCGATATAGAAGCAGAATATTAAGTCGAATACTAAGACACAAACTATTGACCAGAATATTAAACAGAAATGCAGAACAATTAAGTAGTTAGTAGTTACCTCAACAATTGACTCCTCTAACACCAACCATTGTCGATATAATGTGCAATGACAACCATGTTACCTTTCATTTGGTTAGTGGTTGTCCACATGTTTGTTATTCTAGCTACTATGCCCTTATTTGATTTAATCAACTAAGACTAAGTCCTTTCCTGCGACTAGCTTAGCCGCAGGTCAGGACTGCGACAAAGCCCAACTTTGTTGCAACGACTTTAGTCACGGGCGGGCCGTTGTTAGTCGTAGGCATCGCCTACGACTAAGGTTCAGCTTAGTCGCAGGCGAGTCTGCTTGAAACCATTTTTTCCTTTATGTTGTAGTGCTCTCATCGCAAAACAACCTTATGGCATCTTTTTTCAATGTGTTCCTCGAAAGAACAGAAAACATAGGTGGTAGAGAATAATAAAATCTATTTAATTGAAGATGATGAACGATTGACAATGGGGTGGATCCTCAAAAACCTTGCATGTAGGTGTATCAGGGTGAAAAGTAGTTATTCTCACAAAAGGGTAATAAGTAGTTGAACCTGACACCACGGGTGGTTTTAATAACTGCAAATTTAAACACAAACTAAGTACCAAATAAGAAGACTTGGAACAGAAAACATATAACTAAAAACACAACACTATCAAACCTGCATCATGATCATCGGAAGTCGATAAATTGACGACAGGCACCGAACCTGCCTCCATAATGAATGGAATATGGTGAGTACCTAGCATTACAAAATGATAAACACAGTACCTAAACTGAAGAAAATGAACTTCCAAACTTGACACGTGATCATCGGTAGGAGATTGGACATTAATGACGTTGGGTACCGAACCTTTCGGCGCTTTAGGTACCGAACACAGAAAAATGGGACAATCAGTACCAAAATAGAAAAACAGGAACCAAATGTACCTGCAATTGAAAATAAGGTACCTGAAAAACCTGAAGCGGGATTGTCAGATAATGATGGAACGGTGGTGGGCAACTCCAATGATAAGAACTCATCGATGTAATAATCTGAAAAAACTAAATCACAAGACGTTGATTATCGATTTTTCTAACCGCTTGCGTAAAAACCTGATGAACAGTTACAGTTACCGCCACCATCCGTCGCTGCTGATTAATTACCTCTATCACCGCTGATTTAATTACCACTGCCATTGATTATTGAAACAAACCCCTTGAAACTGTTTTCCCAAGATTATTTGTGCGCATGATTATTATTATTATTATTATTATTTTATGAATACAATATTATTTTTGAAATTGAGTAACCAAAGGGAAACTGTTTTCCCAAGCGTGAAAGAAGGCTATTTTATAGTTAGGATTTGTATAAAAAATATTATTTATTTTTTGTTTAATTAAGGAAATAATTAATTATATGATCAATGAGATCTAAAAGATGCCCATGTATTTTAAGCCATTAGATTAGATTAAAATAATGGAAGGTGGAGATTAGTGTTCTCATGGTGAGAATAAATTAGGTGTTATCATACAGGAATTCCTATGACAATGGATACTCATGCATAAAAATACCAATAAGCTTCTTTCTAGACACCTCAGAATTAAAGGCAATATCAATAGCAAATTAGGACCAACAGTCTTTTGGTTACCATCTTGAATTTTCATCTAGATACATGTTTTAGTATTGCTTTTCAAATGTGGTGTATCGTTATTAGAATCACCACCCAAAAACTTCCTACAATAATTACATCTTGCTTTCCAAATGTCATTAATCTTAACCCTTTCAAAATGAAGCCACACATGACTTTTACGCTTACTCTGAAGTGCAAGAGCTTCTGCAACAGCATGCTGATTCTCAATTTTCTAGCAACAACATCTTGTTGAGGATGTTATTGGTTCCCATTCATTAGACAAAGTACTAAATAGATGATAAAAAATTAAAACTAAAAACCCTAGACAGGAAACCCCTAGATGATAGTAGTAACTACCTTAGAGGGAAAAAAAATTGGTGGAGTAGTGGAGGGTATTTATAGCTACAATCCTTCCTTCGAACAACGAAAAGAGAAGTGTTGGATGCGTGGACAATTGATTTGAGGAATCCCATTGGAACTTGAGAGAGGAGAATTTGGAGGAATCAAAGGATTTCAGGTGTGTTATTGGAGGAGGAATCGCACCACACCATACATTAAGGAGGAGAAATCAGCATTAGCGACTGAACTAAACGCAGAGGGTAAGATTCAAGGAAAAGGGTTGAGTCGTTGAGAGAACTCAAGAACTAGGAAGTGTAAAAGACTAAATAATTTGGGCATTTAATTGTAGGCCAAATACACAAATCTAGTCAAACGTTTCACAATTATGTCAGTTTTAGCCACTTCTATCGGAAAACCCAAATTAACCATTTTTATATTTTCCGTTAACTTTTTCCGTCCAAATTAACAGAAAGTCACTTATAAATGCTGACATGGCAAAAATGGCCAGCTACTCAACACATAAATAATAAAATTAATTAAGTAATTTAAAATAAATATGCAACTCTTTACCAAAAACACCTCTACGGACTTCTAAACCGTAAGCTTCGTCCGCCACACTGCCGCCGTCTGTCGTGTTGTCCCATGTCAACTCCGATTAAGTTCAGAAGTAGGAGCCGACACTCATACCCCTTCCGACGATCTCCCTTCGCTCCAAATCGACAAAGCCACTAGCCTCTCTCACTCTCTCTCGTTCTCCAAACACCACGGGGAATCAACATCACTTTTGGATTCGACCTCTGATACGCAAATCTCTTGTTTTAATCTTTTGTCCTCGTTTTCCTCAATTTTCGGCCTGAGATGATGAGGAGCTGCAATCGGCGACGAAGATGACGAATAGGAAGAAGGCGGCGATGCCCTGTTTCTTGAAGCCATCGTATCCATAATGCCGAAAAGGGTTTACAAATTTAAATTAGATCGATTGATTGTTACTCTCTGATTACAATCTACAATCTGAATTGGGAGAAATCAAAATGCTAGAGAAAAGAAGAGAATTGGATGATGCTCTGTTTCAATGTGAAGAATAGGGTTCCGTCCAGCAACCCAGACACGTTCGCCAGTGAGAAAATCGGAACCCAGATTAGGAAATCATCGATTAACAACAACCCAGATCCCAGAATCGAACACCCAAACCGAAGGTGATGGGGATGGGGGGCCGGCGAGGGTAATAGGCGAAGTCAAAAGGGTTTTGGGAATAGCGGTTGAATTTGGTTGGTGGTGGGATTTAATTTTTGTATTTTTGTGTGTTTTAAATAATTATTTAGTTATTATAAATTTATTTAATTAAAATTCTTATGTGGTATTGGTGTGGCATATGTTAGACTGGTCAAATGAATGTCTTGTGAGTTTCATCTGTCACGTCACTAACGGTGTTAAAAACTTAACGGTCAATTTAGTCAACTGGATAGATTTGACACGAAAATTAAAGGTTTGTCCTATTTAGTGTCACTAAAATAGAAGTGGCTAGATTTGACATAAACCGAAAAGGTTTGGCTAGATTTGTGTATTTGGCCTTAATTGTATTCCAAGTGGTAATTATTCGCTGGGTCGGGTACGAGTACTGTGACGGGGCAGATATCTTTGAATCCACCCCCACACCATCACAATTAAATTGGCTGTTGGGTTTCCATGTTCCCGATATGATATTTGGTCAACGGGATAATAACCATATTGACCAGTTTGGTTCTGGGTAGTTATCAAGTTAACTAGTTAGGGTTGCCAAGCCTATTATCAGCTTCGTCTACACTATTACTAACGAACGTAAAAACTAACGGCCAGTTTAATCAACTAGACAAAGTTGTCAGATAAATTATACGTCTGACCAAAAAAAATTGGGAGAATTAACATGATTATAAAAAGAATTGATATTTTTTTTGTATAAGAACTAATACTAAAGTTGTATTGCAGTTAGTTTGAACATTATTATGGGGTTGTTTGGATAGGTGATTTCAAATGTCTAGAGAATTTAAATAGCATAAAAATTGAGGTACCTTGCTATTTGAAAAATAGAAGGTTTAGATGGGTGATTTGAAGATATTGTTGAGCAGGGAATTCATAAAATAAAATAAAAAATTAAAATTTATTTCATTAAAGACCACAATAGGCTTATAATTAATTCTCATACCAATCTTTATTTTAATTGGAGGGCAAATGGGTAAAAATGCCCTCAAATCTCTTCCTTTATCTCCAAATCTCTATCCTTAGATTTTAAAATCTCCTCCAAATCACTCTGGACTCACTATTAGGTTTTCAAATCACCCACAATCTCCAACATTATTTTAGGGTAGGGATTTGGATCCCAAATCACACACACAATCTCCACTCCAATTCTCCCACCCAAACACACATATGATTATTTGAAGAAGTGATTTGAGTTGGCAGTCGTAGAGTTATCGTTTAACAAACATATATGTGTGAAGCACTTTTATTAAAATCCTTTTTACTTTAATCTTCCATTGACATCTTTTGCTCATCTCTCTGGGGGCTTTCACAGAGCAGACACGTGAGATCTCTACTATGCAAATAAAAAACATTCTGCACAAATCGATGTCACATATCTGTTGAATATTATTGTAAAAAGAAGAAAACAATCGAATTTCCATATGCTCAATCATCACAATAATAACCTCTCACTTCCACATAAGAAAAGTTAGAAATATCACTGTCTGTCTGGTTAGCTGGCTGGTTGGTTCCTTAAACATCTCGCATGCCGGTTTATTGACACTAATGGCTGAACTTAATTATGAAGAAGACAGCATTAACAAATTGAAAGAAAAAAAAAAGTGGATGAAGAAAACCCAATTATTGCATGAGAGCCAGACATTACAGGGAACAGCATGCATGAAAAGTTATTATTAAGAGAATTGAGATTGATAAAAGAAAATATTCTTAATATTAATAAATAATAATAATGTTATATGCATGGCAGCTATCATCAAACCTTTTTTTGTTAAAAATGCATCACTCTCAATCATAAGCTTAATGCCCCATATGGTTACATATTACTGTAAACAGCATGAGAGTTGACATTTGCATTTCATACTTAAATCTCTCTTTCACCTCCTGTACAACAGTGTGGGATGTCACATAGACAGTTCGCTTTCGATGTTGATAAACTAATCCATTCATCGTTACAGTTAAATTATTTACATATTATTCATGTGTTATTTTTACGTTATGAACGCATACTACACAAGTAATGATAAAATAAACTAAAAATAAGAATGTATATGTAGTTATATGATCATACAAAACAGAAAACATGCGGTTAACAACACAAAAATACACAAATAACAATAATCTATCACGATCGACACAAATGTGTATCAACACCGAAGCGAAATCGCTATACAATTCAAAATGTATATATGAGATAATGTAAATAACATATTATGATGGGTTGATTAGAATCTTATGTCCATAAACTTGGCATCACATTTCTATCCTATAGTTAAATAGATATTCATATTGGCTCTAACAATGATACAAAGTAGATAATTATTGGTCAAAAAACAAATAAACATATTGTTGTACAAGTTTTTGTCTCCATGGATTATCTAATGATGTTGTTCAAATTGACAGTCTTTACTCTTTAGTAAATCCATCCCATCTATCAAATTTGAAAAATGAAAAAGAAGAAGAAAGCTAAGACCTTTCACAGTTTCACCAATATAGCAACAAAGGGGTCAAATTTGTGGGAAAGAACAAGTGGGGAAAATATGTGTTGTTATTTACCAAAAGAGAATAGTAAGTCACAGATTTGAGCAAGGATCCAGCTATGCACACCATTTTTTGCCTACATCATAATTATTACAGACTTCAATTTCATGAACAAAACAGAGTGGACCCTTCTACGAATGAATCCCTTTTGGTTTAATTGGCTGTGTGCCCACTGCACTAGCCTACTACTACTACTCATAAGTCAACCACCACTTAAACCTATAGCTCTTCAATTTCATAATTAACTAAGTTTCCATGTTATCCAACCGCAATTATAATTGATTTTTCTAGCATGACACAATGTTATGATAGACTAAAGTAAACAATGATTTTTATTAGGTAACCTAAAATTGTTCATGACTTCTTTTTAGACTTTTACATGTATGAGTGATTTGGTTCAATCTAATTGTTGGGTCACGGACTATCGGACCTATTAAGTAGTTCATTAGTCTAATCGTCACTTGAGTTGAGATGGCCAAGTTCTTAATCAGACTTTAAGGAATCATAATGACCTTGGTAAACTTGAAATTTGGAGATGGCAACTTTTTCTGTTCACTTTGAGGATTTTTTGCCCTAGACGAAAACTTCGCCTGGTCGCTTTTCTGTCTGCTCTGCTGATCATATCGCCCGTCTGACATCTCTAGACTATATCTTTGCCACACATGTTGATAGGGCGATATGAAAATGGTTGTGGAGACTATCTATCCCTCATAAGGTCAAAATGGTCATATGCTCTTAGCCCGACTTATGTGGTGTGCAATTTACACGAGAAGAACATATTACACTATCTCTGGGTTTCCCTCGTGCGATAGAGACTTGGTCCATTCTTCTCACCGCTCTTCCACCTCCCCTTATCGGTGAATCCTTCTTTGACTGGTTGTTTTTCTTGTTGGAATCACCATTTTAGTCTTTCGTCCCGCAAGTGGCCACTTTTTTTTTTACAAGGGGGTAAATGACCATTAAGGAGTGGAATTCATGACACCGGAAGGAAGCCACATGCCGCCTTTTAATTAGCCACCCAATCCGTGTTTAGATTGCGAGTACGCGTGATGAACCTAACAGAGTTCATATTGGACATGCGCAGAATTTCAAGAGTACAAACAATTCTAGCCACACGGTCCCAAGGCCACGGAGCAAGTTTGGAGTTGAGGATGTCCACCATGGATTTGCAATCCGAGAAGATTCGAACTGTCCTACCATAATGGTAAACCCATTCAATAGCTTCAAAAATGGTGTGGGCCTCAGCAGCCACTGGTGAGGAAACCAAAGTCGAGCCAGCTTTCCCATCACACAATAGACCAAAGGTATCAGTAATGACGATACCATAGGATGATGTCCGGGTTTCATGGAAGAAATACCCATCACAGTAAATATCATAGAGATCACTAGGCAGATGAATTGTGCGCTCCGGGATTGGGGGGGGGGGGGTGGGGGGATTTGTAGGTCGGGGTTGAGCGGGGAGAAGAGCTATCAAAGAGCCAGAGCTTCAAGTCACGGTTGCAAGAGAATACTGTATTTGAGGCCGAATGTCTGACATTGTTGAAAATGAAATCATTCCAAGCCTTCCAGACCAAGTGTCACGAGCATGAGAGCAAAAGAAAATGCAGTGAATTATAGTTTCTTCTTGCTCGCAAAGGGGGCAAGAAGGAGTTTCAGAGCACTTCCTGATCATGAGATTGGCGTTAGTAGCAATGCAGTTGTTAACTCCTCTCCACAAGAAGAAATCCACTTTAGGTGGAATAGGGAGTTTCTAGAGCCATTTCCAGTTTCCTTCATTCTCAAAATGGCTATTAACCGGGGGAGAGTGCAATTTCCCTAGTTTATATGGTATGCCGAGCGGACCGAAAACCGGCCAGAGGGGTCAGGGACCAAGCCCAAAAATGAAATCAGACAAGCCAATAGGAATTCTTGTAATAGCTTCAGACTCCTCATTTGTGTAGAGAGAATTAATAGTGTCAACGTCCTAGGAGTGGCAATCATTTCGGATTAGATCCGAGACAAAGCGGGTATCTGATGACTGAGGGGAGGTACAAAAAGAGGGTAAATCTGGAATCCAGGTATCTTCTGTCGCCGAAGTGTCAACCCATTACCAATAACTTTCAAGCAGCCTAGCTTAAGAGTATCTCTCCCATCCACAAGGCTTGCCTAGGTCCAGGAAGGCCTGCGACCCTTGCTGACCGATAAGAAGTTTTCAGACGAAAAGTACAGGCTTTTAAGAAGGATAGCCCAACACGCATCTGGTTGATTTATAATGCGACAACCTTGGCGAGCAAGGAAAGCCTTATTGAAAGACCCAAACTCCCTGAACCCCAAACCACCATTCCTCCTTGAATCACAGAGCTTGGATCCTTTGCACCAATGGATAGATTTCTTTTTCATGGACCCCGACCAGAAGAATCTTCTCAAAAGTGAGTGATACGATTACAAATAATATTCTGTTTTAGTAGGATTATAATTTCTGGTTTAGCTGAGTAGTTTCTTTGTTTTTTAGAAAATTTATTTGAAAAATGAATAATTTGAGGACGAATTTGCACATTTCGAAACTCAAGTTATATGTGAGTTTTGGGTATTTGACAAATGTGATTTGACCTCCAAACAAGAATATTCGACAAATACGCACAACTACAAGATATTTACGTCTAAAATTACATTATTAAACAAATATCATATTTTCAAATTACAGAAGGAAATGTATTTACCATTTGCTTTAAGCTTATAGGTTGAAATATATCACCACTACCTTTGTCAAAATAAAACTTGAAATGAGCAACAGTTAAAAGCGGAAAGAATTACCATAATGATGGGGACTGTATAATCAGGCAGCCCCAAGTATAATAAGCAGCAGTAGAGCACCACCACACACTAGCAGCCATGATTGGGTTTCACCTTTTCCCCACCTCAAAAGCAGGAACAACTAAAATCTAAATGCAGTATCCAGATTTTCGCTAAAGCTTTTGGATGAAGAAAGCATAGTAATCTATGAGCTTATTAGGCTAACAGACAGCAGATATACGTGCACTCACAACACCCACACCCCCTTCCCCTTCCCTTCCCTTCCCTTCCCCCATAGCTTACAATCATGAGAAGGACTGTATTTCCATGCATCGAGCTCTGTATATATATAATAATAATAATAATAATAATAAAACAATGTTCAAAAAGGAACATGGAACAAGTTAATTCTTCCCTTTCGAAATCTCTAAGTTCAACTACAGCTTAGCTAGTCAACGTCTACAGATGGATTCAACAGTAAATCATGCTATAGAGCTATGTGTTTTTGGTGCCGAGATTCAGTATGATATATATACAGTCCCCACCACTAGAAAAACTGCAGACGCTCGTTCCACCAGCAAAAGTAAGAAAAAAGTCATGCAGATAAAAGCGGTACAAAAAGTCGAACATTTGAAGCTGCAGGGGAACAAAGCGCATGAACTTTTATCAGTGTGGAGGATGTAAAATGGAGAGGTCAAAGGCTTCTGAACTTTCGTTTTCAAAGTTTTCTGCATGCTTGTATTCAAAGCCTTCCGCCGTAAACTTAATAAGCAGATCCCATTTCCTTCGAAGAAGATTCACATCAAGGATGGATACATTTAATACGGGAAAAGAAGAAAATTTGAGACATGGGCAGGAACAAGGAAGGGTGTTTCAATTTTCAAAAATCACAGCGGGGTCGTTTGGTTGTAGTGATATTGATATTGATAACTGTAGATATCATGATATTCAAAATATCATCGTTTTTTTCTGTCCTGAATATCATGATATCTGGTGCCAAAAGTGATATCAATATCACTCTTTAGATATTCTACTCCCCCTAGAATATCTGTGGAGTGATATTGATATCACTCTTTGCAGACCTTTTTGCCCCTATTCTATCCTCTAATTACAGTGCCATTATTTACTTTCCCCATTTCTCATCCCCCGATTAATTCTCTCTCTCCTCCTCACCATTTGTCGATTGACGTCCGCCGATTCCATTGCCCAACTAGTTTTGGACAATTGACGGGTGTCATATTTTCTTAGCAAATAAGCCAAACTTCCAAACCTTTCATTCATCTAATATAAATTCGATTTCATATTCGAGATAAGCTGAAGACAAGGAAGACCTTGCTATTTCTAGTGCATCTTCAACTGATTGGTGGTTGGTGAATTAGCTAGGGTAAAGTTCATTCGATTATGTTCAGAGCAAGTGTATTATAACCCATAAAGTTGAGGGCAAATTGGTCAATTTTCCATTAAAGTAACTTATCACCAACTATTACAATATCACTACACCAAACAATGTTATCTTGCTAATTGGTTTACTAATATCAATATAATAACATATCAATATATCCCTAATATCAATATATCTACATATCATCCAACCAAACGACCCCAGCAAAATTTTCAACTGGGTGATTTTGTCCAAAACGTTTTCATATTCTTCAGTGTATATTTTCCTTGTTGTGGTTGTCTGGTTACAGGATGCAATAAATGATCAAATACACGGTACAAGTTGAAGAAATAGTAGGTGGATATAGAGAGTTACTATTCTTAAAGTTTGAGTGTCCCAATGATTCAATCATGGCCATGGCAGTGACACAGAAGAGAAGTGAAGGACAACAGCCAAACAACAGAGAGGGTAGTAGTAGGAAATTAGTCAGGTGCCGACCCGGATTGGTGCTGAATCCGTGCTGAACGGCATCCGGGCCGTCGATTGAATATGGCCCACATATAGAAGCTTAGGATGTAATTTAAACGGGGCCCGCTTTTAAGGGGTAGAATGGGGTTTTCGCACCAAATGAAATAAATGAGCGGGAAAATCAGACGGCGTGTATCTGTAACTGTGCAGACATGGGCAACCGTGCAGCCGTCGCGTCGCGTCGTTTCAATGGTTACTTTTCAACTTATATATAAAACTTTTACGGATTTTCAGGAGAGAGGTAACGGATATCGAAATTCATTCTCTCTGCACGCAGCTTTTACTCTCGTTTAAAGTGTTCCTCTCTCTATCTAACCGTAATAGAAACAAAGTGCTACCGTAGTAGTTATCGATATTCGTAACACTTTTGATAGGAATCAGTGAGTCTCGTAACACAAGAGAAGTACATTCGTAATATTTTTTCAAATGGAAGGGCAGGATGAGCGAAATCAACTGCAGCATCAAGTCCCCCCCAGGCGTACCCAAAGTCGGTGCAGTCCATCGAGGATGCGCCAATGGTGGGATGCTGGTACCCCCGCCCAGAAAAAATTGTTGGAAACAAGGGGGTTAGGGTTGTACAACACCTTAATGTGACAAATTTCAAGTCAGGACAACTGATATGGCTGATTAATCACTTCGATTTTACAAACCTAATCCTCACTGTGCGGCCTGGTGCTCAGATCACCCTGACCGAGGAACATATTCAAAGGATATATCACTTACCAAGGGGCCATGCATCTGTTTTCGACCAGTTGAACTACACTACGGAAGAGGTGAAGGTCTGGACCCGGCATCTAGGAATTCAGAGAGGCAAGGCGACATCCGGTCAGTTGGGTGAGCTCGAACATCAGTTGTCGATCGAAACCGACGACGAGAAGTGGTTCTCGTTGTTTTACTTGGTTTTGCTGGGAAATATGTTCCACCCAAAATCCAGCCAGAAGGTCCCGCACCAATACTTGGGTGTTATATTCGGTCGAAGAGCACATAGGTTCGAAGAGTACAACTGGTGCGCGTTCTTGTTGGAGGTATACCGTCAAGTAGGACGGACGGACAAAGGATACATCGAGGCAGATATGTGTCTACTTATGGTTAGATTTAAATAAGTGTTACTTATTATGGATGAAAATATTACGTTTTAAGTATTTTAGTACTACGTATTCATTTTTGTTCGTCATTGTTTGTTTGTAAAAACAATTGTTCTATCTTGACATGGTGGGACTAGTCGGTGACTCAGTCCCGAGAATCAGACCTACGTCATTAATTGGACCCAGAGGCTGTCAATGCCCAGACTACAAGGTTGGAGGCGAACGGGGGTCTGAGCACAGGCACCATTATTCAATGGCAGCCAGAGGAAGAGGAAGCTACGACAATTGGCTCTCGAGTCGTCAATGCCGACATTAGGCAGTACTTGACGCAGGACGACAACCCTGTCAATGTAAATGCACCTGGGAGGCCATCGGTTGGCAAAGGTCAGTTGGTGTTGTTACAGAAGGAGAATGAGAAAAAGGAAAGAGGTGAGAAGAATAAGAAGCAGGAGGCAAGGGCTAAGTCGAGGCTTAATCCGGAGGATATCTACCCATCAGCCATGCCATTCACCAGACTAGACATCGATCATATGTCCCTGGACGAGGTAAGACTCTATACAATGCAGGTATTACGGATAAATGTTAACTGGTAAGTGTTACGAATTCCTGAGTTAAACAGGTGTCCGTAACACATGCTGGCATGTTTAGTAATACTTTTATCATTCTGTAATACTTTTTATCATTTTGTAATACTTTTTATCACTTTGTAATACTTTCTTACCTTTTCACGTGATACTTATTGTATTTTTAATTCCTCATACAGGTAGAGGAGAGGAGGGAATGGTTGAATACCTACATCCATTTCCACAGGGATGCACTTGCCACTCTGTTGGATATGAAGCAGCAATGTGATGATCGCATCGCAGGTGATCCAGAGCGCAGCTTATCTGTTGAGCGTCGAATGATATCTGAGGATCCGCTTTGGCAAGCTACACAGATGCAGACATCAACCATGCTTTGGCCAAGATGGAGTCTAGTAAGAAGAAGAAGAAGAAGGTACCCGATGCAGCTATCATAAGGGGAGCTCCGTCAAGGTATCTTCACCCCATAAGTCTGGCAGAAGAGGAAGAGGTTGACCAAAGGTGGTCAGTTGGTCGGGGGGATCGGGGTACGCAGCCGCTGCAAAAGCAGAAGTCACCAAGGAATGTTGTGCCATTAGTCAATGTAAATGCACCTGGGAGGCCATCGGTTGGCAAAGGTCAGTTGGTGTTGTTACAGAAGGAGAATGAGAAAAAGGAAAGAGGTGAGAAGAATAAGAAGCAGGAGGCAAGGGCTAAGTCGAGGCTTAATCCGGAGGATATCTACCCATCAGCCATGCCATTCACCAGACTAGACATCGATCATATGTCCCTGGACGAGGTAAGACTCTATACAATGCAGGTATTACGGACAAATGTTAACTGGTAAGTGTTACGAATTCCTGAGTTAAACAGGTGTCCGTAACACATGCTGGCATGTTTAGTAATACTTTTATCATTTTGTAATACTTTTTATCATTTTGTAATACTTTTTATCACTTTGTAATACTTTCTTACCTTTTCACGTGATACTTATTGTATTTTTAATTCCTCATACAGGTAGAGGAGAGGAGGGAATGGTTGAATACCTACATTCCATTTCCACAGGGATGCACTTGCCACTCTGTTGGATATGAAGCAGCAATGTGATGATCGCATCGCAGGTGATCCAGAGCGCAAGCTTATCTGTTGAGCGTCGAATGATATCTGAGGATCTCGCTTTGGCAAGCTACACAGATGCAGACATCAACCATGCTTTGGCCAAGATGGAGTCTAGTAAGAAGAAGAAGAAGAAGGTACCCGATGCAGCTATCACTAAGGGGAGCTCCGTCAAGGTATCTTCACCCCATAAGTCTGGGCAGAAGAGGAAGAGGTTGACCAAAGGTGGTCAGTTGGTTCGGGGGGATCGGGGTGAGCAGCCGCTGCAAAAGCAGAAGTCACCAAGGAATGTTGTGCCAATTAGTCAGGCGATGCCTGAGAAGTCCCCAAGGCAGGAGGTGCCAAGGAAGGAGGTGCCAAGGGAGGAGGTTCCAAGGCAGGATGTGCCAAGGAAGGAGGTTCCAAGGAAAGAGTTGCCATTGCAGGAGGTGGAAAGGAAGGAGGATAATGCCAAGGAAGGGGGCGACACTTCAGGACGTCAAAACCTGATGGAAAAGGAGAAGGTGGTTCAGAAGGAGGATGAAGTCGCCAAGGGGCAGGAGAATTTGATAAACCAGGGCAAAGGTGGAGATAAGGGGGAGATGACAAAGGTGAAATTTTTGATTTCAACCTTGCAGTTGATATTGGCAAGTCTATTGTCGAAGGGACAGCTGATGAGGAAAAGAGAGTTCTTCACAGCAGCAAGATGAACTGCCAATTTCTGTTCTCCTAGATGACAATCTGAAGAAGTCGGAGAAGGTAGTTTCCGGGGGTATAGTTGAGAACAAAAATCCCGTATAGGTTTATGCACTTTTTCGTTATATGTGTTAATTGATTTAGTTATACCTTTTTACCGCCTTCGTATCCTTTTGTGGGGGGTGTTTCGTATATGTTGGACAAATGTGGGTCCGCTCTGTTGGGGGTGTTAACTGATACAAATTAATTAATTTATTAAGTGTAATTTTAACACCCATTAATGAGAGTTGTAATTTTTAATTTTTTGTTCACAGATGAACAAGAGCAAGAAGCTTAGGTCAGCATCAAAAAGGACCAAGGCGAAGTCCAAGTATGTCAAGTCTCCCTACGAAGCGCAGAAATACACTAAAATAAGGTTTAAGAACTCAGCGGCTGTTGATGAAGGATTTGAACAAACGCCAGAGGTACTTACTCTCGTAATACATGTTAATTTCTTTCGTAATCGATTTCTATAACATTCGTCATACTTTCATGAACGCAGGACCAACAACTGATAAAGTATTCTCCCGGACCTGTCACGCAGGAAATGGTCGCGATTGTGGATAAAATCGACGCATACAACACTGATGTATGGCTGACAATGAGAGGTGTCAGGCGCTCACAATGTACATGTGGAATGATGATCTAGACCAGTGAGTTATCACTTTTATTCGTTTTTATTAATAATGAATTCGTAATACTTTTCTTTTTGTACGTATTAATTGGGTTTGCATGTTTATCGTCATCCAGGGAAGAAGTTCTTTTTCTATAGCCAACATGAAATTGGAAGGTTGAGCAGGGAAGAGTTCATGACATGCAGACCCGCTACATGCTGTCAAATTTTTTCATTGACACGTATGAACAGTGCACAAATATTTTATTCAAGCAAACCGGGTTCTGTGATAGGTTCATTTTCGGGATGGAGTGTGCTGTAAGTGTTCTGTTATTTATGTTGTTGAGTTAAATAAGTACGTAATATATGACTTGAAGTAATATTGGTGTGTTTTTGTCCCATAGTCAATGTGCAGCAATAAGGCATTTAACCTCACTGAAGCACTAGAATACATTCAAGGGAAGGATTGGACCTCCGATATGGATTGGGGAAAGGTTGACTACGTAAGTATTACTAATTATTAAATAACGTTATTTTCGTATAATATTTTTTAACATTTCGTAACTGTTTTATGGTATACGTTAACGTAACCGCCTTTTTCGTTACACTTTCCTGCAGTGGTTCTTCCCGATGTGTCACGAAGAACATTTTGTTGTGTTCTGTGTTAATCTAAAGAACCGGTGTGGTGACTATCTGGATAGTCTAGACCGTTCAGAAGTCCAGAGATATACATGCGGACATCAAGGAACATCATGGACTTGGCCAACAATCTAATCCCCACGTTCCGTTCGAATCTTCCACCGGAGCCAATCGATGTCAATAAATGGGTTAACCATCGCAGTATAAGACAGGCAGATAACACTTCCTGTGGCATTTTTTGCGTTGACCTTGATGGAGATATGGGAAGGAGCGGTCACGTCTGAGATCTTAAGTTGGTCAGATCCAGTGGTGATTGAGAGGAGGAGGCAGGAAGTTTGTCTACTTTTGTTAATTTCCCCATTCAACGTTATTGGTGATCAAGTGCTGAAGAAGGCATATGAGGAAGCTAGGAAGATTAAGGGGGGATAGGGGGTGGGGAAGGGATTTGAGCGTAATACCCTTCACGGTGATACGTAACATATGAGTTACGCATCAGAGTGAAGAGTAATGCTTACTTTTGGATTTAGTAGTACATACAACTTAATTTTGTTTACTAAATTTTGAATTAAGTAATACATATAATATAATTCGTAATTCTTTTGCATTCAATACGTAACACATAACCACCATGTTCATAACATAATATCTCTTACATAAACTAAAACACCATCCTTTTTTTTGCTAACCTGAGTCACCATTATTTCTCCCCTCAAGCCAAGCATTGATCTCTCTTCTAACAGTTGAACTCCGTTCTATGGCTATATCAACAAGGTCAGATGTTGTTATTGCCTGTAGGAAGAGGAATAATAAATATGGAGGATCCATTCCTATATAATTACCCAAAAAAACTTACAATAAAACTTTAATGTTTTATTACCTGTTGTTCCGTCGGCCTTGTGGACGAGTTTGGGTTCACATTGATCTGATGTTCAGCTTCATCAGAATCGTTGTTAGTTGTCTGCTTACACCACATGAACATGCTGCATCTTTCAGCTTCTGGTTTCTGGCATCCCAGATAGAAGCGATACGGAGTGCTCGTCGGACGGTTAACTTGATAAATGTAACAGGGGAGATTACAGCCACAGTATGGGATGAAGTTGGCATTTTTTGTTTTTGGGATATTGGGATAGAGAGAAGAGGATATGGACCCAAGAGAGAAGAGGATATGGAGAGAGATTGTTTTAACGTGTTGTGTTGGTGTCGTTGGGTTACCAAGAGAGATTGATTTTTTTAATGCTGGTTGTTGGGAGATTGTGCAGTTTCCCAATCAGTTTGACCTGCATTAATTACGTGTTCAAGGTATCACAAATAAGAGCTAACGTAATTCATTTCGTGCACACTCGTACCACTTACCAACTTAATAAGATATACAATATAAGAATATATGTACTACTTAGGAAATTTATTCGTTACACTTAGCTAAGAAACATAAGACACAACCCCTTATGTCAAGATCTAGTTCAACCCCATGTTTCTAAGTTGGCCCTCTAGGAATTCCACCCTTGATTGAAGACTTGAAACTTCATCCAGCAGCTCTAGAGTTCGTAACTCTTGCATAATAGAATGCAGTGCCCTCTAGGATTTTCGATGTTTTGGTTCTGGAAAATGGATGAGTGAGAAAGTATTATTTATAGTAAGCTTTTTGGTAAATTTATACTTTAATTCTTTTTTGGGTGGTAGAAGTTGAAAAGAAATATTACGAAATATTAGATTTACAGATACGTGTAGTAGGATGTAATATTTCACACACATTCGAAAGTATTACGAATTTAATGTTTTCTACATTGTTTGTTAAAGACGGAGGTCAGTCCCACCCATTTCGTGGTTCTGAAAAATACATTTTTGTCCTTTCGAACTTAGTGCAAGAATGCATTCTGGTCCCTTTGAGATATAGGCCTTTTCTTCGGTTTGAAAGTCTCTGTTCGTTTCTTCAATTTTTTGGGCGTCTGGCAGGGCCCTTCCTTTTGGTGCTCGTTTAGGTTGATTGCAGTGCTCATCCTTTTCTCCAGATCAATTATGCACTGTATAGCTGTAGCAGTCTTGGCTGTATCCCCATTAACCTGAATAGAAGTATATGAAGACATGTTAAGTATTACGTATGTATAAAGTACCAAATTCGTAATTGATAATTATATAAACGGGAAGTACCGTAGACTTAAGCTTAGCCATCGCAGTAATTAACTCTGACATTTGGGCAACATCTGGGTGGGAAACCTCAGGGATTGTGTCTGCAATGAGCAACCCATCCTTTGCTGTTCGGCAATACCTATACGAAATATTATACAATGTATAACTAAAAAGAAGAGTATATATGACGAATATTGTGACAATATAATACGAAAGGATTAGAAAAGTAACACGAATAAGTCAATTAAGTGTGTACCTTTGTAGGATTAATGGTTTAGGTATATGCAGCAGCAAATGATTTCTGTTACTACCCAGCACCTCCCTGAATCGTATTATATGTCTGCACATCAAGCCCTCCATTTCAAACATGTGGCACCCACAGACTATGATTGAACAATCCCTTGTGCATGTCACGATTCTTTCATCAGTTCTTGACCCATTAACATCCTGCTTGAACACGTTGAATGTCATCACACCTGCATTAGTTTTTTCTTCCAACGCCAGCACGCCGTAGGCTAAAGTTTGCTCGTATTCAGACAACCACTTTTTAAAAATTTTTGGGTGTATTCTTTGGCTAGTTTTTTGTCAGTTCGTTGTGCTCAAACCTGTCCAACGGAGAAAAATATATATTGTTACGTATATTGAAGATATAGATAACTTTTCAAGCTGTAAAGAATTACAAACAATTCAAAAACGTGTTACGGAATATAAGTAAAATATTACGTATGTTTTCAAAGTGTTACGTTTTTGAAGCTAAAATAAAACGTATTACTTATAAAATATTACGAACTATTTTAAAGGATTACGTCTAGTATCACCTATTGAACGGTTTCGATGTTTTCATCTTGAAGTCCCGTTTCAATTCCTCCTCTCTTTTGTTCTCCACTAGTCGGCTGAACTGCTGAAAAAATTCCTCCAGAGATAGGTTTGGTGCCAGGTAGTGCCTCATGTTACTGTTGCACGTTTCACTTAATTGTGAGCTACGCATGCCACAGGTGAAATGTGATTGCATCCATGTCTAGACCACTGTGTCCTTTTTTGGTAGATCTGAGTGAGCCATGGGTGTCCTTCTGGTTCACGATCAGGGAAGCATTTTTTTTTCATAAGACCCCAGTGGACATCAAACTCAGCCTCAGTGTCAACCCCAAACATCAGGTAGCTAAGTTCAGCTACGAATACCTGATATCAATAAAGCTGTTACATTTGCCCGTGGCAGTGTGAAGCATAATAAGGAAAAAAGTGTCACGTAAGATGAATTATATATTACGTAAGTGGATAAAGTGTTACGTTTTTAAAGATTAAATAAAACGTACAATGAATGAAATATTACGAAATCTAATAAAGTGTTACGTTTTTTATGCTTAAGTAAAACGTATTTACATATAAACACCCTTGTTGTGGTACCTTGTCACAGAGTGATCCCAAGTTTTCTGGCAGCATTATTGAGGATATGGAATGTACATAGACCATGGTATGTAACCGGCATTGGATATATGGCCCTAATACCGGCAGCAATCGCCGCTGCTTGGTCGGTGAAGATACTGGTTGGTTTCTTCCCCCCATGGATTTGTCAAACATTTGGAACAACCATTCGAAAGTAGATGACGTCTCGTCAAACAAAAGAGCAGCACCGAATATCACCATATCTCTATGGTGGTTGTACCCGACGAATAAAGCTGTTACGTTACACATGGCAGTGTGAAATTTAATTACGAAAAAGTAACACGTAAGATAAATTATATATTACGTAAGTGGGTAAAGTGTTACGTTTTTTATGCTAGCGTAACATATATTACATATAAAATATTACGAAACATAATAAAGTATTACGCCTTTTAAGCTTAAATAAAACGTAATAGTTTTTGAAATATTACGAAGGGTAATAAAGTGTTACGTTTTTATAGCTGAAATATTACGAATTAGAGAGTATTACCTAATGGCCTGTAGTCTTTGTTTGTTCTGTAAGTGGTGTCGAAACTGATTGAGTCCCCAAACACAGAGAATTCTTCACGCATCCTATTGTCTGCCCAAAAGACATTCAAGATTTCATTGCAATTGTCTTCCTCAAGCTCATAGAAGAAATTTTTTTCCTCTCTTGATCTAACTCTAAAATAACGCTGCAGTGATGATCCTTCAGCGGTGCTCAATGCAGAATCTGGTCTTTCCCTGTTGTGGTTCCGGAGGTCTTCGTATAAGAAACCCACATGTTTGGCCCCCCTGCCATTTGCCTCATTATGTCGAAAGATTTCCGGGAAGTCACCCCAGCCAGTTTGTGTATGAGGGCAAGATGTGCATTTGTTCGGTTCACACTTCTGTTTGACCGGAAAAGATGGGCATATTTTTCTGGGAGCAATTCATGCGGTGCATGAGTTTTTATCCAGTCGTATATGTAATACTTTTTGAGAGATTTGTCCCATTTCATTTTTATTTCCGCCTCACAACCTAGTCGTTCATCAGGTCTATTTCGCTTATTGAGAGTCTTCCCTTTTCTTTTTTGGCCTTCGTGCGTGCAAACGAACCTAAGGTATCTACATGGGGGGTCTTCAGCTAAGACCATGGGCTCTCCATCGGTAGCTGTTTCTCCAACAGTCGGAGTTAATTATATTTTTTTCTGGTACCTTATTCTGACACCAAATCCAGCAAGATGAGCGTAATCCTCGTAGAAATGATACGCTTCTTGCATGTTGTCAAACATTGGGAGCGCGTCTCCTACGAACGTGAGGTTAAAGTGTTTTTCAGGTTAAAGCTGTTACGAGATAAAGAAATAAGTACAACGTACAGACAGCGATTTATATACGAATTGTTTTAAATAGGTATACGAAGGAAGTCATATATATTACAAAGCATAAGTTAAGGTATTACGTAAGGTAAGTGTTATTACATATGGTACAACGACAATTATGTACAAAGTTTTTTCATATACGTGTAACTGACCCGGATCAGCCACCTCATTCAACTCCACTCCCTCGTTCAAATCCAACGTTGTTGAAGGTTCTACTGCAATACAAGGTATTAATTAATACGAAACATTAAAACAATATAATACGAATGAACGTATAAAATGTTAAGTAATACGTAAAGGATGCATTAGGAAAACGTGTGTAAATGTGTTTCGAAATACATGAAGGTATGAAATATTACAAAATATAATAGAATATATTACGAATCTTTCATACTGACACCCATGCAGAATATATCATACGAACGAACGTAGAAAATGTTACGTAATACCTGCACTAGGTACCAACATTTCATTTAGATCAATAGGCATATTTCTGGATCCCCCTCGATTCCTGCATTTGTTCAGAATGTATTTAACCATGTAAACGTTGTGGAAAGTGTATACAGGAAAACGTAAAACGTAAAGAATGCATTACGTAGTACCTGCAGAGTGATTGAAACGTCAACGACTGCAAAAGATTACGAAAGAGACGTAAGGCCAGGAAACATATTACGAATGGAAAACGTGTGTAAATGTGTTACGAAATACATGAAGGTATGAAATATTAGAAATATAATAGAATATATTACGAATCTTTCATACTGACACCCCATGCAGAATATATCATACGAACGAACGTAGAAAATGTTACGTAATACCTGCACTAGGTACCAACATTTCATTTAGATCAATAGGCATATTTCTGGATCCCCCTCGATTCCTGTATTTGTTCAGAATGTATTTAAGCATGTAAACGTTGTGGAAAGTGTACACAGAAAGTAAAACGTAAAGAATGCATTACGTAGTACCTGGCAGAGTGATTGAAACGTCAACGACGCAAAAGATTACGAAAGAGACGTAAGGCCAGGAAACATATTACGAATGGAAAAAAACATTACGAATGCTTAATACAAATACAAACGGTATTACGAAATAACAAGAATACCTTCACGTGCCAGTGACATTTTGTTACGTGAGAGAGAAATGAGGAGCGAGAAAATAGGGGCGAGAATTTTGGAGCGAGAAAATTACGAAATTTAATTCGCCGGAACTGCTTTTATAGGGTCTAATTTTCTCTCTCCTGTCAAATCACAAATTCAAAATTTGCCCGAAAAATAACCCTCGCGCGTTACATTTGCCCGTCACCGTACGATCCATCGGACGGCTTATATTGCGTTCAGCACGGTGCTGAATACACCTATTCAGCATAATACTATTAGCCGTAGTAGTAATATAATCTGTTTGCCAGAAGACTAATGAGAGATTGACAGAGAGAGAAAGATTGTTCATGTTCTTCTTCTTATTTATTATTACAGAGACAGAGATAGTAACTTAAATTTAAAAAGAAAAAAACAAAGGGGTTATTATTAGTATTGGTGGTGGTGTGGGTTGGAAGGGGTAGATTTCAGGCATTTAATGAAATTGCTTACCACCCTCATTAATACAATTTCCACTCGTAGAAACTGTACTGGTAAAGTCCTACTGAGCCTTGTTCTACTCTGTTTAAAAAAAGGCACAAGGACTCACTGTATTTTCTATTTATTTATTTAATAATAATAAATAATAAAGAGATAGAAATCAGAGCACAAAAACAAAGTCGCATAGAGAGAGCATGTGGGAGTGATGAGTGCGACGTATCAATCGACAAAGGAGACGGTTTCATTTTTCATTTCTTTCACCCACCTTCTTCCTAATTTTTGTTTTTTTTTACTTCTTTCAGTCAGTCAATTTTCACACTTTGACTCCTTAAGTATTCCAATTTTATACTTTGGAAATTACGGTACATGGAAATGCTTACATTTTCATCTGTTTACCTAAATGATGAAAAGTAAAAAGAATTGTCTGCATAGATTATTCTAATGAGAACAACTTTTAAATATGGAAAGTGTGAAGTGTGACAGGCCAATGTCAAAGCAAAGAAACTATTAACAAAAAAATCATACTATTGGGGAAAAGGTAAATTGATTTAGGGATTGACCTATACTCTCCTAATTCAACTTTGTCTAGTGCTTAACACAGGTCAAAAAGATAAACCACATGCCCAGAAAATTCTATTCTATGTTGCTAAACAGGGAAATATGGGGAAGGGAATGAATGAAAATGTACCTAGGATTCTACTACCACGAACACAAATGCAAAACTAGTGGGTTAACTGTAGGACCGACCCATTACCCATTTGAAATTATTCCACGCTTAATATCTATGTATCTCATTGACTATAAACCCAACATTTCCAGAATCATACACCTCTAAACTATATATAGACAGATGGGATATTTCCATGTAGGCCAAACTTGATGTTCATATGGAGTTAAGAGTCCAAAATGCCAACCTAGCCACAGGCTGTTGTTGTGAATTGTGATTACAGGACCTTCTAATCTTCCAGCTTCTACGTACGTGTTGAGAAGATGACGTGAACAATGAGGATGCATGAGGTAAGGTAAGTGGTCAGAGTTGGGGAAATTAAACCCTAGTTAATAAAGTCGGTTGTTTGACTTTTGAAACTTGTCCCGTTATTTAGCACACACAACGTAAAAAAGTTTTAATTTTTGTGATCTGTAATTGATAGTAATAATAGAAAACAAAGAAAAAGGGAATAGATATTCATATTAGATATGAAGTGCAAGGCGGGGCCCCGTGTGATAGGGAACCCACCCGGCCGGTCCGGGAAAACACTCGGCCGCCCCCCATTTTAAACGGAAGGAAAGGAAAGCAGTTTAACCCTGAAACTGAATCTTGGTCTTAAGCTTTTCTTTTGTCATTATCTGGTCCGTAATCAAGGAAATGAAAGGTTGCTTTTATTCATTTCTTCATCGGTTTCACTTAAGAGGGAGGGGAAGGTGTTTTTGCATGTGTGGATGGAGGGTGGCATCAGAAACGAGGGCTGGAAGGAGAAAAGCGACTTTTTACTGGGAAGGAAAGGAAAGGAAAGGAAAGGAAAGGAAAGGGAAGTAAGGAGGCTATAACAATTTCATCAGAAACGAGGAGAAAGAGGTGAGAATAAGTATGATGATCCTTTGGCTGTGATGTGAACTGATCCACCCCATTGTTCCTTGTTCCTTGTTCCTTGTGTCCATATGTATTGCTTACCATCATCATCATCCACCTGTTTTTAGAGTTTACACTAGGAGAATAATGAACCGTCTAATCCTTTTATTTTTTAATATATTTTTTTATCTTTCTCTTCTGTCCTCTCTCTGTTACTTCCATCCCTTTTTCCAAATCCAATTAATTACACCCATCTCCACCCACCCTCACTATTCCTCTTCTTATCTCTCTTATTTACTGTACAACCATCCACGCACCTCTTAAATAGCACCAAAAAACCCTCCTCCTCCATCTGCCTTCCCTATCTCTCTATCTTCCCTGTATTTGATCTACCACTGCTACTGAGTCTTGTTTTGATTTACTCTCTCTCGCTCTCTTCTACTGTGTTTGAATACAAGGACACAAGACTTTATGTATCATCATCAGCATCAGCATCAGCATCATCATCATGATCAAGTGGGTTTGGCAAAGGGTTTCTTACAGAGTTTATTGGCATTCTGTCCACCTCCCTCGCACGATATCTATGTTATGTTCTTCTTTCTCGATCGTACGGAGGTGGGCATACTGCCAACAGAGCTCTGTTGGCCTCACTTTGTAAAACCTTCCTGATATACTCTCTCTTCTTTTCTCTCCCTAGCTACTTGAGCTGGAAGATGAAAGGGTTTCAGGTACAGCTGATTCAGTTGTCTTGTAGTTTTTTTGATAAACACTTGTCTTGTAGTTGTTCACCAAAAGTTTTAAGCTTTCCATCTGTTTATCCTACTATGCTATTGTGACCCTTCATGGATCACTACTGTTTCGCCTTACTATTGATCTGTGTTAGATAAGTGAAGTTTTTGTTGTTTACTATTTGCTTTGGATGGTATGTATAGAATTCTAATGGTTTCGCAGTGAAACTAGCACCAAGTACACTGTTCATCTGTTTTTTTTTTTTTTTGGCAATATAGTGTTACTCTACTTTCTCATAGATGTTATTTGATGGTTTGGCTGGTTGCATCAACTAGAACAAGCTAATTTGTCTGTATGGCTTGATAACTAGTGTCTATCTTCGTACTCAGCTCTATATATAGGTGCCATGCTTTTCTCTTCTATTATTTCTGACTAAAACTGTAAGGAATCTTGCAGCTTTGGAGATGGTAATGGATTCTACCTCATATTTCAAATGATTAAGCCAACGAAAGCTAAGGCGTAACAGTACTGAACCCTGCAATACCAGTCAACCCAGCCTTTTGCTATCTAAGGTGTCTTGCGGTTTTTACATTAATCATATCCATGAGAGTTTCAAATGTGTCCGTGCATGTCTGCCAGCCCCGTCTTTGTTGAATCAACATAGGTCGGTAGGTCTTCATACCTCTTTTCCTAGCACAAAACCCTAATTACAGACGACCATTTTCTCTACAGTAGACTCAGAACCCAGTATGCACAGTAACTAGGGTCATGATTGAAGACAGACGGTGCTGTTTAATGGCTTAGCAGACAGGTAGCGGATGATTTCCTATCCTATCCTACCTAAGCCAGCTTTTCTTGTGTGTGTACAATATGTCACTTCCAAACTTTACATTTTCGCTACTGCTAAGAAAAACTATGATGACTGATCCTCAGTAGCCATGAGAGGAGGCTGTGGTTCTTAGTTTTGTAATTATTTTTCGTGTTAATCCTTGTATCTAATGTAAAGCTCTATGCTCAATCTTCCATGTTTAAGTTGCTTTCCAGAATCAGTACATTAGTGCATACATTTTGGTTAAGATACTCTTGGTACGTTGTTCCTTTGTTACATAAAAAGTAGGTGTTTGAGTATTTGAACTTTATTGCTGTCATGATGGCCTAGATTTTGAATTGTGAGTGAGGAAAGACGAGAAGATAGTTAGTATTATTTCCTGTTATTTGTCATTGTTTTCAAGTTCTTGCATGCACAATGCGATTAGCATTTCTGTTTCTGTACAAATGCTTCTTTCGAGATTAATTAATTATTTCTACTATTTCTTTCCAGAAGGAAGCCTAATTCTATTCTGACTATGAACCCTAATTTTGATTGGAGCTAGAGAGGTGTTGAGTAGCGAAAGGCACCAGTAATTATGGCTATGAATTCAGTTCCTACTAGGAAAGTTGAAACGAAATTGAAACATATGATTATGAAACAATAACACGGTGAATTGGAACGTATCTGAGAATGCATATATAAGCGTTGAGAAGGCGGTAATCTGACCTGTTTTCGGGGTTCAATCAACTGTTACAGAATACGTCAAGTTCTCTTCCTTGCGCTCTGTTCCGGCGGAGGTTAAGCTCCGGCAAATACATCATAGCCTACTGTCGCGAATGCCTTTGAATCCCTGAGATGATAATTCAATTGTGATAAAACAGTTGTGAGTAGGGTAAGAGTAACAAGCCGGACTTTCAGTAGAAGAAGCATTCTATCCGACTCTATCAGATGAAATAGAAGCAACCTCCGCTGGACTGAAACTGCATGATGTAAAGGTTTCAGACCTCTTGGAAATGGCGGGGCAAGATGAAGGTTTGTTCAGCGGGCCGGAATCGAAAGCATAGCTACGAAGATATTTGGACGCCTTTCACTTTTAGAAGGAGAGCCGATAGGAAAGAATGAAATTGATTCACGCTATTACCCTTTTAAATGGCAAGCCCAGACGATCTTCAAGACTATCTCGTTTGTTTTTTCTTTTTTCATAGCTATTTCCGAGTTCTTATTTAGTTTTATTTTTCGGGTTGTTATTTGTTGTCCGTATTTTACTGTACGTAGTCTGTATTTTAACATAAATAGACAATTATGCATTTGTAGGCTGAATTTACTAGTGTAGTCCGTTTGTTTACTAATGCGGTCCATTTTTTGCTAACGCAGTTTATTTTTTAATAACACAGTCCAAAACGGTGACTCAATTCAAATCTATTTATATTGATAGAAATGAATTAAATGAAAATGTTTTTGGGCATCAAACTAAATGTAAACAATAACATTTATATTGTTTCGGATATATGTAATAATTTATAGTTATTAAAATTATTTTTTTGAGATATTAAATTATTTTTTATTTGAATGATATATAATGTATTTTAGTTTTGTAGTTTTGAATATAAATATTTTTTAATTACATAATTTCATAGCAATATTTTCTCTCAAAATTAATAATTTAAGAAGTATATAATTATTAATCAATATTGTTAATTTATTAAATTTTTATAAACTTTTATCAAATACTAATTTTTTAGGCGTATATAATTTTGAATCATTATTATTAATTTATTTAAATCTTTATAACTTTTCTTCATCATTCGTTAGTAAACGGATTGCGTTAGTTATAAAAACGGATTGGTTTAGCAAAAAATGGACTGCGTTAGTAAATACAGACTACAAGGACATAATTGTCCATTTATGTTAAAATACGTACTGCAAACAACACCACTTTTTTTAATAGACTAGGTATAGAATGGTGTTGTAGTGTAGAATGGCGAACCGAGGTCACGACTTGACCTTTGGAATTCACTTGATGAGGCTGGACGATACTACGATATAGTATTGGGCAAGATATGATGTGGTGGGCTGCGGGGAACCACACACTATTAGAGTTATGTGGTTTTGTTTTTGTTTTCTCCTACAAAAAAATAAGCAGTATCTGATGGGCCACCCTGAGTCGGGTCGGCCCAGTAGGCGATGTGATACACCCAGAAAGGAAGGTCAACGCCTCCGACGAGGATTGACCAGGCGACTGTCTAAAAGACCTGAAAAGCAGGCCCAGATATGGCCCAGGAAGTAGTCAGCATGTCAAGCGAAGGTTGACCAGCTAGGTGCCTTGAAGGTCACTCTGAGTGGGCCCTAGTCGTGGCCCAGGAAGGGCCCTGAGGCGATGTTATGCGCTTACCATTTGGGAAACCCTAGAAGGACACGTGGAGCAATCCTGAAGGTTTCGTCTTCACCAAGCGACGGTTAGGATTCGGTGACACGTGGCGAGATTTGCTGGGCGCCGTACCATTGCCCAACGGTCTTGGCAGACCTGCCAGGCTATAAATACAGAAGGATTGGACAGACTGACGACACGACCAAATTCTGGGAGCAATCCCTAGGTACACTCTGTTACATCATCATCCATTTCATTCTTCATCCTCTGTTCTGATTACTTCCCCCAACTTTTATTGCGAGGCGATTCGGAGTCACTCAGGCGACCGGGTCGGCTCCCTCATTGTTCCAGGCGACGAGAACGGAACAATTGGCGCGCCAAATAGGGGACTAATCAAGAACTGAAGAGACCGAGCAATGGAGCATGGGAATATTGGAAGAATGGTAAGAGGAGAAGCATCGAACGTAAGGCCCGAAGGAGAGACGGAAGAAACACCATTGAAATACGTGAATCCTGGAACCCAAAGCATACCACTCGAGGGAAGAAACTTGAGAAATGATTTGGAAGAAGAAGAGGTGCCTAGTGACACAGACACCGACTCCTCATATATCCCTCGTGGCACCAGAGGAAAGGGTGTGGGGCAGGAAGAAGCACCGAGCTCAGAGGCATACAAAGTCCTCGAACAGCGTTTCCAGGTGCTGGAAAAGCAGAATTTAGAGCTTACTCAATTACTAAAAACAGTTATAGCTCAGCCGGCGCAGGCACCCAAAGCTCAACACGTCCAGGCCCCGGACAATGACACCCACGCGGAAATGCTACGGGCATTTCGACCGCTAGTCGAAACGGAGCCGAACAAAGGGTCATTCGGCAACCTCTGGCAAGGGCCATCTTCGCCGAAACACTGCCGGTTGGCTTGGTCCCACCAAACATGGAGAAATATTTGGGGTTGGGCGATCCTGAAGAGCATCTGCAGAATTTCCAAATCGCCATGCAAATGCAGGGCGCCAGCGATGCAGCGTTCTGCAGAGCATACCCAGCCACTTTAGGAGGGGCAGCAAGAGAGTGGTACATGAGCTTGCCAGAGGGAATTATTCACACATGGGATGAGTTTGCCAGGGTTTTTTTTGATGAAGTATGAGAGCAGGCGACACCGAAAGATCCCAGTACAAGTCCTAGTTAACTTGCGGCAGCGGCCGGAGGAGTCGCTAAAAGATTTCTTTGAGAGATGGCTCAGCACGGTACAGTCCGTTAGAGACGTGACTTTAGACATTGCTACTGCAAGTATGATCCAAGCGACGCACAATAGGCGACTGAAGGAGGCGTTAGTAAAGAAAAAGCCTACTACTCTGTCCAACTTGGAAGCCAGAATAAATAGTATCATTCTCATTGAGGAGCAGTTAGCGGAGATTGAAGTGGACGACAACCGAAAAGGTCGAAAGGACGGACAGGCGGATGCGTCGCGTGACGGCACTGATAGGCGAGGACGGTGGCAGAGAACGGAGCGATCTCCTGAAAGAAGGGAATATCGGGACGACAGGAAAAACAATGATAGACGCACGTATCAGGAAGACAGAAGAGAATACACTCCGCTCAACCGATCCCGGAAAGAGGTATTCCTGTACATGCAACACAAGGATCACCACATTCAGTGGCCCGAGCCACTACGAGGCGACCCTGAGCAGCGCAACCCCCGGAAGTTTTGCAACTTTCATGATTCGCACGGTCACACCACGGAACAGTGTCGGCAGCTCAAAAATGAAATTGAGCGATGGATTAAGGAGGGTCGCCTAAAAGACTTTATTCTCCAGACCAAGCGAAAAGAAAGGAGTTCAAATGATAAGGAAGATAGCCCAGTCCCAGGCGACCAACCTAGAAAAACAGTTTTCGCCCGATTGCAAGAGCCGCAGGGCGATGCGACCAAAAAGGCAAATGATACGGAAGAAGTCACGAAAGTCTATCAAACTATTTTCGGAGGAGAAAGTTGCCCGATAAAAAGGCAGTCAAGCGATTGTAAAGAGGTGTTGGTCATAAACAATGAGGCGCGACGGTCTTCCATCATGTTTACGGAGGATGACATAATTAAAAATGGAGGGCCTAGCCTGGAGGCAATGGTGATCCAGATTGTAACACTCCGGAGTAGAGTGGAGCGGGTAATGGTAGATGAGGGAAGTTCAGCTGATATCCTGTTCTGGGAACTTTTCCAGCAGATGAAACTCCCCATTTCAAGCCTAAGACCGACAAAGACAACTATTACAGGTTTTTCTGGCCACCAGGTGCCCATTAAAGGAATCGTTACCTTACAGGTCATGATAGGCGATGAGCAGATTAAGACGGTGCAATCCATAGATTTCCATGTGCTGGATTGTCGATCCTCGTACAATATAATTTTGGGGCGACCGGCGCTTGCTACTTTCCAGGCTATCTCTTCACCAGTATATCAGGTGTTGAAGTTCGTCACCAAAGACGGTGTCGGAGTCGCTTGGGGACACCCGGAGGTGGCTAGGCGATGCTATCGGGCAGCAACGAAAGGAGCATGTTACAAAATTGACCTAGAAGAGGGAACGGAGATTAGAGAAAGAATACAGTCAGCAGAATCTGACGTTCCTGTAGCTTTGTGGGAAGGCGATGAAGAGAAAACGGTGAGGCTGTCGACTTACCTATGCCAAGAGGCCAAGCAAGCGATGATGACACTAATCAGGCAATATTCGCATCTATTGCATGGCATCCCAGTGATATGCCTGGGATAAACCCAGCGATTGTGAAGCATTGCCTATCCATCGACAAAAGCTGCCACCCTGTGCAACAGAAGAGAAGAAATATCTGCCGAGAGCGACAGCTAGCCGTCACAAAAGAGATAGACAAATTACTGGAGGCAGGTTTTATCAAGGAGGTTCAATACCCAGAATGGCTGTCAAATGTGGTTTTGGTTAAAAAATCATCGGGGGCATGGAGGATGTGTGTCGACTTCACAAATCTAACGATGCCTGTCCAAAAGACGCGTATCCACTCCCGAACATTGAGCAGTTGGTCGACGCCACAGCAAATAACGAAGTATTGTCTTTTCTCGATATGTTCTCTGGGTATCACCGGATACCACTCAATGAAGAGGATCAGGAGAAAACGGCATTCATGACTCCTATGGCGAACTATTGCTATAAGGTTATGCCTTTCGGCCTAAAAAATGCAGGAGCAACTTACCAAGGATGATAGACATGGTCTTCACTAAGCAACGAGGACGTAACCTGGAAGCATATGTGGACGATCTTCTGGTAAAGAGTAAGAAGAGCGACGATCATCTAGGGACTTAAAAGAAACGTTTGAAACGTTACAACGCTTCGCGTTACGATTAAACCCACAAAAGTGTGTTTTTGGAGCTACATCAGGCAAATTCCTAGGGTACTTGGTTACTCGACGGGGAATAGAGGCGAATCCAGCACAATTGGAGGCCATCTCCGCCATGGCACCACCCAAACGGTTAAAGAAGTACAAGTTCTAGCCGGAAGAATAACAGCTATTAATCGGTTCATTCCAAAGGCGGCAGAGCGATGCGCTCCGTTTTTCTCTATTTTGAAAAACGCGTCAAAATTTCGCCTGGAGTGACAGGTGTGATAAGGCATTTGAAGAACTCAAGCAATTTTTAGTCACTCCTCCGGTGCTGACCTCACCCAAGGAGGGCGATGAGTTATTCATGTACATTGCGATATCTCCAACAACGGTAAGTGCGGTGTTAGTGCGACGGGAGGAGCGAAGCGATCAGCCCATTTTTTACACGAGTAAAACGTTGGTCGACGCTGAAACGCGGTATCCTGCCATCGAGAAGATGGCCTATGCTGTGGTATGTGCGGCAAGAAAGCTCCGACCATACTTTCAGGCTCATACCATAACAGTATTAACCAACCTGCCAATACAAAATGCGTTGCGAACAATGAGCGTGGCTGGGCGACTTGCAAAGTGGGCTATTGAGCTCAGCGAATATGACATCCGGTACAAACCAAGAACAGCAATCAAAGCCCAGGTTCTCGCTGATTTTATAGTAGAAGGGGCAGTGCAGGAAGAAAAAGGAGAAAGCCAAACTTGGACACTCTTTACGGATGGTGCCTCCAGTAAAAATGGTTCGGGAGCCGGCATAGTACTAAAAAGCCCAGAAGGAGCTATCCATGAAGTCGCCCTACGCTTCGCGTCGCCTAGAACCAACAACGCTGCCGAATATGGGGCGATGGAGGCAGGACTCAGGATTGCAAGAAGTATGGGGGTCAAATATGTGAAAATTTTTTCCGATTCAGCAGTGGTGGTCAACCAGTTAAATGGGGAGTTTGAAATTAAAGAGGAGTCATTAATGCCATACTTCGATGAGATAAAGCTAGCCTTGGCAGATTTTACTAGAGTAGACATCTTGCAAATCGCCCGAGAAGAGAATTGCCACGCTGACGCGCTATCAAAGCTAGCCACGGCGGTTGATTTTGAAGAGGCAAGAATGGTGACGGTGGAGAAAGAGGTGAAGCTAAACACATGCTTCCAGATTGACGGATCTCAGGACGATGAAGGCACACAAGACGATTGGCGCACTCCCATTATTAAGTTCCTAAAAGATGGAACAGTCCCGGAGGATCAGGCGATGGCTACAAAAGCAAGGAGGCGAGCCAGCAGATGCACTTTAATAGGCGACGATCTGTACAGAAAGTCCGCCGCAGGTCCTTATTTAAGATGCCTCGGACCAGTGGACGCTGATTATAGCCTCCGGGAAGTACACCTAGGAGTCTGTGGGACACACTTAGGCTCTAAAAGTCTGGAGAAGAATCTATTATACCAAGGTTATTACTGGCCGACGATGCGACGAGAGGCGACGGAGTTGGTTAAAAAATGTCACAAGTGTCAAGAATATGCCGATTTTCATAAATTGCCTTCCACCGCTTTGCAGGCGATTGTTAGCCCGTGGCCTTTCGCTCAGTGGGGAATGGATATTTTGGGACCTTTTCCTGAAGCCCCTGGGAAACGGAAGTACTTGATTGTAGCCATAGACTACTTTACAAAATGGATTGAGGCTGAGGCGACGGCCAGCATCACCGCCAAGCAGATTGAGAAGTTCACATTCAAACACATCATCTCACGATTCAGCATTCCTCACAGCATTATATGTGACCATGGCACCCAGTTTGATTGCCAGAGCTTTCAGGCGTACTGCCAAGAATACAAAATCCTCCTACGATTCGCCTCGGTCGTTTACCCACAAGCCAACGGGCAAGCTGAAGCAGCAAAACAAACTTATATTGCGGGGATTAAAGCGACGGATCGAAGGCAAGAAAGGCACGTGGGTGGAGGAGCTCGATCATGTACTGTGGGCACATAGAACGATTTACAAGAGTCAACAGGCGAGTCGCCTTACACATTGACCTATGGATCAGAAGCGGTCCTTCCGTGGAAATAACAATACCTTCCGTCCGTTTGGATAGCTACAACCCAGAGGACAATGAGCAAAACCTTGTCCATAGTCTCGATATGGTAGAAGAGAAGCGCGAGGTCGCCCAGATGAGGTTAATAGCGGAAAAGGAGATGTTTAGCCAGGCGATACAACAAAAAGTTAAGGCACATCACATCAAATTGGGTGATCTAGTACTACGAAAGATCTTTAGGCCATCAGAGGGAGCCGCGAAGCTTGATCCTGGATGGGAAGGACCATTTCAAATCAGAAAGGTCATAGGACAAACACTTTCAAGCTAGCCAGGCTGGACGGAACAAAGATCCCCCGGACTTGGAATGCGATGCACCTCCGCAAGTACCATGAGTAGTCGCCTAGAAGCATGTATGGTTTTTCATTTCCCTAATTAATGAAAGAAAAGCGTCCGATAGCTATATCGCTGGATGACTTATTTTATCATTTTATATCTCACCATCGCCATTGATATCACCTAAAACTTATGAGTTAAGAAGTCGCTTAATCGCCACAAAATTCCCGTACGACATGGACTCATCTCGCCTACGAGGCCTAAGTTTTCAAATTTCGCTAAGGCTTAAAGGTAACGACATCGCCTAAATGACATTATAGGAAGGCAAAACATCGCTCATTAGAAATCACCAATCGCTAGAGGCAAAAACTAAGGTGCCGCCATGACGGCTGCAAACAATCGCGCTACGGCTTTCAAAACAATCGCTTACGAGCCTACTTTATAAGATCAGGGCGAAATAAAAGGCGCTTACCCAGTTCACGGGCAGCTTGTCTTATAAATACAAAAAAAAAAAAAAAACAAAACAACAAAAAAAAAAATCGGGAGAAAAGTCATCATTTCTTCCTTGGGCCCCGCTTTGCCCACGATCGCCTTGGGAGGATGACAGGCTCTTTTCAAACTTTTCCCCTCTGCCACCATCTGCCTTCGCCTTCGCGGCTTGCCTCAGCTTTGGCACGAGCCCTTCTGGCCTCTCAGCTGCTATATACTCCTGATCCGCCGCCTGAACTTCCTTCATCACGCTGATGTACTCAGGGTCGAAGTCGGTATTGGGATCGGGCACACATTCAGCAAGCGATTCACAGCCCTGAAGGACGCCGTGAAAAATTCGCGTCGAACAAAAGGGGAGGGGAGGGCCCAACAACGGCGACGAATTTCTGACGAATGGCGGTCAGGATCACAGGATGGATCTTCGGATCAGCGACACAGCAGTCATATACTGCCGAGCGCTGAGTGCCTCGGTCTCCTCCTTGATTTTCAACGACGATCCCTCTCCGCTTCATTGTTTCAGCCAGCTTCTTCGCCTTATCCCTCTCCTCAGTCGCTTGCTTCTGCGCTGCAAGAGCAGCGTCTCTCTCCTTTGTCAGAGTTCGAATCTGCTTCTGAAGGACATCTTGATCCTGGAGCCTTTGGCGGACGAGGAGGCAGCTTCCTTTGCCTCAGACGGCTCCTCTCTAGGCTAGTAATAGAGGCCCGGCTGGTCGACAAATCTTGAGTCAGGCGCTCCACGGAAGAGGAGGCCTCGCTTAGCTTCTGCTCAAGCTGAGAGTGAGCCTCAGTCAGGCGACTAAGCTCGTTCCTGGTAGCTTGATGATCAGACTGAAAGAAATAAAACAAAAAGGGTAAAAAAAAAAAACACACAAAAACAAAGACAGGGACGAAACGAAGCATCATCATCATCACTAGTGAAGTGTTTTGCTTACCTCTTCGTTGTCCAGGCGGCGCTGAAGAGCTGCGTGATCATCGCAAAGCTCACGAGCCTTGCGCATCAGCAAGTCACGTGACTTGTCAGCAATGCTTAGCGCCAGCAACATCTGGATAAATGGTAAGCCATACATGTGGGAAGGCGACGATTGGTTGAATCTTCCACAATAAAAGACAAGACATGAAAGAAAGAGGAGAGTCGACTAAGGTAAATACCTCGTGATGCTTCACATACACGTTTCCATCGCGGGATGAAAGTCGCCAACCTTCACATCATCCAGAGCCTTTAGAACTCCGGAAGTCAGCTCTCTGCGATATCCCGGGCCACGTCAGCTGAAAGCTGTGATCGCTGGGTAGACAACCGGAAAGTAGCCTTCTGGTTTCTCGTAGTTGGGCGACAGGAAGTCTGTCAGGACGCGATGGGATAAGGCACGGCGACCCTCTTCGTCGTTATGAGGCGACAGGGGTGAGTCATCCTGGATGAAGGAAATGAATTCCCGCTCTGCAGGGCTTGGCTTTCCTTTCCGGGGCGTCGAGGAGGGGGCTCAGGCATTGAAGCGTCGAAATGCTCCGTGTCAGGAGGCAATTCAGGGTCGGCGACGGTGGTAATTGGCGGGGGATCCGCTGTCTCGGCCCGATCGTCTTCCACAGCGACAATTGGATCTGATGTACCGGCAGAAGAAGGACCTTGCGTCGCTTTGTTGGCTCTGCCGCAGGCGACGACTTTTTTTCGCGGGAGCGGCGCGTCCCCCGTTTCTTTCCTTCCCATGAGGCGAAGGAGGTGGTGCCAACTTCGTGGCGGCATGCTGCGGTTGAGTCGTGGTGATTGACCCGCGGGCTGACGTGTGATCAGCACGTTAGAAATATCTGTCATCCCTGCACAATGGAGTAAAAAGAGGTCAGAAACAGGAAAGCAAAAGGGAACGCGATAGGAGATAATAGAAGGCAGGGATAAATTTGAAAGTAGGGGAAGATAGTCCCATCTACCTCCAGGGAGCTTCGCCAGGACTTGTTTTAGGGTGAAGGGTCGTTCAGATTGAAGTTCTCCCTGTTAATAAATGACAACAGCTGTTGCTCGACCTCCGTGGCTGAGTGACCACGGGGGAAGTTATTGGCATCGCCTCGCGACCAGCAGGGCGAAGGGCGTCGTCCAGGTTCTTCAGGCGAGGGTTTAAAATAAAAAAAGGCATGATACCATGTGGGGTGGGTTTAACTGTTCCCGCATCCCCACATCCCTATACGGACCTCGCTTTACAAAGCTAAGGCCGTTGGTGTTATTTTTGGCACTATACAAAAGGGAAAAAAAGGCGAAGGGTAGGAGTAATTTCTCGCGTTGGCAAGATATCTCAAACTAGCTACAAACGGACCATGAGGTCGCGGTATAGGCGCCAAGCGACGCTTTGAGGTTCTGAAGTAAGGATACAACAAATGGAGAAGGGGGAAGGCGCAGGCGTTGGTAAAGCTTTCTGACCACAACCATGCCAGCCTCCGGGACAATTCCCAATGGTCGACAGGAACGAGGGAGCAGCATAGTCCCAACAGGTCGGAAGGGAGAGTTTTGGAAGAAAGGAGCATATGGTGGTGGCAGAGAGATAGGGAAAATAGCCTGGCCCGATGACGTAGCGATCCCGGCCAACGCCGTCGTACCACATGTCTCTCCAAGCTCGGACAGTGTAGCCTTGGTCAGAGATGGGGGCCGTCATGTTCACAGACCAAGGGCGGAATCCGGGAACAAATCCAAGCTGATGCATTCCCCATTCTCGGGGTTCAGAAGGGTCGGGAGAGTTTTGGGAAGCGTCGGAGGCAGTTCTCTCTGAATTGGTTGATGACAAGGCCATTGGAGCCTTAATATACAAGGAATTTTATGGGGAGAAAGAAGCTAGATAGCAGAGAGGCAGTCGGCAAAGGCAAAAAAGGGAAAAACGAAGAAAATTCAAGCAGAGAACAGAGACATACCAGGACAGCTGAGAAGGTAGTCAAGATCGTCAGACATCTGAGAAAGAAGAGAGATCGGACAGAGGAGGAGGAAAGGTGAAGGAAAGACAGGAACGGTTGAGGAAGAAGGCAAGGGACAAGTGAAGGAGCAAGGTTGATGGAGAAAGAAGAGAAAGACAGTGGTGAGAGCGGAGCGTTTTATAAAGGAAAGGCGGAGACGTTTGAGTGGTTACATCGGAAACGGAAATGACGCGGCAGTTGAAAGGACGGATGGAGCTATTGGCATTGGGAAGAGGGAAGCGTCTCGGAAACGCAAGCCGTGAGAGGTGGTTGATTGGGCAACACGACCATAAAAAGGAATATAAAAAGAGGGGCTACCTCGTAGGCAATGATCGAGTTAGGGGGCTACGGAAGAAGGAAAAGACTAGATGACCCCTCGATGGGGCGAAAGTAGGGTTCCTCAAGGAACGCGGCGGGCGACGAGAAAGAGTAGTCCGCCAGTTGTACTTGGCGACAAGCACACAAGCGGACTGGGGGCTCATGATGGCCCACCCTGAGTCGGGTCGGCCCAGTAGGCGATGTGATACACCCAGAAAGGAAGGTCAACGCCTCCGACGAGGATTGACCAGGCGACTGTCTAAAAGACCTGAAAAGCAGGCCCAGATATGGCCCAGGAAGCAGTCAGCATGTCAAGCGAAGGTTGACCAGCTAGGTGCCTTGAAGGTCACTCTGAGTGGGCCCAGTCGTGGCCAGGAAGGGCCCTGAGGCGATGTTATGCGCTTACCATTTGGGAAACCCTAGAAGGACACGTGGAGCAATCCTGAAGGTTTCGTCTTCACCAAGCGACGGTTAGGATTCGGTGACACGTGGCGAGATTTGCTGGGCGCCGTACCATTGCCCAACGGTCTTGGCAGACCTGCCAGGCTATAAATACAGAAGGATTGGACAGACTGACGACACGACCAATTCTGGGAGCAATCCCTAGGTACACTCTGTTACATCATCATCCATTTCATTCTTCATCCTCTGTTCTGATTACTTCCCCCAACTTTTATTGCGAGGCGATTCGGAGTCACTCAGGCGACCGGTCGGCTCCCTCATTGTTCCAGGCGACGAACGGAACAGTATCCATTCTCATATCCCTCATCACAATTGTCGCACTAAAATAGGGTCTTGATCTTAACGAATCTCAGCATCTCGTATGAATTTCCCCAAGAGTCCTCACCACCATCTCCGAGTCCACTTCAAAAATCATCATATTCATACCTACTTTCTTTGATCCATGAGAGTGCTTCAAGAAGTGCCAACGCCTCTCCTTAAGTACCTCGGGTATACAATTTGACCATGTGATCCTACTTGAAATCAATCACCCATTGGTGTTTCTGAGAGCCATTAGACTATCCTAGCGAAGCTCATGCTTTTGAAAACATGGGCCCAAACACATCTTAAGAGAAATGAAAACCAAATCTCTTACGCTCATGCCAAGACGATCTACCCAATAAACTGCACTTTATCATAACACCTCGGGTGGGGTAGTGTATGTCCTTCCAGTTCTGCTCATCTCACAAACAACGGAGAAGTATTTCCTGTTTCAATCTCATCCTCAAATCCACATCCACAACCATTCTCACTGTCCTTGGACACTTTCAACCATTACTAGTTCCAACCACAATCAATTATCTCATAGTTGCAATCACGACACAAAAAGACAAAGGTTGATAGCTAGCCTCACTGGCACCCCACCTATAGAAGAATGAAAAACAAGGGTAGTTTCCTGTGAGTGCTTAGACCGTCCACCTGTCCATCTCACAAGATAACCCTTCATCGAGATATTTGTTAAAGACAACAAGCAAAATAGATCAAATACACTTATGAAACTCGACTAATGGAACTACAAAGGCCGTGAACATTGAAACAGAAAGAACAAAACTCTGAAATATGTTATTGCTGAGAACGTGGCTTTATGCCACTTATTATGAAGCAAAATCACCCCCCCCCCCCCCCAAATCGGTGTAGATTGCAACTAAAGTAGTTAAACTCAACTTTGTTCTTCACTTTTTTTTTATGGAAACTCCAGTTATGGAGGACCATAGATCGTGCACCAACCTAACTAAAAAGAAAAAGAAAAAAAACAAGGGTGGGGGAGGAGGTTGACTTAAAGGATGAACCTATAGCCATAGGCTAACCATTAATTTTGATTTTGGACTGCAAATAGAGTAAGATTATGCATAGAGAACCCATGCTGCATAAAGTTAAGTGCAAATTTGGCCACATCATGTGCATTTGAATTCCTTGTTCTTTTAATGGTTTTGTAAATAACTCCATGCATCCTTTAAGGAGAGTTCGTAGTTCCTGGATAAAAATCCTACCAACGGGTGAGATTTTTAGGAAAAAAAAACTCGACCATGTACTTGTTCAACGTCGCCTTCTATATTAAATATGTAAATTCAAGGTTCTTATCCAGAGAAGGGCCCTAACTGCCATGCTTCAACTGTGAATGGATCACTAATAAAAGGAAAACAATGGTCACCTGCAAAAAGAATGTTTCCGTGGAAATCTCTTACCACCATGCCTATAGTACCCCCTTTTTTATTCAGATTGCCCCATCACATTAACTCTGAACCAATTAGTACCTGGTAACAATCCATAATCATTGCTAGTTGTGGGAAGCTGACATAGTGGTTGTGTTTTTGTCAGATTACTGGTCGAAACTTGCTCTTTTAGTGAGCCTCAAACATTCCTTTAGAATCCTTGGATGTATTTGTTTAAAATTGAAAATAATCTCGTTCCTAGATCTCCAAAGCCACCACCAAAGATCAGTACCTTTTCAGGGAAACTAACTTTTCCACAATATTTCTCGCCATGTTATAATAATATTTGGGCCTTGGAAAGAACTTAGCGAATTCTAGTCAGATCTGCCAATTTCTAGCCAGAATACAATACATTAACAGGTGTTCAATTGATCTTCATGATCCAACAAACTAGGCAAAACATTGAGATATATTTTATCTTTTTTTTTAATTATCGTCCTTGTGGGTAACATCTAGTGGAAAAGCTTCCAGAGGAAAACTTTAAGCTTGGTTGAATCTCGAGACACTAAACTACCTTCCAAGGTTTCCGTGAATTGGAGACAGACCAAATTCCTCCTCTATAGATGAACTTGTGTTAATATTTCATAACCTAATGAGACCGTATATGCCCCGAAATTCAAATTGCCAGTAGATTTCATCTTCACACTCGAAGAGGGGAAGGGGAATTGATAAGATTTAAGATTTTGAACATACCTCGCGAGAAACAAACTCCCTTAATTTTGGAATGTTCCACATATTCATGGGTATTTAATACAGCCACAACACAATTAGCCAGAGGATGATCATCCCTGATATTGAGAAAGGGGAGCCTAAGGGGAAAGCTTGGAATCCAAGGATCCTTAAAAATTCTTATGGTCCTCCCCTTTCATTTGTCATCGAATCCCTTTTATCAGTACATCTCTTCTGTGAAGGATGCTTCTCCACCCGTGTGACGGTCTATATCCTAATTTTGCTTAAAAATATGATTTGTTAAAATATCTACCTTTAATTACTCGAGAGAGGAGTAAATCAGATTGTTAAAGATTCACCATCTTTATTTTGCCAACAGAGCTTGATTAATTTGCTAAATCCTTAAGCGTAGCCCCCTTGTTCTTTCGAGAATAAAGTTTCTTCCATCAGTCCAGTGATTTTTTTTTCTTCCTCTGTTTGTTCCCACCAAAAAATTGGCCATGGACTATTAATCCTATCGAAAATTGGAATTGGGATCATGTAGGTCCCCATTGCATAAACTAGTAGTGTTGCAACTACTGAGTTTAATAACACTTCCATTCCTCAGGTGACAAATTTAGCCTTCCAACTTTTTAGTATTTGAGCAACATCTTCCAGAAACTGAAAAGATTTCACTTTGGATCTTTTTAGGACCGAGGCAATCCTAAATACACATCGTCATCTGAGGCCATTTCACTCCGAGTAAAGTACTTAATATTCTTGTCTTGGTGAGAAGTTGCTTTACAAAAGGTAACTGTGGATTTTTGTAAATTAAGCTTTTGTCCACTATACAGTTCATATATTTCGAACACTCTTTCAGTGTCTAAATCTCTTCCTTTGAAGCTCTAAGGAACAGGAACGTATCATCA